>CM034313.1:61346548-61421337 GCA_019925795.1 Dendrobium chrysotoxum
TGAGCAGTGTGAATAATTCCCATTATCTTTTGAATATGTTTTGAGCTTAGTATTAATAAGATTCTCTCTAAGTTTATAACAGTTCCAATCATATTCTCTTGGGAATGTGCTTGGGAAATTCATTTTTGACATATTGGATATCATTTATCTTGATAACAGATATTTCGTTAATAGTGTACAGGCCACATACTAGCAAAGTTTGATTTTTTTTATTTTCATTGTAAATATATGGTTGTGATTTCTCCACATGCTGATTATTCTTTTATGAGATGATACATGAGTGAACTCCTCTCTTGTATATCATTACATGTGCTGAAATTACTCTTGTAAGATGTCACATACATTGAATTTTTTCTTGCAAAGATACATAACACTTTTTGAAATTGCTTCAATAATTTGATTTGATTTATATTTTCACATATTCATTTATATGTCAATTCATATTATCTTTTATATTCACATACATGATATTCTGACACTTCTTTCTCTCTTCGCCTTTTTGCGAGATACTGATGGAGCTGAGTGGAGGCTAGAACCAAGGAGCTTCAGTCGCCCCTTTCTTCCAAATGGGGTACTACGGCCAGAATCACCGTTGATCAGCTCCGGTGATCAGGTAAGTTTTTCTTAAAACTTAGAAGATCATAGGGCTCCTAGATTTCCTTGTTGAGTTATTCCTCCAATCTTAAGTTCTTGACTCCTGCATTTAGTGAATTATGTACTGTTGATATAACTTATTTACATACACATGTATGCCTAGAAGGGTTAGTGGAACATTGATTTAAACCCATTTAACTTAGTGTCATTTAAGGACAATAATAAGGACGAGTCTTAGAGAACTTAGGCAAACTCTAGGATTCACACATACTCCTTTAGGGATCAAACATCAAACCTAGAAAACTTAGTGACACCGTACCTTAGGATTAGTGTACACTATCAAACTTGACCTCAATCAAACTTAAATCAATCGATCAATCATTAAACCACTTAATTAATTAAATCAAAGTTAATCTTTTAATTAAGCCTTAAAACTTTTAAAATTCTAACAAATCAAACTTAACTCCAAATGATTTGAAATTTGAGCCCTTAAGTTTAGTGACCTTCCCTGCTCTAGGAAAAATCCTCACTAAAATTTGAACCCTTTAAACCCCTTAATCAGACCTCTTAAGATTTAGCCTTAATCAAGCCCTCAAACCTTCAAGAAATTTAATAAATCAAAGTTAAATCATAAAAATATACATAATATCTCAAATTAATCAAAATTAGACCCTTAATACAAAAAAAATTAAAAACCTCCTTGATTTGATATTAAATTTAAGCTTAATTGAAATTTTAAATGAAATTGAACTTTTAATTAATTTAATTAATTAAAATAATTAAAGATTTTAAAAATTCTCAACACTTGATAATCCCTCCTTAGATCATTCCTAATCTTTGGAGGTGATTTCAAAAAGTTTGGAGTTTATTTGGACTCAAATCATTAAAACATCCTTAATTAAAAACATTAAATGATTCAAATAACTTTAGAAAATTAAATATTTAATTTAAGAATCCAGAAAATGTTAATCGAACTTTAAAATAAGCAATCAATCAACCTTAATTGAGATTCATCAAATTTCAAACCTTAAATTAAATCTAATTCATTTAATCATATCGGGCACCATTGGGTAACCCAGGCCTACGAGGCTATTAAATTAGCACCAAGAAAGGTGAAATAAACTTCGCGGCCTCGGTGAGCAACAAAGGTGGTATCCACCAAATAATTAATAATCGATCTTAAAATCAATTTCCAAATCTTTAAGACTTAAACTTTAACCAAAAATTTCCCTTGAGCCTTTCAACAAACCAGAACATTAAACAACTTTAATCAATTGCCCGATACAGGACATATCCAAACCACACAGCCTGATACACGCACCTAGATTGACTTATTAGGACACAAACTCTAGCTTTAGGTTAAGCCGGTGTTTCTTTCTATTTTTGAGATATGTTAATATACACAACAATGAAGAAGTGGCATCCTATGTTAGATAACATAGACATAGGTTCTTTTTCCACAGACCTGTGCACTTCTACTTGTCAGCCTAGGATTAGGTCCCCAACCCCTTGGCCTACGAGTCCCCTTGAATGAGGTAACCCATGGTTACTAACAAGGATCCTCTGGTCGGCACTCGACTAAGTAGGCTAAGGATACCGATGAACCCGAAACGATGGAAAAACCATGGGATCTTGACCGGGGACATCATACCCACTTGGTAGGTTAGTCTCTACCCTCACTTTCTGGGCATTCTCCCGATCTGGTGATCGGAAATATAAGCCTCAACTTTCTAATAAAATTGATCACTCAAACCTAAACCTCTTTCAATCAAATTCAAGCCCAACACTTAGGATAAGTTGGGGTGTTTCTGAAGTAATTCAGAATCTCAAAACACCTCCTACCCTCTTCCTTTGACTCTAGAAATAAGTGTTCAATTTTGAACCAATCCCACTTGAAAATTCAAGTCCTTAACCTTCTTGATATCAATCTTTGAATTCTTAAATAAAATTCGTATCGCTATTTTAATCGAGAGTGTACGTAGGAAAATCTCTATTTTCCTACGATGTAATTACTACGAGGGCTTGCACTCGTAGGAGATTTGGAAACCCAGACCAGATTTTAAAATAAGTTTTTTTTTTAAGTTTAATTAATTATCTTTGGGAAAATCAATTATAACGATCATTATCATCATTTTCAAATGATCAATAGTGATTGATAATTTCTCTCCTGGAAAGATATATCAATTACTATTTCAGTTTGATTATGAAATTAATGATCTTTTTATCTAAATTATTATAATTAAATATCTGATTGAATACTCATTTTGACCCTTCGGGGTCATATGTAGTTCTTTCTCGAATTCAACTATGATAATTAGGATAAATTCAAGCTTTGAAATTTGAACCTATTAAGGAAAGATATGTTCACCTTCGAGGTGATTTATCATTCATAATGAGCGTTCGATTTCAAGATCAAAATTCTAGAAATTAATCATTTCTCAAAGAAAATTAAACACATTTTCAAAACTATATTTTTCAATCAAACAAATACACAGCAATACAAGCTCCTATGAGCTGTTATAAGACTGAATACAAGTCCCCTATGTACAAATGTACACTATATATCATCTGTGGGTAGATACAAAAAGACTTCAGTAAATACAGTATCCTGAAGTCAATTTCAGTTTTCGAATGAATACATCTACCTGCTTATAAGCAATTGTAATGATGGACGTATGATGCCACGCCACCGGATCTATAATTTGTATACAGGCAGACAGAAGCGTGTACGAGCTTCTAAATAGAATGCTACATTTAATGAGGGTTTCTCATACAACTAAGCAGCGTGGCAATATGTCCAAAATACCCCCATACATGCACTGTAATTTGTATACACATAGGTACATAAAAAGGGGATATGCAATCAAAACCCGCATGGGCCCCGGTAAATGTGTTATGAGGGCACACGTGACGTCTAGGGGTGTTGCAACGAGTCATTAAATTTGAACCCGATCCTCCAGACATGTAAATAAGAGTCGATAAGGTTCAACAAATGATTATAAAATACACCAAACACCTGCATGGGCCCCGGCGAGAGTGTTATAATGACACACGTGATGTCTAGGGATGCTGCACGGGTCAATAATTTGAACCCAATCCTCCTAGACTGGTAAATAGGAGTCGACAAGGTTCAATAAATAATTATAAAATATCCCCAAACACCCGCATGGGCCCCTACTAAGCGTGTTATTGGTACACACATGACATCTAGGGATGCTACGCGGGTTAATAAGTAAATTCAAGTTCGAGTCTGATCCTTCTATTCAGGTAGATAGGAGTCGACATGACTCGAACTATTAAATGAATATACAGCCACAGGATCGACTGAGATAATTATTTTATACATTCATATTAGGCCTTCAAGGCCAATAATCAAGAGAATTCACTTACAAAGGCATAAAGCCTATGAAACCCGATCCTCTATAGACAGCTTGATAGAGTCAACAAGGTTTAACCCATAAATAAAAATGACCCCACACCCCGATGATGACCGTGTTGAACGTTAATCTCAACTGGAGGGGTTTCCAAATACTCAAAATATCTCCTACATTCTCAAATGCCTTCAAAACTCCCACAAAATCTAAAAACTCCAAACAATTCCAAAATCTAAAAAAATGTTTAAAATTGAAATCCAACCATCAATCACCTAAAGCAAAAATACATCCATCCCCCACAACAGTTTACCGAGGTGGATAAATTAAAATTTACTTCAGCTCACACAGAGCTAATGCCTAGTCAAGAATATCACTAGGATCTATTCTCAAATAATCTCATGCCAGTAAAGACGTGGTATGTGTCCTCTGACCGATAGTTTTGCTACCAAATGACACCGTTGGATAAACGGTTATGACCCGGGGCCCTCTAAATCGAGTGGTTTTGCTGCCAAATGGCACCACGTGATACCGGTTATGGCCAGAGCCAATGCATTCTTAGTGGCATCAAATCCTTGAGATATGAATCAATATAATATGATCGATAGGGCACAAAGCCCTCTATTAGCTAAGGTGGATTTAAATTTATCCCCTTAGATAAATACCCACCCAGGTCTATAAGGTACCCTTGGACGAAGCAACCCATGACTGCCGACAAGGACCCTTCTGTCAGGTTGGGCCGACTACCTCCTCTGACTAAGTAGACTAGGGACTACGATGGCCCGGGACGACGGAACCATGGGATCATGATCGGGTCCATCATCCATTCCCCCAACATCCGCTTTAAGTGCAAGATGGTGAAATTTCTGATTTTAAATATCAAATCTTCAAATTTTCAAACATTCAACCCATGCTGCTACTATATGCCAGATGTACGTATCTCTATGTATCTGATTGATGACTAGCCTTAATCGAAAGTTCTCTCTCGTTATCGGGAAGGGTAATTAACTATAGGGGCTTGCACCTATAGGAAACCAGAACTCAGATCATAAAGTCCTCACAAAATGAGACAAAATCTCTGGGTAGTGTCTTATCTACAATCCATCTGCCTTCCAAAATTTATCACGGAACTTAATTCTGTTCAAACTCCCCCGAAGAAAGCAAAATAGCTGGCGGAGGACGGGGCCAAATTTTTGGAGCCCACAAACTCTTCAGACTTTAACGTCCGAATATAGGGGGAAACACATATATCACCAAATATTATCTTGACCAGGCATGAATCTCGAGGAAAAATCAAGTTGGAAACTTTCAAATTAAATTCAAAATCATATGAACTCTAATTTAAGCAAACTTATAGTTAAACTGAACATCTCGAAAAGCCAAACCTAACGACACCAAATTCGACTCAGTCAGAGCCCAAATGGAACCAAATGAAAGACCTGAAGTGCATTTGGAACATTTAAACCATAAATTGGATGACCAAATGGTTTCTAAACATGACATGCTTATAGTAGAATCGAGCGGCTTGATGTGATGAATCCAACGAGCCTAAGGCCTTTGAATTCTATTATCATTAAGACATTCAAATGCCTAATAAATAGTCCACGATCAAGGGAATCAACATCGGCCATGCATTCAAACCACTCCCAAATTACCCTTGATCTCCCTCCTATTTACTAGCTATGCTACTCCCAAAAAACTATAAATTGACCCCTCATTCCTCATGGAAGTAGGGAAGAACAGGAGGAGGAAGAGGGGACCTAAGTAAGAAAAAGAAGGAGAGAAAGAAGGAAGAGAAATCTGAGATCTCTCTTGCCACCAAGCTCCTCCTCGACCACTGCCTGGACTTCTGTCAGACCACCGTTAGTCATCAAATTTTTTTTGAACATCTACCTGGAGCTGGAGTTCTGCCTGTCCCCGGACTTCCACCTGGCCACCAACGAACGCCGGACTTCTTCCCGACGATGGACTTTCGCCCAGCCGCCAACTGACATCAGACTTCCAATTGGCCACCGACTTTCGTTATTCTTTCGATGGACCACTGCCTAGCCCATAACTCTTGTTGGAATTACACTCGGCCACCAACTAACATCAGACTTATAGCCAATTTCCAACTATTATTAAACTTCTACTAGACAACGGTTTTTACGACCACCATCACTTATCGACTAAGGTTCGTCCGACCTTCGTCGTCCGCCAACTATGGTCCTTCCGACCTTCGTTGCCTGCCAGCCACGGTCCTTCCGACCTTTATTGCCAGACAATAGACTTTAAGACCTCCATTGCCAGATAATGGTCTTCTCGAGCTTTATAACTAGTAATAGCCCTTTTGATCACAATTGCCCGCCAACTACGGTCCTTTCGACCTCCTTCACCGACTATGATCTTTTTTACAGCTATCAACTGCCGACTACAGTCTTTCTAACCATCGTCACCAGACAATGATCTTTTTGACCACTATCGACTGCCAACTACTATTCTTCTGACCTACTTCACCAACTATGATCTTTCTAACCTCTGTCGCCAGACTATGGTCTTTCTGACCTCCATCGCCTGCTGACTACGATCCTTCTGACCTCTTTCGTCGACTACGATCTTTCTGACCTCCGTCGCCAGACTACGGTCTTTCTGACCTCTATTGCCTGTGACTACGATCCTTTTGACCTCCATTTCCAGACAAAAGTATTTCCAACCTCCGTCACCAGATTTTGATCTTTTTGACTTTTCAAACTCCAAGTATGGCACTTTCAATCTCGGTCACCCACTAACTATGATCCTTTCGACCTCTGTCACTAGATTATGATCTTTCTTATCTCTATCATCAGATAACAATCCTTTCAACCTCCATCACCTGACAACAGACCTTCTGACCTCTGTCATATACCGACTACAGTACTTTCATCCATCGTCACCAGACTATGATCTTTCCGACCTATGTCTTCCGCCAACTATGGTCCTGCTGACTAGATAAATGTGTCACTACTGATTCTTTCAATTCCCATTATGTAATACACTCTATATGATGTATATTTATTACATCAAGCCAAGGCCTACCCCCCAAGGAAGAGCCTCAATTGTAATTGACTGCAAATACTAATGGATTAATTCAAATTGGGCGAGGCCCTATAACTTTTCTACCATTTTAGGGGATTTCACGTAAAAATTCTAGTATCTCTTATAAATGCTACACCTCCCTTTTATCTATTTGTGTGAAATATCTTTGTAAAAAGCTGAGATGTTAAATTATATCTCTGTATCATCATGAATATTCCCGGATGCAACAACAACTAAAACTAATTAACTTCTTTAATCAATGTTTTCCTATCAGATTTTATTTAGATTAAAGGAAAATAGAAGAAATTAAATGTAAATAATTAATGAGTGAATTATGAAATCATAATCATTAATTTATAATTTATTTATTTTTTCATAGAATTCTTTAGCCTTCAAATATAACACTAATTATATTTTTTACAAAGTTAGGTCAAAGAATTTGTTTTAATAAAAAAAAATTATTTCATTAATAATTATAAAATAAAAAAATATTAATGATCAAATTTATTTAATAAAACATATTAAATTTTAAATTAAAAATTTTGACTTATTCTAAATATTTAATCACAGCTTTAAAAAATAGATGCCACTTCTGTAAGTTTATTGGCATAAAAATATAAAGAATTTTCTTATTTTGATCAAGAATGAATAGATAATTATATTACTGTTGACCTCATTTTTGTATGAGATCATTAGGACCCAGTCTAGACTCTAGATTAATCCAAACCCTAGGATCAGTTTAAATCTTAGAATTACTATCCAGACTCTAAAATTAATTCTAATTTTTGATCAATTTATATCCCAGATCAATCAAAATTCTAGATTAATTTAAAATCTAGATCTATCCAGATGATAAATCAATCCTGACCCAATAAGTTTAGATCTAAATAATCCAGTCTCCAGAACTATCTAGGACTTAGGACCTATCTAGATATTAAGATCCTTTTAAAATCTAGACCTTAGGATTGCCGAGGTCCTAAGTTTTCTTTAGATCCCAGACATTAAGACTTTTAAACTATAGGATCTTCCTAGACTCTTGACCCTAGGATCTACCTAAACCCAATATCTATCTAAACCTTAGGATCTATCTAGACCTTAGATTAATCCTGATTATAGAATAATCTATATCAAAGTTAATACATATCTTAAATCAATTCAAGCTTTAAATCATACCCAAATTTCAAACTCATTCACATATCAACTCTAGTTTAAGCCTGAAAGTCAGAGATTCGCCAAGAGGGGGGGTGAATTGGTATTTTAAAAATTTAAACCTAAATAGGAGTTCTATTTTTTATTTTTAAAATAATAATTTAATACGTAGAATGCGGAAGCTAGTAGTTCGTTCACAACAACGATATTGGTGACACAATTACAAATTTCATAATATATGATCTAAATCAAACTTTTCACCAAATAATTAAAAGCAGTAAATAAAATGTGTGAAAAGTAAAGCACGATCAAAATGGAAAAAGCAGACCAGAGATTTTAATAGTGGTTCGGTCACTTGACCTACGTCCACTCCCCGGAGTCCTGCACTCCGGGATTTACACTACTAAAAGTTGACTCTCCTTTTGCTCCCACAGCAAGACGGAGAAGCCTTTACAAGACTCACTTTCACCTTCCTCGGTGTGGCGGAATACCAAACGCTATGTCACCCTCCTGGTGAAGGCAGTGGACCTTCACCTTTTTCTCCCTCCTAGAGATGACAGAGTACCTTGACGATGTTGATCTTGAAGCCTCTCTTCCCTAGAGAACTTTCCCAAGACTCCGCAAAGCCACAAGAGGAGAAAAGCATGCAGCTATCTTGGAGCCACCGTGTGATCCCCTCACACTCCTTCTCCCTCACGCTCAAGCTCACCTTCACCTTCCTCTCACAAGCTCTGGATCTCTCCAAATAAAACTTCTCTCTCAAGAGTCTCTTCCTCTCTCAATGCCTCTCACATCAAGAAGATAGACTAACAACCCCCTATTAAAAAATTAAAAGTTCTTTTTAAATCAGGCTTTAGAAACCCTAAAAATTTTAACTTTTTCATCTCTGTTCATACAGAACTATTTAAAATCGTACAGTACGATCAGTTCAAATACTTTATCGTCCAGTACGAGCACAGACGAACAGTTCTCAAATTCTGCACATATCGTACTGTACGATAAGCATATCGTATAGGACGATCATATTATTTTCAACTGTTCGTACAGGACGATCTGTGGGATGATCTCTGGGATGAGCAACTTCGTCTCTGACCATTGTCCAGCACTGCACTATTCGTACAGTATGATTAGTTCATTTTCAGGATATCGACCAGTACGATATGAATATCGTCCTAGATGAATAGAACAAAAAACCTTGGTTTCATCTGGTATGAATAAAGGGATGAATGAAATCATCTCTGACCATCATACGGTATGATATAATATCATACAGTACGATCAAAATTAATTAAGAAACCAACGTTTTATTTCCTGATTACGGGAGATAATTTTGGTAAATATTCAAATAATCATACAGTACGATCTGGATCGTATAGTACGAATCATTCAGAAAATTAAAATTATAAACTTACCAAACTTATTCTGGCGGCTAGGGTTTTTCAACTGAACCTCATCGTACAGTACGATTAGAATCGTACAGTACGATTAGGTTACAAATCTAATCGTCTAGAAGTAGCCGTTAGCTTGAGTATTAATGATTCATCGTACAGTATGATTGAAGATCATACAGTACGATATGTTTAAAAAAAATTTAACATGAAAATAAATCTCCCTCTGTGTGTGTGCATGGTTGCTCCTTTTACATACAAGCTTTTGTGGCAGACTCAAGAAAATTAAAAATTACAATATTTTCAACATCCTATTCTACCAAATTTGAGTCTCCAGCAATCTTGAGCAGTGTGTATCTGACCTGAAATATTAGTGCTCATATACAAGGATAAACATTTATAATCTTAAGGAAGTCCATATATATTAAGTATTAATTGTCACCATCAAAATTAAGTGCTCGGAATCCTGGATTTCAATAATCTCCTCCTTTTTGATGATGTCAAATAATATTTTCTAATGGCCACAGTTGTTATGTCTTCCTTAGCTCCCCCTCAGAAGGATAACTTATTTTTAAAATAGGAGCAGAAAAAAATTTTGTTTTTTTTTATTTATAACATATAGAGTAAACATAAATAGAGAACGAGCAACATATAAATAGAAGAGTAAATATAAACAACTGATATCATTAATAGTAAGGATGAAACAACACAGAAACGTCTCCCCCTTTTGACAGCACCATAAAGGGAAGAACAACAAGAACACAAAGTAACTACAAAGACAATTAACTAATAAAAGAAAATACAACACAAGCAAACTAAAATATTCAAAATTTGGGATCTTGATCCAGAGGTGGTGGTGGAGGTCGTGAAACTACTTGAAAGTACTGATGGAGGAACGTGAACTGGTGATCGATGGAGGTGAAGCGTTCCCCAAACTATTTCATGTCACTTTCATGCTATTGATGTTGTTGAGTAATGTGAGAATTCAGCCTAGTTTCCAACTGATCAAGGTGTTGAATGATGCCATCGTGAGGATAGATAGGATAGGCAGGTCCAGGCGGGTGTATTGGTGGTGGTGGAGGTGCGTCGGCAGGAGTAGCAGCCTCTTCTTCATCAAAATCAGGATCAGCGTGAGCGTCCCCCTGATGGAATAAGATACGAAAAGAGGCATATGAATAGAATATAGGTAAATGATCTGGAGGTAAAGGATAATGAAGTTGATATTTAGCATCTAGGATGTAGCCTATGACATGTCCTAAAGCAAGCTTTAGTTTTCTTTGGGCACTAAGATATCGAAAAGCAGACAGGATATGAATATAATCAAAAATCATCCGAGCTTCATTGAATTTGGTGCCCGACATTATTAGGTAAGTGACCACAGACAGCAGTGGAGTAATGTGTATATGGTCTCCAGCTTTGGGTATTAACGATGTGCGAAGAACATGCTGGATAATGTGTGCATTTTGATTAAGGGTTTGGACAAGGGGCAGGTGTTGATTTGATAGGACATTTCTAACTGTCATATTAACTGAGGTCCAATCATAATCATTTGTGAGCATAGATTGGGGACGAGGGCCTTCAGTGGATAGGCCAATGTGTTCAGCTATGTCGTTTATAGTGATAACGACATATTATTTTCATACATAGGAGGTAAAGGTGGTGGTGTCATGGTCGATTTTCAGATTTGCAAGAAATTCGAAAAGAAGTTCGGAGTGAAAGAGAAACGTGAGAGTCAATAGAAATTGAAGAGTGGTGGAGGTGAAATGCTTCATCACCTTGAAGTTCAGAGCCGCCTGATTTAATATGCGAGACGGGGTGATTTTGGCTTCTTTGAATTTATAATACGCTTTCTCATCGGCAGCGGAGAGAAAGCGGTTGTCGAACTGCCGAGAGGAGGAAGAGCTCCCCACGATCATTCGACTATGCTTGCTTGCACTAGACATTATGGAGGAAGTGGATGGAGAAAGTGAGGAATTGGAAGAGCAATGAGTGATCTTAACCAAAGAATGCCTCCAATTTATAGAATTTTGGAAGTATCGTACAGTACGATTGAGGATCGTACAGTACGATATGTGCAATTATTTCATCTGGATGACTGTTCAGAAAAAGAGAGTCATATCGTATAGTACGATCAGAATCGTACTGGACGAATGTGAGTGAGAGGCGTTCATCCCGAGAAGTCGCCTGAACGACTTTTGATAAAATTGATCGTACAGTACGAACAGGTGTTCGTATAGTACAAAGGGCAATTATTTTTGTACCGGCCGAGTTTAAATTCGTCCCAATCTATATTGACACGTGGATCGTACCGTACGATGTGGTGTTCGTACAGTACGATTACCAATAATGTGTATCGTACAGTACGAGTGGTGATTCGTACAGTACGATATGTACAAGACATAATAGATCTGGACCGTGGATGGAGTGAACGGCTGAGATTTGAGTATTTTTTTGGGATAATCGTACAGTACGATATTGGATCGTACAGTACAATGTGCAGAGAAATTCAAGGTTTAGGCATCCGCAAGGTGAATGTGAGAGGATCAGGAGAGTCCCTTTTTTCTTAATTTTTAATTAAACAAAACGAACACACAAACACATAAATTTTTTTTTATTTTTCTTTATTATTATTTTTTTGTTTTAAGCTTGAATGTCTATGACACCTAATTTTATTCTCAGGGTACTAAATGTGTCATAAGCTAATGATTTTATAAAAATATCAACCAATTGATCTCTAGTCATAATATGGTGCAGTTCAATATCTCCTTTGGCTATATGATCTCTTATGAAGTGATGTCTAATGTCTATATGCTTTGTTCGTGAGTGCTGAATTAAATTTTTAGATATGCAAATTGCACTAGTGTTGTCACACATTATTGGGATGGTTCCAACAGGTAGTCCAAGATCTAAAAGATGTTGTTTTAACTAAATGACTTGTGCAACACAGCTTCCTATTGCTATGTATTCTGCTTCAGCTGTTGAGAGGGCTACCGAATTCTATTTTCTACTGGACCAAGAAACTAATGATTGTCCAATGAATTGACAGGTACTAGAGGTACTTTTTCTATCTACCCTACATCCTACAAAATCTGAATCTGAGTACCCGAAGATCTCAAACATAGTGCTGTGTCTAGGATATCAAATTCTTAAGTTTGGGGTGCCTAGTAGATATCTAAGAATTCTTTTGATAGCAGTCATGTGAGATTCTTTTGGATCCGCTTGAAAATGAGCACAGAGACAAACACTAAATATTATATCCGGTCTGCTAGCAGTTAGGTAGAGAAGTGATCCAATTATTCCACTATACTTCTTCTGATCTACTGACTTCCCATTTGAATCTTTATCTAATTGAATGTTAGAGCTCATGGGAGTATTCATGGCCTTAGCATTTTTTATTTCATATTTTTTAAGAATATCTTTGATGTACTTAGATTGGCTAAGAAATGTTCCACCTTCCATCTGTCTTACACTAAACCCAATGAAGTAATTAAGTTCTCTCATCATACTCATTTCAAACTCATCACTCATTATTTTTGAAAATTCATCACATAAGCTTTTCTCTGAAGATCCGAACAAGATGTCATCTACATAAATCTGAACAATGAGTATCTCATCTCCTACCTTTTTCAAGAATAAGGTGGTGTCCACACTACCCTTAATGAAGTCTCTATCTAGTAGGAATGTACTAAGTCTTTCATACCAGGCTCTTGGTGCTTGCTTTAATCCATATAATGCCTTTTTCAACGTAAACACATGATTTGGAAATTGTCAGTTTTCACATCTTGGGGGTTGTTCAACATAGACATCTTCTTTGATTACCCCATTTAGAAAAGCAATCTTAACATCCATTTGATAGAATTTAAAACCCTTGAAGCAAGCAAAGGCTAAGAGTACTCTAATTGCTTCTAGTCTGGCCACGGGTGTAAAGGTTTCTTCAAAATATATTCCCTCAATTTGGTTGTAACCTTTTGCTACTAATCTAGCCTTATTTCTCACTACTATACCAGAGTTATTCATCTTATTTTTAAAGACCCACTTAGTTCCAACCACGCTTTGTTCTTTAGGTCTTTTGACTAATTCCCATACATCATTCCTAACGAATTGGTTCAACTCTTCTTGCATTGCTAGGATCCAGAATTCATCTCCTAAGGCTTGATCTATATTTGTGGGTTTAATTATAGATATAAATGTAGAATGACTGACCTCTTTCCTAAGTCTATGCTTAGTTTTTACACCTTCTGATGGGTCTCCTAAGATCAGTTCTTTAGGATGACTCGAAGAATATTTCTAATCTCTAGGCAGTTGCTCCTGAGGTTCTGCCCTAGTCTCTATGGCAATAGTTTCTACTCCCTGAATAATCTCAACTTCTTCTTCTTCATGATTAGATTCAGAGAACTTATTGGATTCATCAAATACCACATGGATAGACTCTTCTACTACCAGGGTCCTCTTATTAAAGATTCTATAGGCTTTACCTACATATGAGTAGCCTAAGAAAACCCCTTCATCAGATTTAGGATCGAACTTCCATAAGGGTGACTTACCATTGATTTAGATGAAACATTTGCAGCTGAAAATATGTAAGTAGGAAAGATTGGCTGTCCTACCCTTAAGCAACTCATAGGGTGTCTTATTAAGTTTGGATCTAACATTTACCCTATTTAGAATATAGCAAGCAGTATTCACTGCTTCTGCCCAAAAATATTTATGAAGAGTATATTCAGCTAACATTGCCCTAGCAGCTTCAACTAAAGTTCTATTCTTTCTTTCTGCTATTCCATTTTTCTGAGGAGTTCTAAGGGCAGAGAAATTATGTTCTATTCCAATCTCTTTACAAAATGATTCAAACTTATCATTCTCAAATTCTCTATCGTGATCACTATGAACTGTCTTAATTTCACATCCTAATTTACTTTAAATCCAAGTGGAGAAAATTCTAAACTCTTCAAATGACTCACTCTTATGTGCTAAAAATTTCACCCAAGTAAACCTAGAGAAGTCATCCACTATTACAAATTCATAAGATTTTCCTCCTATGCTAGCAGTAATAACATGTCCAAATAGGTCCATGTATAGAATTTCTAGAGGCCAAGTGGTGCTGATATTCTTAATTGAATGAAATGATGATTTCACTTATTTTCCTAGTTGGCAGGCATTACATAGATGGTCCTTGGTAAAGTCTAACTTAGGTATGCCTCTAACTAAGTCTTTCTGAGTGATGTTCCTAAGTGTTTTCATACTAGCATAGCATAGTCTCCTATGCCATAGCCAAGAGTCATCAGCTATTATTTTCAGACACAAAGAGTTTGAGTTTTTAATGTAGTTTAAATCTAATATATAGACATTATTTATGTGTTTTCCTTCTAAAATAAGTGTACCATTTAAGCTAATCATGCACTTGTTGGAAAGAAACTTAATGTCAAAGCCCTTATCACATAGTTGACTAATACTTAAAAGGTTATGCTTTAAACCATCAACTAAAAGTACATTTTCAATTACCAAATTCTTTGAGTTTCCAATTATACCTGAGCCCACCACTTTTCTGGTGGTGTTGTCTCCCAAAGTTACCTTATCTCCTGACCTGGCCTCCAGTGTCACGAACTGCTTCATGTCTCCAATCATGTGTCTCGAGCAGCCACTGTCCAGGCACCACATGCTCTCACTAGATCTTTTGTGAGAGCATCCCTACAATTTCAATCACAGGTTAGTTTTGGGAACCCAAGTGAGTTTGGGTTCCACCTTATGCTTGTATGGATGAAATGTATGCATGTTATGCTGTGATGAATGCAGCTTAGGTCTCCACATTAGATGTGTCCTATGGTGAATTATGCACGTACGGGCTATGTGACCTAGCATGCCACAAGAATAACACCTAACACTGGGAAATGGGTTCACTAATCTACGGGGGTGGTAGTGCCTATTTCTAGGTTTGGATGATGCATGCTATGCTGGTTTTGAATGAGATGGTTCACATGGTGGAGGCTGAAAAAACTCAGCAAACGTGGGAGGTGTTTTATTTTTTTTAAATGCATGAAGTTTTTCATTTAAAAATTTATTCTCTTGGTTAAGGCTTGCATTTCAAATCTCAATGTATGCTCACTTCTATCTAGTTCTTCTACAAGTTCTTATAGTTCTTTAAATGCATTCTCTAGTTCAACATGTGATGATTTCAATGTATCGTGTGCAGTGGTTAACTCAATATGCTTCTTGTTTAATGCATCAAATTCATCAAGCAGAGACATATGATCTTTATCCAAGTCAGAAAAATCCTTAACTACACTAGCATGCTCCTTTTGTAAAGTACTAAACTCAGTATTAAGACTAACATGCTTTTTCTTTAACTTTCTATACGATTCATGAATTTTTTTAGAAATAATCAATAGCTCATCATAAGAAAGTTAACATACCTCATCTTGATCTGATTGATCAAGATTATCATTAGCCATAAGACATAAATTTGTTACCTCCTCCTCTGCTTCTTCTTCTGATGATTCTGAGGCAGAGTCGGCCCAAAATACTTTTTGTGTCTTAGACTTGCCCTTTCTAAACTTTGGCCTTTCCTCGTCCTTTTCTTTGGTTTGTTGAATCTTAATGTTGGGGCAATCAGCTCGGAGATGACTGAGTTTCCTGCACTCAAAGCAAATTGTGTCAGATGCAACTTTAGTATTCTTTGAGCTTTTACCATTGTTCCAATTGCTTTGATGACGGCATTGCTTTCATTTCAAAAAATTCTTAAACTGATGAGTCATCAAGGCTATGTCGTCATCTTCCTCCATTGCAAAGCTGTCACTTTCAGAATTATTGGCTTTTAAGGCCACCGTTTGCTCCTTCTTCTTTTCACCTACATCACTTTATCGTTGACTCACTCATTGCTCGTAGGCAATGAGTGACCCAAGTAAGTTATCAATTGAATAAACATTTAGATCTTTCGACTCAGTTATTACAGTAATTTTTGCATCATACAAACTAGGCAAACATCATAATATTTTGATCACTTTCTCTGAGTTAGATAACTCTCTCCCTAAAGCATGTAAAGATGTCACTATCTGGGTGAATCTAGTATACATTTCAGAGATAGTTTCACTAGGTTTCATGCGGAATAGTTTGTAATCATGTAGCAGTATGTTCAGCCTAGATTATTTGACCTCACTAGTTCCTTCGTATGTGATACACAGTTTGTCCCAAATTTTCTTACCAGTAGTACAGGTAGACACTCGCACATAATCTTCTAATTTTAATGCGCAAAAGAAACAATTTAAGCATTTAGCATTTAACTGTGCAAATTCTCTATCCTCATTGCTCCATTCATTAAAAGCCAATTCAATTTTAACTCCATTCAACATACGAAACAGTGCAGAATAACCTTCTTAAACCAACATCCACATGCGATAATCTAGAGACTGTAAAAATATAGACATGCGTATTTTCCAGAAATCAAACGGTATATTGTTAAATAAAGGTGGACGGGTTATAGAATAACCCTACGCAGTGTTACAGTTACCAAATTGAGTCATGAATCTTACGTTTCTATATTTTTTAAAATACTATTTTGAAACCCTGCTCTGATACCACTTGAAAGTTAGAGATTCGCTAAAAGGGGGGGTGAATGGGTATTTTAAAATTTTAAATCTAAAGAGGAGTTCTATTTTTTTATTTTTAAAATAATAATTTAATAAATAGAATGCGGAAGCTAATAGTTCGTTCACAACAACGATATTGGTGACACAATTGTAAATTTCACAATATACGATCTAAATCAAACTTTTCACCAAATAATTAAAAGTAGTAAATAAAATACGTGAAAAGTAAAGCGCGGTAAAAATGGAAAAAGCATACCAGAGATTTTTATAGTGATTCGGTCACTTGACCTACGTCCACTTCTCGGAGTCCTCCACTACAGGATTTGCACGACTAAAAGTTGTCTCTCCTTTTGCTAACACAGCAAGGTGGAGAAGCCTTTACAAGACTCACTTTCACATTTCCCGGTGTGGTGTAATACCAAACGCTATGTCACCCTCCTGGTGACGGCAGCGGACCTTCTCCTTTTTCTCCAACCTGGAGACGGCAGAGTACCTTGACGATGTTGATCTTGAAGCCTCTCTTCCCTAGAGAACTTTTCCAAGACTCCCCAAAGCCACAAGAGGAGCAAAGCATGCAGCTAGCTTGGAGCCACCGTATGATCCCCTCACACTCAAGCTCACCTTCACCTTCCTCTCAAAAGCCCTGGATCTCTATAAAGAAAACTTCTCTCTCAAGAGTCCCTTCCTCTCTCAATGCCTCTCACAGCAAGAAGATAAACCAACAACCCCCTATTGAAAAATTAAAAGTTCTTTTTAAATCAGGCTTCAGAAATCTTAAAAATTTTAACTTTTTCGACTCTGTTCGTACAGTACGATATAAAATCGTACAGTACGATCAGTTCAAATACTGCATCGTCCAGTACAAGCATAAAAGAACAGTTCTCTAATTCTACACATATCGTACTGTACGATAGGTATATCGTACAGGACGATCATGTTGTTTTCAACTGTTCATACAGGACGATCTGTGGGATGATCTCTGGGACGAGCAACTTCATCTCTGACCATCATCTAGCACTGCACTATTCATACAGTACGATTAGTTCATTTTCAGGATATCATCCAGTACGATATGAATATTGTCCTAGATGAATAGAATAAAAAACTTTGGTTTCATCTGATACGATCAAGGGGACGAATGAAATCGTCTCTGACCATCATACGGTACGATATAATATTGTACAGTACGATCTAATTTAATTAAGAAACCAACGTTTTATTTCCTGATTACGGGAGATAATTTTGGTAAGTATTCAAATAATCGTACAGTACGAATTATTCAGAAAATTAAAATTATAAACTTACCAAACTTATTCTGGCGGCTAGAGTTTTTCAACTGAACCTCATCGTACATTACGATTAGGTTACAAATCTAATCATCTAGAAGTAGTCGTTAGCTTGAGTATTAATGATCCATCGTACAGTATGATATATTTAAAAAAAAATTAACATGAAAATAAATCTCCCTCTATATGTGTGCATGATTGCTCCTTTTACATACATGCTTTTGTGGCTGACTCAAGAAAATAAAAATAAAGAAAATTAAAAATTATAAGATTTTCAACATCCTATTCTACTCAGTTTGAGTCTCCAGCAACCTTGAGCAGTATGTATCTGACCTGAAATGTTAGTGCTCATATACAAAGATAAACATTTGTAATCTTAAGGAAGTCCATATAGATTCAGTAAGTATTAGTTGTCACCATCAAAATTAAGTGCTCGGGATCTTGAATTTTAATAAAGCCCTGATTCAACCTTCAACTAATATCAAACCCAATTCAATACCTATCCAATCATTAAAAATCATTCAAATGATTATAAATAATTAGGATAATTCAAATTTAAACTTTGAAACCCAAAGTTCAGTTCAAACCAAAAAATTTAAACCAAAATCCTAAGTCCAAAGACCTAGGTCCTAAAACCCTTTTTTAGGGATTTTTTAAATACTTTAAATCCCAGTCAAATGACCTTTGATTTAGATTCTATTAATTATATATTGATAGGACATGTCTCTAGAGGTAACCCATTAAATTTGAGCTCAATCTGAGGTCTCTAACCTCAAAAACTGGATTGAAATTCAAAGGCTATAAAACCTTTAAATATTTAAGGCTTATTCCACTAGACCTACCATTCAGTGGACTTTGACCTTAGAGCTTTCCCCAAAGCTTCTAACCACCTCCATTAGTCTCAAATCATCAAACAAAACCTGTTGGGCCCCAACCCAGACCTTGGGTCAACCTGATTGACCAAGTTAACCTAGGTTGACCAAACAGGCCCTTCAGGGTTCAAACAGGTGTTTCGATTGAATTGACTTCTCTAATCCCTGGGATTACATCCCACAAACTCAAAATATCATTTTAAACTAGTTAAGGCCAGACCCAGCCCCTGGGTCAACCTGGTTGACTAAGTCAACCTAGGTTGACCCAATGACCCATTAAGGACCCAAATAAGTGACTTGACCCAGATGACTATTCCAGACCTTAAAATTACCTCCATCAGACTTTATTTGTCATTTCAAATATGTTCAACTCTGACCGAGGTCCTGAGTCAACCTGGTTGGCCAAGTCAACCCAGGTTGACCCAATTAATCCTTAAGCTTTTTTCAGATTCAATCAAGCCTTAAATCAATGCCAAATTTATTCAAACTCCTCTGAACCTTTTCCCCAATGATTTGGATTTGATTGAGCCTATTGACCCAGTTAACAGTTAACTTGGTCAACTGAATCCAAGTCTAGTCAAACTTGAACCATTTAAGTAAAATTATCCAATCTAGTCAAATCAATATAGCCAAGCCTTCTAGGTCATCAACCTTATTCTAATCCATTTTTTGAATATTCTTAAAATTATCATGGATCAAATCTTGATTATTTTGACCAAGTCAATATCTTGACTTTGGTCAAGTCTTCCTCCAAACTTTGAACTCATTATCCTAAAGCCTTATGACTCTTTCAACTAGCATTCAAATCCCTTTCCTTTCCACCTCAGTAAGGCTTGACCTGTTGACTGGTCAAACCAATCAACAAATGATCAAAAAACCATGGAATGGCCAAAATACTTGATGGCATGGCATCTATTCCAAGCCCTTTTGATCCCAGCTGTCTAAACAGCTTCTAGAATGTTCTCAAGGCTTTCCTTAGCCCTTGGATGGAGATCAAACAACCCCCATCATTCCACATATCCAAGTGGGGACCAAACCCCTTTACATATGGGATGTACCCCCTAGTCCTTTGATACCCCTGCTCCCAACCACCCCAGGGACAAGTGGCAATCATCCAGGAGCTCCCTCAGTGAATCCCAGCCACCCATTTGATCAGAGGACATCTCAATAGGAAAAAGACTCCAATCCAAGTTACATTCCTGAACGTAGACTCTCTCTCCACTCAATCTTTCCCATAGCCAAACTTGAATTCGTTTGAGCTCTCCAGCAATCCCTCAAGCTCCCCTGACCAAAATCCAATCGTTAAAATCTCGCTGGGGACGATCCTCCGGCCACCCTAGCTTCTAATTCATCCTAGGCTGAGATCTCCAGATTCGGAGCTTATCACACTGCGAATTCAATAAGGAAGTTATACATGGACAAACTACAGTTTCAGAGAGTCCAAGTTCATTCAAATTTGACTGTTACATAAGGTACAAAAGCTAACCCTAGTTCATAACACTTAATTTTAAATAGCTTTGTGTAGAGTGATTTTCAAATCGAAAAAATCATCCCACGTCATTTCTGTTCACCTAGGCTACCTAGGTTTAAATTTTTAATCGATTTGGTTAATCGGATCGCGCAAATGAGCCAAAAAACTCACTCTAGGGCTCAGTTTACGCAGGCCTTAATTGTGTAAAATCTGGGACGTTGATCCTTTGATCAACAGCACAAATCTTGCCATTTCGCACTCATCTCCAGCTACACAAGTTAATTTGTGATAAATCCCTCCGTCCGGCTCAATCAAAGTCGTTGATTTCTGATGGCGGATGATCTAACGGCTACGAAACCACGCTAACGTGGCTAAGTCATCGCGAGGTTCGATACCGCGCCATCGCACAATCATGCCAAATGATTATCACGGCCAGCAATCATTGGCCACACTCTGCTGGACCAATTCGACCTTGCCGCGTGGCCTCCGCCTCGGTCGGCACTGCCAAACAGTTTATATTAATTAAAAATTAGTTTTAATTAGTTTTTAAATCAGTTTCTTTTAAATAATTATAAAATTTAATTTTAAATCCAAAAATTATGTATTTTATATCAATGTTTTTAGAAAAATAAATACTTTCATTTAAAATTATTTTTAATTTAAAATATTGAGTATATTTTAAATTATATCAAATATTGATTATTAATTATTTTAAACTATCATTTTAAAAAAATGGTTAAAATATTTAATAAAAATTTAAAATTTATTTTATTTTTAAAAATATATTTTAAATTTTAGATAAATATTTAAGTCATTTTCTTGATTTAAAATTAAATTTAAAGTAAATTATTTTCTTTAAGCATTTTAACTAATTCTAACATATATTAATATCTAAATAGTACTTAATTAATATTAATTTAAACATTTTCAAATAAAAAAATTTTCTTTTATTAAATATTCTAAAAATCATAGAGTAATTTTAAAATATTTAATTTTAAATTAAATTGAATTTAAGTTATATTATGTATTTTAAAAAGTTTTAAAATATTTAAATGCTTAAATGTTAATTAATATTTAATTAAAATTAAATTCAAATAATTTTGAAATTTTAAATAAAATTATTTTAATAATTTAAAATTTTAGAAATGATTAATACTTAATTAAATTTAATTTAATAAATACTTTGAATATTAATTAATTAAAAATAATATAAATAATTTAATTAACCTTAAATTTTAAAAATTCAAATTAAATTAAATTAATTCAAAAAAATTAATGTAATATATCAAAATTTTCAAACTTTAAGTATTTTAATTTAAAAATTAATTTTAAAATTAAAACTTGATTAATTTTAAATAATTTGAATTACTTAAGTATCCTTAATATTAAATTAATAATTAATTGAATATTATATTAAAAATATTTTCCAAATTGAAAATTTATTTTAAAATATTTCAAAATAATCAAAGTGCCTCTCAATTAATTTTAAAATTATTTTTGATAATATTTTGAATTATTTTATTTTAAAAGTTTATATTATTATATATATGTTTACATATACATATATTTCAAAATTTATTTTAAAACTATATGTATTTAAATCCTCATATGTTGAGAGGTTCTTTTGAAATATTAAACATAGATTGAGTATGTGAATAGAAATGGTGAGGGATGATTAGTGAATAATTACATTTTGATTGTTACTAATCTCATTTTAATTATATATTTTATGCTAGACATTGCAAGCTTAGGATGCACACACTACTTAGTTTAGGGCTCTCCTAGATCTAAAAATTGATTAGTATGTTTGCATCTCTTACATGCATGTTCAAGGATTAGTGACTTTGATTTAAATATGTTTAACTTAATGACATCTTTAAGAAATTAAGAACATGTCTAGAAAACTTTAAAAACATTTTCAAAAATTAGGAAACACTTCTTATTGAAATAAAATTTGAATCATTTAAACTTAGTGAAACATATAATCTTAATAAAAATTCTCATTGATTTTTGAAATCATTGAACCCCTTAATCAATCAACTTAATATTAAACCCTTAATTAAGCTTTGAAACTTCCAATAAATACTACTAAATCAAGTTTAAATCCAAAAATAATAAATAATACATCTAATTGACCAAAATTTAATCCTTAATCTATAAAAAATAAAAGCCCTTTGACTAGACTTTAAAATCAAGTTTAATTTAATTTTAACTAAAAATTAATATTTAATTAATTAAATTAATTAAAAATAGTTAAAATTTTTCAAAACACTTGAAAATCTCTCCTTAGGTCATTTCTAACCTTTGGAGTTGATTTTAAGGAGTTGGGAGTTTATTTGGAGCAAAATTAATAAAAGACTTTTAATTAAACTAATTAATTAATTCAATTAATTAATCAAACTTTGAAAAATCATAACTAATTCCAAATCAGTCAAACTCAAAGGCATTCAACTCATATGAAAATTTAATTTTTATCAAAAATATCAAACCTTCAAAAATCAGTCAAAATAAAAAAGTCAACTGTTTGGTCAAACTTAAGTCAAAATCAAGTCAAAACTTCAAACATTCATAATAAAATATAGTAAAATTTAAATCCAGCAAACTTATAGTCTAACTGATCATCTTAAGGTTTAATATTTTATAAAAATACTAACTTTCTAAAATTTAAACTTAATCAAAAAGTTAATTTTTGACCCCTTAATTAGATCATTAAAATAATTCAAAAAATTCTAAAATTTTTATAATTAATTTTAAATTCTAAAAAATGTTAAATTAATACTTAAATTACTCAACCAACCCTCTAATACACAATAACCTCTCCAAAGATAAAGTTTTTAGGATGGACTACTCTGGGTTGCGAGGCTACGTGTCATAAGGAGGCTTTGTTCCTCGAACCTGGTGGCACAACGCAACAAATAAATTTAATGAAGTGTAAAATTTTAATTTTAATTAGTTAATAACTATTTAACTAAAATTAAAATCCTTAATTCAAATACATTAACCTAGTTTTTAGGCTGGACTACTCCGGGCTGCGGGGCTACGTGTCATAAGGAAGTTTTGTTCCTCGAGCCTGGTGGCACAATGCCATAAACTGGTTAATGGAAAACTTGAACAAATTAAATCTTAAAATCAATAATAAATCAAGTTTAATTAAAATTCAATAAGCCTCCAACTTTAATCAAATTCAATCCACTTAATTATATTGGTTGCTACTAGGTAACCTAGGCTTACGAGGTTATTAAATTAGCCCCAAGAAAGGTGAAATAAACTTCACGACCTTGGTGAGCAACAAAGGTGACAATTAATAACCCTTTAAAATATATTTTAAAAAATTAATTTTAAATCATTAATATTTAAACTTTAATTAAAATCTCCCTTAAACCTTTCAACCAACTAGAACATCAAGCAATTTCAATCAATTGCCCTATATAGGACATATCCAAGCCACACAGCCTATCTCACACACTTTAGATGGTTTATTAGGACAACCAACTCTAATCTTAGGCTAGACCAATATTTACTTTCCTGCAGTTGTGTGCCAGTTTTTTATGGTTTTTACTACATGTTGTGTTTAAAAATTGATATTGATGTGATTATTTATTTATTTCTTATACTCTGTGATGTGATTAATTATGAGTTAGATCTACTCCTAGGTTAGGGTTGATTTATACTAATTCAATCTTATACATGGGGCCATGCTCGTACATAGCATTTAAAATTAAAGGGGGCAATAAATTGAGCTTTAAAATTGACGTCATTTTTTGCAGGTACTTCAAAAATTTGCTAAGTCCCCCTTTAAATTAAAAGAGCATGACCAAGTGTGGCTATAAATTTGAGTATTTTCTAATTTTTAATTACTTGAGATAAATTATAACTGCTTGAGATATTTTAATTACAACTGCTTAGGATAGCCTTGTAGATTGTACTTGAGTTTAGATTTTTTATTTTAATTAATGTAATTTGAGATATTTTTGAGTTGAAAAAGTGATTTGAGATGAGATACATTTATATATCCTACTTAGATTCTAAAGAGGAGAGGACATCCCTTAGGGGAGAGTCCTTCTTTATTTGGAAGCCTAAATTAAGATACTTTCAAAGTATCCAAAGAGAAAAGAGAACACCCCTCCGGGGGGAGTTTCTTTCATTTAGATATCCGGACCCAACGATCCAAGGAGCCCCACAAAAGGACGAAGAGGTGAAGAACAAGAAGACCCATTCTCAAAGTCACTTGAGTCTTAGGAGTAAAATCCGAGTTATTGTCAGTGGTACCCGGCCACTTTACTTTCTACAGACCCTGGATTATACAATTAAGTGGCACTTGTCACATTGACTTTAAATTTATTTAATTAATTTAATTGATTGATTGATGTGCTTTGCTTGTGATTAGGAATTAAATAATTTTCTTAATTTTTTTGCGCTCTCGCATGTCAATTTTGATTTAGCCTATAACCCAATCGGAGGCTCGTGAGTAATCGTTAAAACTTTTTTTACTTCAATTAAATTAAAATTTTTAAGCTCACATAAAAACTCTAACATTTTAAGAAGTAAGCCCGAGACCGTTGGCAGTTCTCATATGCATAATTTTTGCATCTTCTTTTCGTTTGTTAGGCACCTCCCCGCCTGTAGGTTCTGGGAGACCACTAGGCCTATGAGGGTGCAGATCTGTCAAGGGGAATCTGTGTATTCTTTTAGGGAAAAATTATTTTTAAGCTCAATTTTAAAACTTCTTCATTTTGATTTAAGCATTTATCGAGTTAACAAGTATATATTATATTAGAAATCAATTAAAAAATATTTAAATCTTTAATTATATTTTAGCTTAAGCATTAAATACCCAATATATGTAAAGGGGCCAATTAAGAATCTGCACTAGATGTCGGCCCCAGCTCCTCAAACTAAATCTAATTAACATCCCTATCACTCGTGCATTAAAGACCGGACACATAGTTTTAAAGAGCTTAGGTGGTTAGCTGGCTCCCCAATTCAGGGATGAGTAAGTCCAGATCTGCATTGCATTAGCTAGGTTCAGGTTATTAATTTTTAGTACTCAATTTAGATTTAGATTCTGAGGCACGTCCAGGCTATAAGACCTTAACCTTTGGGATTTGAATCCCAACTTTCTAATAAAATTGATCATTCAAACTAAATATCTCTTTCAATGAAATTCAAGCTCAACATTTAGGATAGTTTGAAGTGTTTTTGAATTATTTCAGAATCCTAAGCGCCTCCTATTTTTCTTCCCTTGACGCTAGAAAGAACTGCTCAACCTTAAATTAACCAATCCCATTTAAAAATTCCAATCCTTACCCACCTTTGACATCAAGTTTTGAAAATCTAAATAAAATTCGTACCGCTATTTTAATCGAGAGTATTCGTAGGAAACTCTGATTCCCCTATAATGTAATTAACTACGCGTACTTGTGCTCGTTGGAGATTTAGAAACCCAGATCAAATTTTCAAAAGTAAGCTTTTCAAAACTCTAATTAATTATCTTTGAGAAAATTAACTTTGATAATCATTATCATCATTTTCAAATGATTAATAATAAACGATATATTCTTCCTCTGGAAAGATATATTATCCTATTGTTATGAATTTGATTATGAAATTAATGATATCTTACCTAAATTATTGCAGTAAAATATTTGATCAAACATCATTTTGATCCTCTGGGATCATATATTGTTTCCCCTTGAGTTTGACTACGATAATCGGGATATATCCAAAGTATTATAATCTGAACTTATTAGGAAATGATATGTTCACCTTTCAAGGTGATATATCATTCATAATAAGTGTTCAATTTCAAAATTAAAATTCCAGAAATTAAACTTTTCCAAAGAAAATTAATTTTTTTTCAAAACCTATACTTTTTTAGTCAAACAATTACAATATTGCTTCATTCTGTAAAAGAGATAGAACTGAGCCATATAGTAATTTTTTAGTTTTTTATAATAAAACAAAAAAGAATTTCTTCAAAAATTCTTGGTTAGGGTCAACCGTTCTACAAATGGGTCAGGTTTGGGTTCCACTGTTTAACCCGTTTGAAAAAATGGGTCAGGTCTGGGTCAACCTGCTAACCTGAAGTTGACCCAGACTAACCAGTTTACAAAAAAGTTTTAAAAAAAGGCCCGCTATCTTCGTAATTTGACCTCACTGCAGGTTGCAGCTTTAGGATGGCCCATACTCTTAAAAAAAATAAACCACCTCCACTCAATTTTAGAGCTTCGTTTGAGAACTTTCTCCCCCGTAAGGCCTGAAATTTGTTAGTGGCTTCCAATCCACCATCCCTGTCATCCACCAACCAACAATCATGCTTCTTCCACGCAATGTAAGATGCAAACCCCCAACGCTGCCAACCAACTCTAAGCTAGCTCCTTTTTTAGCTCAATGCCTAATAATGACAACGACCCTTCCCAAATCCTCGTCATGAGCGGGCTCTGGACCCACGCCATGACCAGATGCGACGAACCAATCCTTGCTTCCTCTGGCATCCTCTGATGCTACTCTCTCCTTATCAGCAAAGCCCTCAACAATCCCTCTTGGCTCCACCGTCACCAAAACATCTATATCCCTTACTATGCAGCCCACATCATCGGCTCCTTCACCCTCCACCTCCCCCGTTTCGCTTCCCTCACTGTCTCCTCCGATTGTCTCCCTCCTCTCCTCTCTCTCCTCCGTGGCTCAATGACTTAGATAGAATAGTGTGTCGCCATTCGCGCCCTCTAACCCGGGTTGGTGGGTCATGTCGGGTTGACACGGGTCCGAAGTGGACCGGGTTCGAGTCCAAAAAATTGATCCGTTTGCAAACAAAGATAGGTTCTGGTCGGGTCAGTTCTAGGTTGGACCCGAATTCGACCTGTGACTCGATTTTGACAACTCTAGATTACACCAGGGCACAATCAAAGAAGCCATAACTAGAGCTTATCCTTGAAACTATATCTTAAACACAATTCCTGAGCTCTAAACATAGTCATAACTAGGAGGTTTGGGTTAATTAATAAGTACAAGCAATAACTAATGAAGTATATGGTTAAAAACTAGACCAAGCATAAAAATAGACCACAAGTCCTCTAAAGGAACAACTAAATGGGACTTGGGTAAACATCCTAGCCTTCATGGAGACAACAAGGGAAGTTGAGGTCAAGAGTTTAGCCTTGGAGGCTAACTCCAAGCACATTTCCAAGGACACAATCCTTGGAAAAATTATAGGAATTTAAATTTAAGTATTCAAAAATGATGATCATCAAATTTATTTTCCATAAAAAGGATGCCATCTTCATCTATTTTCAGCCATTGAGGCACTTATTAAAAATAATTTTACATAGTGAGCTTCCCCTTATGTTTTAGTATTATAAAAATAGACCACCTAGCCAAAAAGGCTTTAAACTAATTATTCTGTGTCAAATCATTAGCTACTCTTATCTATGATAGCTAGATATAAAAATTTTTTACTCTAATTTCCTTTATACTCTATAAAAAATCTATATCGTCAACCTAAAAATGCTTCAAACTAACATCTTTCATGTCAAGTTTATGATTATCCTTATTAAAAACTTCTTAGCTTATTCTTCCCTCTTTGGCAAAGATAGTCAAAAGAACATTTTTAATACCCTCTATCATATGATTTTATAATGTAGGGTGAGCTATCATTCATTATCTTTAAGCCACCACTTTAGTCAAGCCATCAACCCCACTATTGCTAATAGTTTAAGATTATTCTCTCTCATTATGCTTTTCTACTTACATAGGAGGTTGATGCAAAAACCTCTTAAACTAACCTCTTTACACATTGATTCATTGACTATCCTTTGTCGATGGCAACTCAATATGATTCTTTCTCCCTTCAAAATACTCTTTTTTTTATGTGTTCTTACTATCAAGTCAAACTATTGGCCTAAAAAGCCTTAAATAGCATCTGCTATACAATATGGTAACCTCATTGACCATGTTGAGCCATCAACAATCATGAATGGTGAAAAGTTTCACCTAATGGCCATCATCATTCACACTCTATTACAAATTAATAGAATATTGGCCCATTAAGGTCTAAAACTAACAAACCCAATGCCTTACATAGATTAAAACTTCCATAGTCCTATGGTTATGATAATTTTATCAAGGATTATCAAAGTGCTCACTAGATATATCCCAACAAATTGTGACAGTCTATTACATCTCATTCAAGAGAGATAAAGATAGAATATCCGAAAATATAGTGATTACATTAAATTTCAGGCTTAAATCATTCATCATTTAATGTATGACTCAAAAGTGTAAATTTATATTTAAATCTATAATAGAAATTTAATAATGATTATATTAAATTTATAAGTTTATATGGAACAAAATTTATATTAAATATGAATTAAATTTAAATATTGAAGGTCTTTAAATTTATAATTATTGAAGATATTATTTAAATATGAGTTTTAATTATTCTTAATTACATATTTACATTATCATTGTTATATAACTTATATCATATTTAAATAATTTTAATATTTATTATATCATCTAATACAATCTTACTGGAATCATTGAACATACAACGGCTTATTTTCATCAATAAATATTGCTCCAAATAAAATCTTACAGTCTAATAGATAAGGATTTCACCGGTCAACCCTTATTATTCTCATCAAACATAAAATTCTTTCAACGCTTATTTAATCTTTTTAAAAAGAAAAAAACTTCAAACGCTGCCCTTTACAGCGTCGCTGTACCCATTAAGCAAATCATAGTACCTGCTCCATAGCATTATCCCCCCATACTTAGGCGACGTCCTCACCACCGGCAACACCTTCGACTCCAAGTCGCTCGGCGGTATATACCCTCCACTCGGCGCAGCATCCTGAGACGCCGGCAACCCCACGAAGAACACCGACGCGTCCACACTCTCCGTCCACTCTTCCCATGCTTTAACCAGCTTATCCGCACTCCCATTCGCGTACTGACACGGCGGATTATTATAAAACTGGATCCAAACAAAGTCGAACAACCCTGTAGCCAACGCCTTGTTCAAATGCGAGTCAGGGTAGGGGCATTGCGGCGCCGCTGAAAGGTACAATTTTTCCCCTGCTTGATTCCCGTAGTTATCGAGGATCTGCGCGAGCACATCGTAGTAATCGGCGCCGCCAGCCTCGATGTCGAAGTCAATACCGTCAAGAACGGCGGAGCCCAGCGGGCGGGAAGAGGAAGTGCCGCCGAGGAAATTGTTCCATAGATAGGCAGCGACGTCCTTGGCGTCGTCGGCGGAGGAGAGGGAGTAACCGCTGGAGTCGCCGCCGAGAGAGAGGAGGACTTTGATGCCGAGGGATTGGCATGAGAGGATGTCCGAGGAGAGGGATGTGCAAGTGCCGGATGGAGGGTCGCAGTGGCCGGCAAGGTTGAGAACGGGGGTTCGGCCGTGGCCGAAGACGGTTAGGAAGGAGAGGAGAACGAAGCCGTAGTTCTTTGTAGCGCAGGTGTCGGAGAGAGTCCCCTCATTGCCGTTCTGACCCCAGTAGACGGCGATTTTGCCTGCGTTGGCTTGGAGAGAGGTCAGGAGGAGGAATGTGAGGAGGGCAAGAGGGTAGAAAGAAGGTAAAGCCATGGTTGGGATCGGGTTGGGAGGTTTTGAAGCGGGGTTGAGGTTTTTTATAGAGGATGTATGGCCGCTCCGTCGATTTTTGCGTGGAAGGGATGGAACCAGGGTGGTAATGTAGGAGGAAGACCTTTGGGAAGAGAATGATGGTGGATGGAGGATATTCAACATGAACGTGTAATTCATTTTTTTTATTGAAACATCTAATTTATACTTTTCTACATGAAATTTATTCACGTGAAACTTAAGTCATTTTGATAGTTGGAAATGATTTTGCTTCTTTTTTTAATTTATTATGATAAACAAAAATATGTTATTTTGGTAAACAATATATAATTTATAAACTTTATAAAATAGATTGGATAACGCACAATAATTTAAATTTTAAAATTTTGAGAGAATAAAATTTATTTCAATTACATATTTTTTAGTAACTTTTAAGTAAATTCAATTCATAAACTCAACGTCTACCGTATATTAAAGCTTTAGATTCTAAATATTTTGACTGAAAGTTGTCGTTGTATCTCACTAGGATGGATATCTCATATCTGAAACTAGTTGTTCGCCCTGTCAATCCTTCATAATCAAATAATCTCATTTTCACCCATATATAATTTGTGCCAATGGATAAGTTATATCCAACACTTGAGAAAAAGGGTGTACGTAGGCCAAAAAAATGATTTATAAGCTATTGTTAATGAAGTTGAAGTTATCAAATTTTGAGGAGTTGGTATCAACTTACATCGGATTGCTCCACATATAGTCGTTAGAATCTTATTTTCTAAACAAAGAAAATCCCATCCTAATTGATCATATAATAGATCTGCACGTTATAGAACGAATATGTTTATTTAACACTTAACCAATAGGCTAAGATGAGTTCCAAGGCTGAACATTTGACCAGCATTTGAGTTTAAAAACTAATGCTCATACCTACTAATATTTAACTTAAAAATTAAAGCTTATGAAAAAATAATGCAAGTTATATATCCATTAATGTTTTATAATTAATCATTCCCAACAAATTGTGATAATGTCAATTTAAGATTTTTAATATCTATACTCATTGTTTTAATCGAGCATTATCACTCGTGTTAATTTTTATATCATATATGACTTAAGATTAGAATTGATATATCATCAAAAATTTATCTTGATCAGGCACGAATCTCGAGGCAAAATCAAGTTGAAAATTTTCAAAATTAAATTCGGAATCATATGAATTGTGATTTCAGCAAACTTATAGTCGAACTGAACATCTTGAAAAGACAAACCCAACGAAACCAAATTCGACTCAATCTGAGCTCAAATGAGACCAAATCAAAGACCTGAAGTGCATTCGGAACATTCAAATCATAAATTGGATAACCAAATGGTTTCTAAACATGACATGCTTATACTCAAATCGAGTGGCTCGACGAGACGAATCCGACAAGCCCAAGATCTCCAATTATGATATCATTAAGACATTCAAATGCCCAGTAAATGGTCCATGATCAAGGGAATCAACATTGGTCGTCCATTCAAACTACTCCCAAATTACCCTTGATCTCCCTCCTATTTACTGGCGATGCCACTCCCAAAAAACTATAAATAGACCCCTCATTTCTCATGGAAAGGGAGAGGACCAGGAAGAGGAAGAGGGGACCAAAGCAAGTAAGAGAAGGAGTGGAAGAAGGAAGAGAAATCTAAGATCTCTCTTGCCACCAAGCTCCTCCGCGACCACCGCCCGGACTTCTGTCAGACCACCACTAGTTGCCGGATTTTCATCGAACTTCTGCCCAATGCGAAACTTCCGCTCGTCGCCAGAGTTCCACTAGGCCACCGATGAACTTCGGACTTCCGCCCAGCCACCGACGAACACCAAACTTCCTCCCAAAGCCAGACTTCCACCCGGCCACGGACGAATGCCAAACTTCTACGCGACACCGGATTTTCCCTGGTAGCCGAGCTTCCACCCGGCCACCGACGAATGTTAAACTTCTTCCTGACGTCGGACATCCACCCGACCGCCAACTGACGTCGAACTTCCAATTGTCCACCGACTGTCATCATACTTTCGCTGGACCTCTACCCGGCCCACAACTCTCGCGAGAATTACGCCCGACCACCAACTAATGACAGACTTCCACCCGACTTCCATCTATTGTTGGACTTCCACCTAACAATGGTCCTTCTGACATCCATCACTTATCGATTAAGGTCCTTCCAACCTTCGTTGTCCATCGATTATGGTCCTTCCGACCTTCGTTGCCCATCAACTACGGTTCATCCAACCTCCATCGCTAGACAATGGTCATTTCGACCTCCATCGCCAGACAATGAACTTTTTGACCAATATTGCCAGACAGTAGTCCTTCTGACCACTCTCGCCCACTAACTACGATCCTTCCCACGTTGTTCGCACACTACGATCTTTTTAACCACTATTGCCTGCCAACTACTCTCTTTATGACCTAAGTCACCAGTCAACGGTCTTTTTGACCACTGTTGCCCGTCGACTATGGTTCTTCCGACCTACTTCTCCGACCACAGTCTTCCGACCTCCGTCGCCAAGCTACGGTCTTTTTGACCTCCATCGCCCACCGACTACAATCCTTCTGACCTCCTTCATTGACTACAATCTTTTTGACATCTATCTCTCGTCGACTACGGTCCTTCCGACCTCCATCGCCAGACAATGGTCTTTCCAACCTCCGTCGCTAGATTACGATCTTTCTGACCCGTCGAAAACCAATTTTGGTCCTTTCATCCTCTATCACCCATCGACTATGATCCTTCCAACCTCTGTCACCAGATTACAGTCTTTCTGACCTCCGTCGTCAAACAACAGTCTTTCAGACCTCTGTCGACCACCAACTATGATCCTTTCGAACTCTGCCACCAGACTATGATGCTTTTGAATTCAATTGCTAGACAACAGTCTTTCTGACCACCGGCACACACTGATTACGATCCTTTCGACCACTATCACCCAGCTACGATCTTTTCGACCTTCATCGACCGCCAACTATGGTTTTTCTGACCAAACAAATGTGTTAATATTGATTCTTTCAATTCCTATCATGTAATATACTCTATATGATGTATATTTGTTACATCAAGCCAAGGCCTTCCCCCCCCCCCCCCCCGAAGAAGGGCATCATTTGTAATCAACTATAAATACTAGTGGATTCATTCAAACTGGGCAAGGCCCCATGGTTTTCCCCCATTTTAGGGGTTTCCTGTGGGTCTCCGAAAGGATTCTACATGTGGGGAATAGAATATAAAGAGTACGACCACACTATCCCGTAGGACAAAATGATCGTAGACCTTTGTACTCTACACAAGTAGACTAATGGGAGGGCAGATGGGATTATATATACGATTAATCATGGAGGATATAGACTTTCACCTACGCACCTTGATGGATAATAATATGCATAACCCAAGAGTCAGGAGATTTCCCCCATCCGATACATCAGCTTGAATTGGGTTTATTTGATGTGGGGATCGGCTTCCCACGGGCACAAGCCCCCGTGGTTAATTACATCTTAAGCCTTGACTTAAAAAAACTCTTGATTAAAGATATTATATTATTCTCTTCTTGATTTGATACATAGAAAAAGTTCCTAAATTATATTCCAAAGATAATAGACTCTTCTCTTTAGCTTTAATGATGGTTAGACCTTTTTGAATGTATAAAGATGTGATCAAAAGTTTGAGTTCATATGATCAGAGATTGAATTTTCTATCCTAGGAGAAATGACCATTCAGAATTTATGCAAGACACACAGAGGGGTGTACAATCTAGGCTTATGCTTGCCTGGAGTGAGCTGCCAGCTAACATCCTAAACACAATCAATCGCCATATATATGTGCAAGATAAGAAGGCTCTATCCTAAAAAATCAAGGATCTTAGTTCAGATGTTTAAATTAGGGACTCTATAATATACAACAGAATATACATAGCGCTTTATATGATGCATGAGACAGATGCATAAGTAAAAGTATTCTAAAGATTACTGAAAGATAATGTGACATTTTCATTTGAGTAATGCTAATGCAATGCATGTATATAGGCAAGGTGCACTGTAGAGTAAGGTGTATAAATATGCATGCATGACATCCAGAGTACAGAAGGTAAATAAACATACTAAGGATATCCTCCAGGCAAGGTACCCATATCACATAACAATAAAAAATCATTCTAGCGGTGCCCACTTTGTATGGGAAAGTAACGATGCACATTGCACAAGTATGTGGCCTATACTACAGGCCTAAAATGACCTTAATGGTCTCTAGGGCTCACAAAAGGTGGGGGGGGGGGGGGTATCACACCCAAAAAAAAGAAAAAGGAAACATCCTAACGGTGCCCACTTCGTGTGGAAAAATTGTGATGCATATAGCACAAATAGGTGGGCCTACACTACAGGCCTAAGGTGACCAAAAGGGTCTCTAGGGCTCACAGAAGGGGCAAGCTTTGGCCTATAGAGCCAAAGCTTCGTTAGTGCACTAACCTGTAGCCAGCTACCTAAACATGCTAGAATATATATTAAACTAGAAGCTAATAATAAGATGTGTGTGGTGTGTAGCAGTTTCGATATATAATTAGGAGTTTTCTTTTACAAGTTACAGGGATTATACCTGACCGTGGTGTGGCCACTTAAGAGTTTCAAGCAAGCAAACTATCTACTGATTATCAATCATGCAATATTTGTGGTGCAACCACTTAAGAGCTTTAAGCAAGCAAATTATTCACTGATTCTTGATCATGCACGACCCAATGTACCTCGCAAGATAAAATAAAAGAAAAATACACAAATGAGCATAGATGTCATTCAGAAAATAAATACAGGTAAATAAAAATATGACTAACAGAAGATCTAATATTCATATTTATAAAATATACACATGTTATTGCTAAAATATAAAATAATGCAGGGGTTCTCTAACTTGTCAGGAGTAATTGGCATCAAATAATAAAATAAAACATCGGCCTAACCTAGGACTAGAAGTCGTGTCCTAACAAACAAGCCTAGGTATGCGTAACAAGCTGTGTGGTTTTAGGTATGTCCTATGTAGGATGATTTAGCTAAAGTTGCTTGTGTTTTAATTTATTGAAGGTTAAGGAGAAATTTTATTTAAGTATAAGTATTAATATTTTAGGATTAATTTTAAATATTTTATTTTAGTATTTGATTGATTACTACCTTTGTTGCTCACCGAGGCTATGAGGTTTATTTCACCCTCCTTGGGGCTAACTTAATAGCCTCGTAGGCCTGGGTTACCCAGTAGTAACCAACTTTGTTAAGTTAATTTTAATTTGTTATGAATTAAAAGAAAGGTAGATTAAGTAATCTATTAATTGTTAAGAGAGATTTAATTTATTTAGATTTGCTATCAACTGGTTCATGACGTTGTGCCATCAGGCTCGAGGAACCAGGCCTCCTTAGGACACTTAGTCCCGCAGTCCGGAGTAGTCCATCCTAAAAACTAATTTGATATAGTTAAATTAAGATTTTTAATTAGTTAAATCATTAATGATTAATTAATTTTAAGATTTTGGCATTCCATTGAATCCATTCGTGGCGTTGTGCCACCAGGCTCGAGGAACCAGGATTCCTTAGGACACTTAGCCCCGCAGCCCGGAGTAGTTCATCTAATAAACTTCATCGTTGGAGTGATTATTATGTATTAAGGGGTTTGTTGGTCGATTTTAAAAGGTTAACTTAAGGTTTGATTAAAGTTTGAGCTTTAGAATCTTTTATTTCAATAAGTTTTAGTTTATGTTTGCTCTCTTGATTTAGTTCACATCTTCTAAGTTTTAGATTGATTAGAGATCGATTAATAGATTAGTTAGACTTAGTCTAAGTGTATGTTTCAAGTTTATATTTTAGAGATTTATTATGTTAATCAGGATTTAATTAAAAGTAAAGTGTTTTAGTGCATTTTGAGTTAGGTTAAGATTAATTTTGTTGGTTGATTATTAGTGGATTAAGGCACAACAAACCTAGAAAAATGTGTCACTAAGTTTATATTTTTGTGTCTCTATCCTATAAGGAGCATGCACCCTAAGTCTATGTTATCTAAGACTTGGTCCTTAATTTTTGTCCTTAGGTGTCACTAGTGTTATAGGAGTCAAAAGGAAGTTCTTTTCTAACCCTTTGGACATTCGTATATATATCAATAAATATAGAAATCTATGAATAAAATAAGATAATAAGTAGAATAGTAGTAGAGAGAAGAGAAGTAAAGAAAAAGGCGATAAAATGTCAAAAGGAAGGAATGAAAATCGAAAATAATAAAAGGAATGTGGGCGTCTCATTATTAGGCATACCACTTTGAAGTCAAGTATGCCTCTAAAACGACCTCCACCCCAATTCGATATAATACGAATAGAGAAGAAAGTGTTTTTGGCGCCCTTTGCTATTCCCACGTTCCAAACAAAGCACTCAAGAAAATCCGACTCAATTACATATACTATCCTCTAAATAAAGCTCAAAATGACAAAGGGAAAATAAGCTCCCAAAACTAAAACCAAAATAATCTTTCTTTCTAACCATCATATTCATTAAAACTCAATTCTAGAAGCAAGCACAGAGAGAAGACAACTCACATACGAAATATCATTTTATCCCAAAAGAGACTTAAAGAGCCTTCAACACAAAACCATGCATAGAAATAATTTCAATCCCAAAGTAATTGTAAAACCCCCCCAACAAAATGACTCAAAACCTTCTAATAAGAAATCCACAAAAGCCATCTTTCTTACACAAAACAATCGAATGCTTTCACTTTTGACGTGGGATATACTCATGAAAATCCTCTAATAAGAAGATTTCATAAAACCTTCTGTTATAAAACATTCACAAAGCATAGAGTAGAATCTCTCGAGGCAAAATGATTTGCAAAGCCTTTCCAACAAATACAACTGATAAGACCCTCCAACATAAAACCAGTCATCCATCTCTCAAACATGAGGCAACTCATAAAACTCTCTAATAATAAAGCCTTCTGACACGTGGAGAAACCATCACCTTTTCTGAAACAAACACATAACCCAAGATAACATAAAACATTCTATCTAAAAATTCGTGATTATCAAATGGCTAAAGAAGTATGAGAAAAGACATTCTTGAAAATTATAAATGAGATTTCTGGATATAAAATGATACATTTCCTTCCACTTTCACTCCAGCCATTTTTAATGAAGCCACAAACACTTGAGAACAAGAGACTATAATCCTTCATGCCAAGCAACAAAATAATTCACTTAAATAAAAAACTTGAAATTCAACATTCTTACCAAAAGTGCAATCACGAAGGGGAAGGTTTAATGCCACCTTGTTTCCAGAATTCAAGGTATACTTTAATGTAATTATTAACATGCTTTTCACACAAAGCTCCAACAAGTAAAGGGGAAGCTAGGTTCCAACCCAACAGCATAATCCAAATGAAATCACAAGTATAAAGGTAATTCAATGCCATTTCATTCTTTTCAAAGTCCAAGAGGTGAGCTTGCCAACTTTTTCAACATCATGCTCTACTCATTATTCCAAATTGATGAATTTATTCAATGTGAACTAACTGAAACCCATTCAAGCTCAATATAGTGACAAACATAAATCCAACAATATATATTCAAACTAACATATGACCAATTTCGGCATACAATTTACCTTCAACTTTCTTTGAAATTACTCTTTACTATTTAAAGAAAGAACATTCATATATCAAGAACAATAGAAACGAAGCAGTACCTATGCATTCCTTTTATTCCCATAAGAAATCTATTTCAAGCCATTTTCATGAAAAATTCTGATGCAAAATATTTCTACAAGGAAGTTTGATTTTAAAATATCCCCACAAGAAATTTGATTCAAACACTTCCATAAGGGGTTTTGCTTCAGAAGAAATAGTTATTAATCTCAACAATAAAGAAATTCAACTCCTCCTTTTGAATCCAACTCATAGTAACAAAGCATAAACTCCACAAGGCTCATTTCATGAAGATAAGCTATAAATTAAACTAAGCAAACATGTAGGCCATCTTCAACCAACCACTATTTATAGGACAAATGCAACTCAAGGGCATATGATGAAACTCTCATGTTTATGATCGCACATAAAGCTCTAATACAAACAAAGCCATCATTTTACCTTTTTGGAAGGCACCTCATCAAGTAACTAGCACGCAATATGTGCATTGAGGTATGTGAGGTTGTATATGATCAAGAGAAGTTGGAATCCTCTTATCTATACTTGAAGGAAAATGAAATTCTCTTTCCTTTTATTCACAAAATCAATGAGTGGAACATATCAAACCCATTTTGAATCCCCTCGAAGTTATGGTCTTAAAGCGAGTAAGCAAATATACATTGTTGAAATTAGACAAGATATATAGCAATCTCATGAGAAATATTCTAACTCCCACAATATGTATATATAGAAATGACAGCATAAGTCTACTCTATATGAAGTCTTGCCAATCTTAACCCCAAGTAAAATAAAACCAAACCAGAAAACCTCTTGGATTCAAGACCAATGCATTACAACACTTTAATCTCCAAGGGAAAGGAAAAAGACCCTCCAATATCTCAAACAACCAACAATCGATTAAATAAAATGGAGCAGAATTCTTTGTTAAAGGGCTTCATGGAAATCTCTCTTAAAGAGGAATGCAAGAAAAAAAATCTCTTTGAAGCATTTCATCAAATGGTTAGCTTGCGATACTTAAGCAAGGAAGAAAATAAAACTCGGGATTTGACATCTATAACACCTACCTCCTATCTCAAAACAAAATAAAAGTCATCTTACAATGATCATGGCATAGACTTCAACCAAAGTGTATGAACAATTGATGCCAAGTTAAGAAGAAAATAAGAAGAGAAGGAGAAGGTAGAGATCATATTCTTGCTGTGAATAGAAAAGAAGAAGGCACCAAAGAGGGCACGCACAAGGAGGAGGAGGAAGGGAGAAATATACTTGCTTGGGATGGATTTGGCTAGGTTGGGGGCGGTAGGATCGACGCCTGTAGCCGCTGTGAGTTACGAGCGAGATAGAGGAGGTTGGCGTCGGGTTCGATCCTGGAGGGCGAACCCGAGAGCGGGCAAGGGAAGAAGCCTCCGACCCCTAGCCACGAGCAGGAAGAGAGAACGACGGGAAGGAGGGAGGCTCGGCTCAGACTTGCGAACTAGAACAGCAAGCGGGAGGGGAGAGGCGAAAGCGAAGGGAGCTCCCGCCTGGCTTTCGCGAACTGAGAGTGAGCGGGAGACAGGGATAGGACGCTGGAGCGTTAGGAGTCAGGGCCTGGAGTGAGTGTCCAAATGCCCTGTCTAGGGCGGGCTGAACTCAGGAAAAGGAGTGGGGAATCCGCCTACGGTGTTCAAATGCCAGGGAGCGGATTTTCGGCCTCGGTCCGTCTGGGCTCCTGCTAAAGGTAATCTGAGAAAATACTGAAATGAGGAGTCACACGACTGAACACTGCGGCAAAAGCAAAATTCGAATTTCAGGAAGATCGGAGCCATCCACCACACTTCCTTATGTAGGAATAAATTCAAATACAATAGAAAGTTGATTGAAGTTCAATTGGGATTAAGTTAGGCTTATAGTCTGAAATTAAGCTTGATTTGGTTTAACTCAAATCGACCTAGGGTTCAATTTGGGTCCAATTAGATCCAGTGAAATAAGAATTAACATCGATACTATCAAATTCGAGCTCGATAAGGCTCTAATACACGAATCAGGCCCGATTGAACTCAATCAGGTCTAATTCGACCCGATTTCGATTCAATTTGAGTTCGATTGGGTCTTATTATTTTGATTTAACGAGATTGAAATTGAGTCGACACGATTAAAATCGGAATCGATTTGGATTAAATTAGACTCGACGGGACTCAGTCGAATTGATCAAATATAGTCGAACCTGCTCAAACCTAGTCCAATCGAAAGGTCACAAATGCGCTCGAGGGCAAATCAAGATAAAAAAATGAGGTCAACATTTCCATATAAAAACTATGGTGTATCTTATGAAAGTTACACCTCTCATTTATATATTTAGGTATTGAATCTTTGTACAAAGCTAGGACATTAATTATATCTCTCTATCACCATGAATATTCCAAGACGCAGTAGTTTGGCGCCGTCTATGAGAACGGGGTTCCTGACTGGGGGGCAATTTTTGCTCCAACCTCAAAAAGTCATTTATATCACTGTCCTGACATCAGCGAATGCTACATCAATTTCATGGGAAATAAATGTGGACTGGGGGCAACCTTGATTGCAATCATGGTCTAGAAAATTCCTCCAATGCTTCCAGCATCCAAGATGATATCTTGGGGAACTATTTTGCATATAACTTCTAACAAATGCAATATTGCTTCCAATAAATTACAAGCTATATACAGTCCCTAGTTAGACTTCTACTCCTTGGATAAGGTCTTAATCTCAACCTCAAAAATACAGTAACGATCTAAAGATATATCATTATTTATCTTTGATTTGAGATACACGCGGCATTCGCCCCGTCCCAATCAAGGATGATCAATCCCAGGGGAATTTGATCTGACCTCTTTCATATAGGTTAACGTCATCGAGCAGCACTCTTACATATATTTTTGGATAGGTCAAACATCCTAGGAGGATGTCAATCAAATCTTAAAATCTTTGATTCAAAAAATACTCCCTCTTTGTTGTATCTCAATCACTGAATGATCAATCCCAAGAGGATTCGATCTAACCTCTTTCATATAAGTTAATGTCATCGAGCAAGGCTCTAACATACAATTCGAATAGGTCAAACATCCTAAGAGGATGTCAATTAAAATCATTAAATTTTTCATTTGAGAAATACATAATCTTTATTTTATCTTAATCACTGTATGATTAATCCCAGGGGAATTCGATCCGACCTCTTCTATATAAGTTAATGTCATCGAGTAGGGCTCTGACATACAATCTCGGATATGTCATACATCCTTAGTGGATTCTCTCGACATATTCTACACAAGATAACATCATCGAGCAACACCTTGACAAACAACTTTGGATAGGTCATAAATCCTTAGTGAATTCTCCCGACCTCTTCCATTCAAGTTGACATCACCGAGCAATACTCTGACAAATAATCTCAAATAGGTCAAATATCCCCTGAGAACTTCTCTCAATGTCATCAAGCAGTACTCTGACAGGTCATCAATTATTTAAAGATCTTATAAGACTAAAAAGCCTTAAAAGGTACAGTTACATAAAAACCTTAACAGGCTAAAAAGCCTTAAAAGATACAGTTATATAAAGACCTTAGCAGGCTAAAAAGCCTCAAAGGGTACATATATACAATAATCTTAGCAGACTAAAAACCCTCAAAAAACATAGAGGATATCAAAATATATCTCAAAGATGCATAAACGACTTAGTTTCTTCTGGGGAATAAGTCCATTTCAAATGAGAAATAAGCATCAAGCTCATTCAATAATCTCAAATGCATATATAATATCATTATATTTACATATCAGATTTGAGTGTACTTTCATTTTTACAAGAACCTAAAATTAAAGTTACACCAGCATCATTGCATACAAGTTAATGTCATTAAACATTCAAAAAGATCAAATATCTTTAATGGATTCTATTGACCTCCTCTCTATTACACATTGAAGCATCTCTTACAACTTCTTCTTCAAAGAAAAATTATAATCTGATCATCATTAAGCCTCAACTCAATTGACACTATTAGTGTGTCTCTAGATTACTAATAGGGCACACTGCTTTGACCCCTTTCATCAGGGATGTCTGATGTCTGTACACATTAGAATGGATGCATATTACCTTTAGCAGAATGCAACTTGACCACCGCTATCATCAGTCTTTTGCCTGATGTCCACCGTTGGTCCTTCACTTCATAACAGGCATTTAAGACTTCTCGCTCGACTATTATTAGTAGCACACCTTCCAACTATCTCCTTCAGCTCCCCACCCGGTCGTAGACCGCCACTGAATTTCCTCTCAATCATCGATTGCCATCCCACTTTCACGTGGCCACCCATCGTCACCAGTTTTTTGTTTAAACATTATCAAAATTATGCCCGTCTATTAATAATCACTAACTCTTCTCTCGGGTGCTATTACCACTAGATCTTCTTAAATCACCCTCATATTCAAGAGGTAGTTGATCTTTATCTGTCAAGGATAGCTTATTAAGAGAATAAATTCTCATAATGACTTCTTTTACACAAAAGAGAGGCACTGAAGCTTGATAGGGGATGTCACCTATCTCATACAGTGGAATGTCTCTATTGTAAGAAGATAGTTAGAAGAGAAGAGAATGGAAGGAGGAGAAAGTTCTTTCTACACTAAAAAGCGGCACTAAATTTGAATAGAAGATGTCACCTATCAAAAATAATGAAAAGCCTCTAAAGTAAGAAGGAAAATGGGAGAATGAGAGAGGAAGGCCAAAAATTTTAACTTTTACACAAGAGAGGGGCACTAAATTTGAGTAGGGGATGCCACTTAACAAAAATAATGTAAGGCCTTAACTATAAGAAAGTTAGAGGGAGAAGGAAGAAGGAGAGGAGCAATTTTTTCCTTGCCCTTGGGGGGGGGGGGGGGGGGGGGGAGGGGCTATTTATAAGATGAAAAGAGGGGGGTGGACAGTTCAAAAAAGGGAAGGGGATAATTTGCCTCCAAATTAGTTTAAAAGTTTTTAAATTTCTTCTATAAATTTTTCTGAATTTTTTACGATTTTTTCAAAAATTTTTGGGCCTAATTTTACTTTTTTGGTAATCTCAAAAAAAAAAAAACTGGTAGCATTGTAGCTGATGCCCGCTAAACAGGAAAAAGAAGTAGGCTAGCCCCATAAAAATAATAATAATTTATCATATATAATTGCTCTGCTCAGACCGCACTCCTAGAAGGGGGGTGACCTTTCATTGCCAGCGGTGGGGTTTGGTACCCAAATCATGTACGGCTCTGATTTTCAGCTCAAACAGTCCAAATCAAACAATTTTGGAGTCCCCGGAATTATTTTTATACATTCTGAATCTAATTTTGGCACTTTCAAAAGTCAACAGAGCTTTTATATCCAATTTTGAGTAATTTTAAATATTTTGGACTGCAATTATTCAATAATTTTTGTTCCAACCAATGTGTCATCTTCAAGACTCACTCAATTTATAATAAAAGGCATTTTACTTGGTTCACGGCCTTGAAGAGAGGTCAACATTGATGTTCAAGAAGCAGTCGCACCTTTGTAATTCTCCAAAAATTATAATTTTGCGATTCAAATAATTTTAAATGCTATAACATATATTTTCGAATTCTTTAGGCTTCGGCATCCAAATATAGGGGGCAACTGATATATCATCAAAAAATTAGCTTGCCCGGGCATGAATCTCGAGGCAAAATTAAGTTTAAAACTTCAAAAATTAAATTCAAAATTATATGAACTCTAATTTAAGCAAACATAAAGTTGAACTGAGCATCTCGAAAAGATGAACCCAACGACACCAAATTTGACTCAATCAGAGCCCAAATGGAACCAAATTAAAGACCAGAAGTGCAATTGGAACATTTAAACCATAAATTGGATGACCAAACGGTTTTTAAACATGATATGCTTATAGTTGAATCAAGCGGCTCAATGTGACAAATCTAACGAGCTCAAGATCTTTGAATTCTATTATTATTATTAAGATATTCAAATGCCCAATCAATAGTCCACGATCAAGGGAATCAACATCGGCTATCCATTCAAACCACTCCCAAATTACCCTTGATCTCCCTCCTATTTACTAGTTATGCTACTCCCCAAAAAATATAAATAGACCCCTCATTCCTCATGGAAGTAGGGAGGACCAGGAGGAGGAAGAGGGGACCCAAGTAAGGAAGAGAAGGAGAGAAAGAAGGAAGAGAAATTTGAGATCTCTCTTGCCACCAAGCTCCTCCTTGACCAATGCTTAGATTTCTGTCATACCACCGCTAGTCTCCAGATTTCCTTCAGACTTCTGCACAAAGCCAAACTTCCGCTAGTCACCGGACTTCCACCAGGCCACCGATGAAAGCCGGACTTCCACGCTGCCATTGATGAATGCTAGACTTCTGCTCCACGCCGGACTTTCGCCCATCGCCGGACTTTTACCCGACCACCGATGAACGCCAGACTTCTGCCCGACACTGGACTTCCCCCATCACTGGACTTCCACCCAGCCATCGACGAACATCGGACTTCTACCCGACTTTAAACTTTTGCCCAACCGCCAATTGACGTCGGACTTTAAATTCACTACTGACTGTCATTGGACTTTCGTTAGACCTCTGCTTGGCCCACAACTCTCGTCGGAATAACCCCCGGCCACCAACTAACGTCAAACTTCCAACTGATTTCCAACTATTGTTGGACTTCCACCGCACAACGGTTCTTACGAACACCATCACTTGTCGACTAAGGTCCGTCCGACCTTCGTCGTTCTCCAACTATGGTCCTTCCGACCTTTGTTACTCGCCAGCTACAGTCCTTCCAACATCAATTACCAAACAACGGTCTTTCTGACCTCTGTCACCAGAAAATGGTCTTTTCAACCTCTATCACTAGACAATAGTCCTTCTGATCACTATCGCCTGCCGATTATGGTCCTTCTAACCTCCTTCACCAACTATGGTCTTTTTGACCACTATCGACCGCCGACTACTATCTTTATAAGATGAAAAGCGGGGGGGTGGACGGTTCAAAAAGGGGAAGGGGACAATTTGCCTCCAAATTAGTTTAAAAGTTTTTAAATTTCTTCTAGAAATTTTTCTGAATTTTTTATGATTTTTTCAAAATTTTTTGGGCCTAATTTTACTTTATTTGAAAATCTCAAAAAGAAAAAACCGATGGCATTGTAGCTGCTGCCTGCTAAACAGGAAAAAGAAGTAGGCTAGCCCCACAAAAATAATAATAATTTATCATATATAATTGCTCTGCTCAGACTGCACTCCTAGAAGGGGGGTGCCCTTTCATTGCCAGCAGTGGGGTTTGGTAACCAAATCATGTACGGGGTCTGATTTTCAGCTCAAACAGTCCAAATCAAACATTTTTGGAGTCCCCGAAATTATTTTTATACATTCCGAATCTTATTTTGGCACTTTCAAAAGTCAACAGAGCTTTTATATCCAATTTTGAGCTATTTTAAATATTTTGGACTGCAATTATTCAATAGATTTTGTTCCAACCAATGTGTCATCTTCAAGACTCACTCAATTTATAATAAAAGGCATTTTACTTAGTTCACGGCCTTGAAGAGAGGTCAACATTGATGTTCAAGAAGCAGTCGCACCTTTGTAATTCTCCAAAAATTATAATTTTGCGATTCAAATAATTTTAAATGCTATAACATATATTTTCGAATTCTTTAGGCTTCGACATCCAAATATAGAGGGCAACTGATATATCATCAAAACATTAGCTTGACCAGGCATGAATCTCGAGGCAAAATTAAGTTTAAAACTTCAAAAATTAAATTCGGAATCATATGAACTCTAATTTAAGCAAACATAAAGTTGAACTGAACATCTCGAAAAGATGAACCCAACGACACCAAATTTGACTCAATCAGAGCCCAAATGGAACCAAATTAAAGACCAGAAGTGCATTTGGAACATTTAAACCATAAATTGGATGACCAAACGGTTTTTAAACATGACATGCTTATAGTTGAATCAAGCGGGTCGATGTGACAAATCTAACGAGCTCAAGATCTTTGAATTCTATTATTATTATTAAGATATTCAAATGCCCAATCAATAGTCCACGATCAAGGGAATCAACATCGGCTATCCATTCAAACCACTCCCAAATTACCCTTGATCTCCCTCCTATTTACTAGCTATGCTACTCCCAAAAAAATATAAATAGACCCCTCATTCCTCATGGAAGTAGGGAGGACCATAAGGAGGAAGAGGGGACCCAAGTAAGGAAGAGAAGGAGAGAAAGAAGGAAGAGAAATTTGAGATCTCTCTTGCCACCAAGCTCCTCCTTGACCACTGCTTAGATTTCTGTCAGACCACCGCTAGTCTCCAGATTTCCTTCAGACTTCTGCCCAAAGCCAAACTTCCGCTAGTCACCGTACTTCCACCCGACTACCGATAAACGTCGGACTTCCACGCTGCCACTGATGAATGCTAGACTTCTGCTCGATGCCGGACTTTCGCCCATTGCCGCACTTTTACCCGACCACCGATGAACCCCAGACTTCTGCCCGACACTGGACTTCCCTCGTCACTGGACTTCCACCCAGCCACTGACGAACGTCAGACTTCTGCCCGACTTTAAACTTTTTCCCAACCACCAATTGACGTCGGACTTTCAATTCGCTGCCGACTGTCAATGGACTTTCGCTAGACCTCTGCTTGGCCCACAACTCTCATCAGAATAACCCCCAGCCACCAACTAACGTCAAACTTCCAACCGATTTCCAACTATTATTTGACTTCCACCAGACAACGGTTCTTACGACCACCATCACTTGTCGACTAAGGTCCGTCCGACCTTCGTCGTTCTCCAACTATGGTCCTTCCGACCTTTGTTACTCGCCAGCTACAGTCCTTCCAACCTCCATTACCAAACAACGGTCTTTCCGACCTCCGTCACCAGACAATGGTCTTTTCGACCTTTATCACTAGACAATAGTCCTTCTGATCACTATCGCCTGCCGATTATGGTCCTTCCAACCTCCTTCACCGACTATCGTCTTTTTGACCACTATCGACTGCCGACTACTGTCTTTCCAACCTTCATCACCAGACAATGGTCTTTTTGACCACTGTCAACCGCGGACTACGGTTCTTCCGAACTACTTCATCGACTATGGTCTTTCTAACCTCCATTGCCAGACTACGATCTTTCTGACCTCCATCATCCGCTGACTACGATCCTTCTGTCCTCCTTTATCAACTACGATCTTTCTGACCTCCGTCGCCAGACTAAGGTCTTTCTGACCTCTATCTCCCGCCAACCATGGTCCTTTCGACCTCCATCGCCAGATAAAAGTCTTTCCAACCTCCATCGCCAGATTACGGTCTTTCTAACCAGTCGAACGCTAATTATGGCAGTTTCAACCTCAGTCGCCCATCGACTATGGTCTTTTCGACCTCCATCTCTTGCCGACTACAGTCCTTCTGACCTCCATCGCCAGACTACGGTCATTCTAACCTCCATCCCTAGACAACGATCCTTTCGACCTCCGTCACACGCCGACTCCGATCCTTTCAACCATCGTCACCATACTACGACCTTTCTGACCTTTGTCTCCTGCTAACTATGGTCCTGCTGACTAGACAAACGTGTCAATATTGATTCTTTCAATTCCCATCATATAATACACTCTATATGATATATATTTGTTGCATCAAGCCAAGACCTTCCCCCCAAGGAAGAGCATCAAATGTAATCGACTGTAAATACTAGTGGATTCATTCAAATTGGGTGAGGCCCTGTGATTTTTCCCCCATTTCAGGGATTTTCACGTAAAAACTATAGTCTCTTATGAATGTTACACCTCTCTTTTATCTATTTGTGTGATGTATCTTCATACAAAACTGAGAAGTTAAATTATATCTCTGTATCGTCGCGAATATTCCCGGACGCAACAACAACTAAAACTAATGAACTTCCTTAATCAATGTTTTCCTATCAGATTTTGTTTGGATTAAAGGCAAATAGAAGAAATTAAATGTAAATAATTAATGAGTGAATTATGAAATCATAATCATTGATTTATATTTTATTTATTTTTTCACAGAATTCGTCAGCCTTCAAATATAACACTAATTATATTTTTTACAGAGTTAGGTCAAAGAATTTCTTTTAATAAAAAAATATTTTTAATTTAATAATAATTATAAAATAAAAAATATTAATGATCAAATTTATTTTATAAAATATATTAAATTTCAAATTAAGAAATTTGACTTATTCTAAATATTTAATCACAGCTTTAAAAAATAGCTGCCACCACTGTAAGTTTATTCGCATAAAAAATAACAAAGAATTTTCTTTTTTTGATCAAGAATGAATAGATAATTATATTACTATATTGCTTCGCTGCGTGAAAGAGATAAAACTGAGCTAGACAATAATTTTTAGTTTTTTACAATAAAACAAAAAAGAATTTTCTCGAAAGTTTCTGGTTAACCTGTTCTGCAAAAAGTCGGGTTCAATTTCACGGTTCAATCCGTTTTAAAAAAATGAGTCGGATTTGAGTCAACGAACTAACTCGAAGTAGGGCCGAACTCACCAATTTGCAAAAAAGTTAAAAAAAAAATCGGTTTTGAGAGCTTTAGGAAGCAGGCTGCAGCTTGCTTTGCAGCAGGCTATCTTCGTAATCTGACCTTGCTGTAGGCTGCAGCTTTAGGAAGGCCCATACTCTTAAAAAATAAACCACCTCCACTCGGTTTTAGAGCTTTGTTTGAGAGCTTTCTCCTCTGCAAGGCCTGAAATCCGTTAGTGGCTTCCAATCCGCCGTCGCTGCCATCCACCAACCAACAATCACGCTTCTTCTGCGCAATGGAAGACGCAAACCCCCAACGCCACCAATCAACTCTAAGCTAGCTCCTTTTTCAGCTCAATGCCTCATAACGACGACAACCCTTCCCAAATCCTCATCATGAGCGGGCTCTGGACCCACGCCATGACCAGATGCGACGACCCAATCCTCGCCTCCTCCGGCATCCTCCGATGCTGCTCTCTTCATCAGCAAAGCCCTCAACATCTATATCCCTTGGCTCCACCGCCACCAAAACATCTATATCCCTTACTACGCAACCCACATCCTCGGCTCCGTCACCCTCCACCTCCCACGTTTCGCTTCCCTCACCGTCTCCTGCGGTTGTCTCTCTCCTCTCCTCTCTCTCCTCCGTGGCTCAATGACTTGGATAGAACAGTGTCATCGTCCGCGCCCTCTAACCCGGGTAGATGGGTCATGTCGAGTTGACTCGGGTCCGAAGTGGATCGGGTTCGTTTCCGAAAAAGTGATCCGTTTGCAAAAAAGGTTCGGGTTCTGGTCGGGTCAACTTGTGTTGGGTCAGTTCCGGGTTGGACCCGAATTCGACCCGTGACTTGATTTTGACAACCTTAAATTACACCAGGGCACAATCAGAGAAGCCAAAACTAGATCTTATCCTTGAGACTATATCTTAAACACGAGTCTTGAGCTCTAAACATAGTCATAACTAGTGAGGTTTGGGTTAATTAATAAGTACAAGCAATAACTAATGAAGTATATGGTTAAAAACTAGACCAAGCATAAAAATAGACCACAAGTCCTCTAAAAGAACAACCAAATGGGACTTGGGTAAACATCCTAGCCTTCATGGAGACAACAAGGGAAGTCGAGGTCAAGAGTTTAGCCTTGGAGGCTAACTCCAAGCACATTTCCAAGGATGCGATCCTTGGAAAAATTATAGGAATTTAAGTATTCAAAATTGATGATCATCGAATTTATTTTTCATAAAAAGGATGCCATCTTCATCTATGTTGAGCCATTGAGTCACTTATTGACAATAATTTTACATAGTGAGCTTCCCCTTATATTTTAGTATTATAAAAATAGATCGCCAAGTCAGAAAGGCTTTAAACTAATTCTTCCGTGTAAAATCATTAGCTACTCTTATGTATGATAGCTACATATAAATGTTTTTTACTCTAATTTCCTTCATACTCTATAAAAAATCTATATCGTCAACCCAAAAATGCTTCAAACTAACATCTTTCATGTCAAGTTTATGATTATCCTTATTAAAAACTTCTTAGCATATTCTTCCCTCTTTGGCAAAGATAGTCAAAAGAACATTTTTAATATACCCTCTATCATATGATTTTATAATGTAGGGTGAGCTATCATTCATTATCTTTAAGCCACCACTTTAGTCGATCCATCAACCCCACTATTGCTAATAGTTTAAGATTATTCTCTCTCATTATGCTTTTCTACTTACATAGGAGGTCAACGCAAAAACCTCTTAAACTAACTACTTTACACATTGATTCATTGACTATCCTTTGTCGATGACAACTCAATATGATTCTTTCTCCCTTCAAAATACTCTTTTTTTATTGTGTTCTTACTATCAAGTCAAACTATTGGCCTAAAAAGCCTTAAATAACATCTGCTATACAATATGGTAACCTCATTGACCATGTTGAGCCATCAACAATCATGAATGGTGAAAGTTTCACCTAATGGCCATCATCATTCACACTCTATTACAAATTAATAGAATATTGGCTCATTAAGGTTTAAAACTAACAAACCCAATGCCTTACATAGATTAAAACTTCCATAGTCCTATGGTTATGATAATTTTATCAAGGATTATCAAAGTGCTCACTAGATATATCCCAACAAAAGGGGACAGTCTATTACATCTCATTCAAGAGAGATAAAGATAGAATATCCGAAATAAAATTTATATTAAATATGAATTAAATTTAAATATTGAAGGTCTTTAAATTTATAATTATTGAAGATGTTATTTATATATGAGTTTTAATTATTCTTAATTACATGTTTACATTGTCATTGTTATATAACTTATACCATATTTAAATAATTTTAATATTTATTATATCATCTAATACAACCTTACTGGAATCATTGAACATACAACGGCTTATTTTCATCAATAAATATTGCTCCAAATAAAATCTTACAGTCTAATAGATAAGGATTTCACCGGTCAACCCTTATTATTCTCATCAAACATAAAATTCTTTCAACGCTTATTTAATCTTTTTAAAAAGAAAAAAACTTCAAACGCTGCCCTTTACAGCGTCGCTGTACCCATTAAGCAAATCATAGTACCTGCTCCATAGCATTATCCCCCCATACTTAGGCGACGTCCTCACCACCGGCAACACCTTCGACTCCAAGTCGCTCGGCGGTATATACCCTCCACTCGGCGCAGCATCCTGTGACGCCGGCAACCCCACGAAGAACACCGACGCGTCCACACTCTCCGTCCACTCTTCCCATGCTTTAACCAGCTTATCCGCACTCCCATTCGCGTACTGACACGGCGGATTATTATAAAACTGGATCCAAACAAAGTCGAACAACCCCGTAGCCAACGCCTTGTTCAAATGCGCGTCAGGGTAGGGGCATTGTGGCGCCGCCGAAAGGTACAATTTTTCACCTCCTTGATTCCCGTAGTTAGCGAGGGTCTGCGCGAGCACGTCGTAGTAATCGGCGCCGCCAGCCTCGATGTCGAAGTCAATACCGTCAAGAACGGCGGAGCCCAGCGGGCGGGAGGAGGAAGTGCCGCCGAGGAAATTGTTCCATAGATAGGCAGCGACGTCCTTGGCGTCGTCGGCGGAGGAGAGGGAGTAACCGCTGGAGTCGCCGCCGAGAGAGAGGAGGACTTTGATGCCGAGGGATTGGCATGAGAGGATATCAGAGGAGAGGGATGTGCAAGTGCCGGATGGAGGGTCGCAGTGGCCGGCGAGGTTGAGAACGGGGGTTTGGTTGCGGCCAAAGACGGTTAGGAAGGAAAGGATGACGAAGCCGTAGTTCTTTGTAGCGCAGGTGTCGGAGAGAGTCCCCTCATTGCCGTTCTGACCCCAGTAGACGGCGATTGTGCCTGCGTTGGCTTGGACAGAGGTCAGGAGGAGGAATGTGAGGAGGGCAAGAGGGGAGAAAGAAGGTGAAGCCATGGTTGGGATCGAGTTGGGAGGTTTTGAAGCCGGGGTAAAGTTTTTTATAGTGGATGGATGGTCAGCTGCTCCGTCGATTTTTGAGTGGAAGGGATGGAACCAGGGTGGTAATGGAGGAGGAAGACCTTTGGGAAGAGAATGATGGTGGATGGAGGATATTCAACATGAACGTGTAATTCATTTTTTTTATTGAAACATCTAATTCACACTCTTCTACATGAAATTTATTCACGTGAAACTTAAGTCATTTTGATAGTTGGAAATGATTTTGCTTCTTTTTTTAATTTATTATAATAAACAAAAATATGTTATTTTGGAAAACAGTATATAATTTATAAATTTTATAAAATAGATTGGAAAACGCTCAGTAATTTAAATTTTAAAATTTTGAGAGAATAAAATTTATTTCAATTACATATTTTTTAGTAACTTTTAAGTAAATTCAATTCATAAACTCACGTATACCGTATATTAAAGCTTTAGATTCTAAATATTTTGGCTGAAAGTTGTCGTTGTATCTCACTAGCTAGGATGGATATCTCATATCTGAAAACTAATTGTTCGCCCTGTCAATCCTTCATAATCAAATAATCTAATTTTCACCCATATATAATTTGTGCCATTGGATAAGTTATATCCAACACTTGAGAAAAAGGGTGTACGTATGCCAAAAAAATGATTTATAAGCTATTGTTAATGAAGTTGAAGTTATCAAATTTTGAGGAGTTGGTATCAACTTACGTCGGATTGCTCCACATATAGTTGTTAGAATCTTATTTTCTAAACAAAGAAGAGCCCATCCTAATTGATCATTGTTGCGGACTCAAATATACGCGGCGATAGAATTTAAATTTCCGTCTCAGCGTTGTACGTATATCCAGCACACAAACAGAAGAATGAAAGAACACCAGAATTTTTTATAGAGGATGCATGGATGGTCGCTCCGTCCATTTTTGCGTGGAAGGGATGGAACCAGGGTGGTAATGGAGGAGGAAGACCTTTGGGAAGAGAATGACGGTGGATGGAGGATATTCAACATGAACGTGTAATTCATTTTTTTTATTGAAACATCTAATTCACACTTTTCTACATGAAATTTATTCACGTGAAACTTAAGTCATTTTGATAGTTGGAAATGATTTTGCTTCTTTTTTTAATTTATTATGATAAACAAAAATATGTTATTTTGGAAAACAATATATAATTTATAAATTTTATAAAATAGATTGGAAAACGCTCAGTAATTTAAATTTTAAAATTTTGAGAGAATAAAATTTATTTCAATTACATATTTTTTAGTAACTTTTAATTAAATTCAATTCATAAACTCACGTATACCGTATATTAAAGCTTTAGATTCTAAATATTTTGGCTGAAAGTTGTCGTTGTATCTCACTAGCTAAGATGGATATCTCATATCTGAAAACTAATTGTTCGCCCTGTCAATCCTTCATAATCAAATAATCTAATTTTCACCCATATATAATTTGTGCCAATGGATAAGTTATATCCAACACTTGAGAAAAAGGGTGTACGTAGGCCAAAAAAATAATTTATAAGCTATTGTTAATGAAGTTGAAGTTATTAAATTTTGAGGAGTTGGTATCAACTTACGTCAGATTGCTCCACATATAGTCGTTAGAATCTTATTTTCTAAACAAAGAAAAGCCCATCCTAATTGATCATATAATTGATTTGTACGTTATAGAACGAGTATGTTTATTTGACACTTAACCAATAGGCTAAGATGAGTTCCATGGCTGAAGATTTGACCAGCATTTGAGTTTAAAAATCTAATGCTCATACCTACTAAGATTTAACTTAAAAATTAAAGCTTATGGAAAAATAATGCAAGTGATCAATTAATGTTTTATAATTAATCTTGCCCAACTAATTGAGATAATGTCGATTTAAGATTTTTAATATCTATACTCATTGTTTTAATCTAGCATTATCACTTGTGTTAATTTTTAAATCATATATGACTTAACGTTACAACTGATATATCATAAAAAAGTTATCTTGATGGGGCACAAATCTCGAGACAAAATCAAGTTGAAAACTTTTAAAATTAAATTCGGATATGAACTCTGATTTCAGCAAATTTATAGTCGAACTGAACATCTCGAAAAGATAAACCCATTGACACCAAATTCGACTCAGTCCGAGCCCAAATGGGACCAAATCAAAGACTTGAAGTGCATTCGGAACATTCAAACCATAATTGGATAGCCAAATGGTTTCTAAACATGACATGCTTCTACTCAAATCGAGCGGCTCGACGAGACCAATCCAATGAGCCCAAGATCTACAAATTCTGATATCATTAAGACATTCAAATGCCCAGTAAACGATCCACGATCGAGGGAATCAACATCAGTCGTCCATTCAAACCACTACCAAATTACCCTTGATCACCCTCCTTCTTACTGGTGATGCCACTCTCAAAAAACTATAAATAGACCCCTCATTCCTCATGGAAAGGGGGAGGACCAGGAAGAGGAAGAGGGGACCAAAGCAAGAAAGAGAAATCTATGATCTCTCTTGCCACCAAGCTCCTCCGCGACCACCGCACGGACTTTTGCCGGACCACCGCTAGTCGCTCGATTTTCGTCGGACTTCTGCCCGACGCCAAACTTCCACTCGTCACTAAAGTTTCACCAGGCCACCGACGAATGTCGGACTTTCGTCCAGCCACTAACGAACACCAAACTTCCGCCCAACGACAGACTTCCACCCGATCACCGACGAATGCAAAACTTCTGTGCGACACCGGACTTCCCCCGTAGCTAGGCTTTCACCTGGCCACCAACGAATATCGGACTTCTTCCCGACGTCAAACATCCGCCCGGCTGCCAATTGACATCGGACTTCTAATTGGCCACCTACTGTCGTTGAACTTTCGTTGGACGGCCCACAACTCTTGCTTAGATTACGCCCAGCCACCAACTAACATCAGACTTCCACCCGACTTCCATCTATTGTTGGACTTCTACCTGACAACGGTCCTTCTAACCTCCATCACTTGCCGATTAAGGTCCTTCCAACCTTCATCGTCCATCCACTATGGTCCTTCTGACCTTCGTTGCCCACCAACTACGGTCCTTCCAACCTCCTTTGCTAAACAACGGTCATTCTGACCTCTGTCGCCAGACAACATACTTTTTGACCTCTATCGCCAGACAACAGTCCTTCTGACCACTCTCGCCAACTAACTACTGTCCTTCCCACCTCCTTCGCCAACTACGATCTTTTTTACCACTGTCACCCACAAACTACTGTCTTTTTGCCCTACGTGGCTAGTCAACGGTGTTTTTGACCATTGTCGCCTGTCGACTACGGTTCTTCTGACCTCCTTGTCTTTCTGACCTCTGTCGCCAGGCTATGGTCTTTCTAACCTCCATCACCCGCTGACTACAGTCCTTCCGACCTCCTTCATCGACTACGATCTTTCTGACCTCTATCTCCCGTCGACTATGATCCTTCTAACCTCCATCGCCAGACAAAAGTCTTTCCAACCTCCGTCACTAGATTACGATTTTTCTAACCTGTCAAACACCAATTATGGTCCTTACAATCTCCGTCACCCACCGACTACGGTCCTTTCAACCTCCGTCACCAGACTACAATTTTTCTGACGTCTATCGTCAGACAACAGTCTTTCCGACCTTCGTCGCCCACCGATTACGGTCCTTCCAAACTCCATCACTAGACTACGGTCCTTCTAAACTCAGTCGCCAGACAACGATCTTTTCGACCACCCACAAATGCCGACTACAGTCCGTTTGACCACCGTCACCCAACTACAGTCTTTCCGACCTCCGTCGACCACCAACTAAGGCCCTGCTGACCAGACAATTGCATTAATATTGATTCTTTCAATTCCTATAATGTAATACACTCTATATGATGTATATTTATTACATAAGGTAAGGTCTTCCCCCCAAAGAAGGGCATCATTTGTAATCAACTATAAATGCTAGTAGATTCATTCAAACTAGGCAAGGCCCCATGGTTTTTCTCTTTTTAGGGTTTTCTACGTAAAAACTCTGTTGTCTTTTATGAAAGCTACACCTCTCTTTTATATATTTGTGTGTTGAATCTTCATAGAAAGTTAGAACGTTAAATTATATCTCTCTATCACTGTGAATATTCCTGGACGTAGTAGTTTGGAGCTGTCTATGAGAACGTGGTTCCTGACTGGGGGGCAATTTTTGCTCCAACCTCAAAAAGTCATTTCTATCACTACTCTGACATCAGCGAATGCTACATCAATTTTATGGGAAACAGATGTGGGGGGGAGGCAACCTTGATTACAGCCATGGTCTAAAAGATTCCTCCAATGCTTCTAACATCCAAGATGATATCTTAGGGAACTATTTTGCATAAAACTTTTAATAAATGTAATGATGCTTTCAATAAATTGCAAGCTTTATATAGCCCCTAGTTGGACTTCTACTCCTTGGGTAAGGTCATAATCCTGACCTCAAAAAGGTAGTAATGATCTAAAGATAGACTATTTTTTACCTTTGATGCAGGATACATGCGGCATTCGCCCCTTCCCAATCAAGGATGATCAATCCCATGGGGATTTGATCTGACCTCTTCTATATAGGTTAACATCATTGAGCAGTGCTCTGATATACAATCTCGAATAGGTCAAACATCTTAGGGGGATGTCAATCAAATCTTAAAATCCTTAATTCAAGAAATACTCCCTCTTTATTGTATCTCAATCACTAGATGATCAATCCCAGGGGAATTTAATCTGACCTCTTTCATATATGTTAATATCATCAAGCATGGCTCTGACATATAACCTATGATATGTCAAACATCCTATGAGGATGTCAATCAAAATCATAAAATCCTTTATTCGAGAAATACACTATCTTTATTTGTCTTAATCACTGTATGATTAATTTCAGGGGGGTTTGATCTGACCTCTTCCATATAGGTTAATATCATCGAGCAGGGCTCTAACATACAATCTCGAATAGGTCATACATTCTTGATGGATTATCTCGACTTATTCTACATAAGATAACGTCATCGAGCAACACCCCAACAAATAACCTAGGATAAATCATAAATCCTTGGTGGATTCTCCTAACCTCTTCTATTCAAGTTAATGTTATCGAGAAATACTCTGATAAATAATCTCAGATAGGTCAAATATCCCTTAAGAACTTCTCTCAACGTCATCGAGCAATGCTCTGACAAGTCATCACTTATTCAAAGATCTTATAAGACTAAAAAACCTTAAGAGGTATAGTTACACAAAATCCATAACAAGCTAAAAAGCCTCAAAAGGTACAGCTATACAAAGACCTTGGCATGTTAAGAAGCCTCACACAGTACATGTATGCAATGATCTTAATAGACTAAAATGCCTCAAAAAGCACAGGGGATAATATATCAAAACATATCTCAAAGATGCATAAACGACTTAATTTTTTCTAGGGGATAAGTCCATTTCAAATAAAAAATAAGCATCGAGCTCATTCAATAATCTCACATTCATATATAATATCATTAGATTTACATATCATATTCGAGTGTACTTTTATTTTCATAAGAAGCTAAAATTAAAGTTACACCAGCATTATTGCATATAAATTTGTGTCATCAAGCAAAAAACAATTCAGTAAGGTTAAATATCTTTTATGGATTCTATTGACCTCCTCTCTACTACACATTGAAGCATCTCTTACAACTTCTTCTTTAAAGAAAGATTACAATCTGATCATCATCATGCCTCAACTCAATTGACACTATTAGTGTGTCTCTAGATTACTAACAAGGCACACTGCTTTAATCCCTTCCATCAGGGATGTCTGATGTCCGCACACATCAGAATTGATGCATATTTCCTTTAGCAAAATGTAACTTGACCACCGTTATTATCAGTCTTTTGCCTTATGTCCATAGTCGGTCCTTTACTTCATATCAGCCATCTAAGACTTCTCACTCGACTATTATTAGTATCACACCTTCCAACTATCTCCTTCAGCTCTCCACCTGATCGTAGACCACCACCAAATTTCCTCCTAATCATCAATCGCCATCCCACTTTCACCTGGCCATTGATCATCGCTAGATTTTCGTTCAAACATTATCAAAATTCTGCCCGTCTATTAATAACCACTAAATCTTCTCTCAGGTGCTATTACCGCTAGATCTTCTCAAATCACTCTCGTATATAAGAGGTAGTTGATCTTTATCTATCAAGGATAGCTTATTGAGAGAATAAATTCTCATAATGACTTCTTCTACATAAAAGAGGGGCACTGAAGCTTGATAGGTGATGTCACCTATCTTATATAGTGGAATGTCTCTATTGTAAAAAGAAAGTCATAAGAGAAGAGAATGGAAGGAGGAGAAAGTTCCTTCTATACTAAAGAGGGGCATTGAATTTGGATAGGGGATGCCACCTATAAAAAAAATAGAAAGCCTCTAAAGTAAGAAAAAAAATGGGAGAAAGAGAGAGGAATGCCAAAAATTCTAACTTTTACACAATAGAGGGGCACTAAATTTGAGTAAGGGATGCCACTTAACAAAAATAATGGAAGGCCTCAACTATAAGAAAATTAGAAGGAGAAGGCAGAATGAGAGGAGCAATTTTTTCCTTGCCATAGGCGGGCTATTTATAGGATAACAAGATAGGGGGAGGGGGGAACGGTTTAGAAAAGGGGAGGGGGAAATTTGTCTCCAAATTAGTTTAAAAGTTTTTAAATTTCTTCTAGAATTTTTTTTGAATTTTTAATAATTTCCTCAAAATTTTGCTATTTTTGATAATCTTAAAAAAAATAAAGTTGGCAGCACTGTAGCCACCGCCTGCTAAACAGAAAAAAGTAGGCGAGCCCCACAAAAATAATAATAATTTATCATATATAACTACTCTGCTCAGACCGCATACCCAAAAGGGGAGCGCCCTTTTATTGCCAGCGGCAAGGTTTGGCAGCCAAATCATGTCCAGACCTGATTTCAGCTCGGACAATCCAAATCTAACATTTTTGGAGTCTCCGAAATCATTTTTAGACATTCCAGGTCTCATTTTGGCACTTTTAGATATCAACGAACCTTCTATATCCAATTTTGAGCAATTTTAAATATTTTAAATCGTAATTATTCAACAATTTTTGCTCCAATCAATGCGCCAACTTCAAGACTCGCTCAATTTATAATAAAAATTATTTTTCTTGGTTCACGGCCTTGAGGAGAGGTTCATGTTGATGTCCAGGGAGCAGTCGCACCTCGTAATTCTCTAAAAATTATAATTTTATAATTCGAATAATTTTAAATGCTACGACATACACTACAGGAAATTCAAGTTTTTCTGGAGGCTATTACCGACGATATACTTATTTTTTCAGTAGTTTTACTCGAGGTTTATTGGCGGTTAGTAAACCGCCGGTATTAGGCGCGTAGGAAACTTTTTTTGGTTGCTAGTTTCTAGCGGTTAGAATAACCGGCGGTTTAAGAGGCTGGTAATTTTTGGCGGTGATAGCGCCGGTGACTGCCAGTTAAACACTTGCGGCTTTTTGGCCATGGAGAATGCCAGTTTTATCGGTGGTATTTACTGGCAGCTGTTTTATATTTCCAGCGCTATAATAAGCCATTTGGTATCGATGTTTCTAGCGAGAAAATCGTCAGCGGCCGGTTTTCTAACCGCCGGTTACCGCTGGTAATTTCCGGCGGCTTAATTATACTTCCGACGGTTATAATAAGCCGTTTGGTATCGAGATTTTTGGCAGCCAACCCGCCGGTTACCACTGGTAATTCCCGGCGGCTTAATTATACTTTCGGTAGTTATAATAAGTCATATGGTATCGAGATTTCTGGTGGCCAAACCGTCAGTTAGCCGCCAGAAACCTGTAGCATTTGAAAAAAAAAATTGACAGCCCCCTCTCTATTTACTCAGATTTCCACAAATCTGCACATAACTAGAAAACATATATCACAATATTGGGCAACACGCCACTATAATCAATCCTCAAATATGGGAAACATACCACTATAAACCAAATAAATTCTATAATAAATATAACAAATAAAGTTTAAACCAAATGTTCATTAAACCAAATGTTTAAAGCTGTCAACAACCTTCACATAACAAGTTTATCAAACCAAAGGTTTAAACCAAATGTTCATAAAACAAGTAAAAAAACTAATCATCCTCCGTCTCCTCACTAGCTGGTGTTTCATATGTCTGCTCTAAATCTTTCTTCTTTTGATTTTCATCTCTATAGGCTCGTAGCTCTACCTGCATCTCATTTTATACCTTTCTCATCTCTTCTATCTCTCTCGTCAAGGCTGTAACCATATGGCTAACAGTTTCTTCAACTCCACTAGGATCATAAAATACTGATGTGGATGAACTACCCTCATAAGCATAGCATTGTAAACCCAGGCCGTATACCCTCCCCCTCTGCCTTCCTCCAACAACATCTGACCATGTATGATACTCAGAATACTAGGTCGATCTTGAAGATGATCCCTCACCAGTAGACTAACGACTTTCCCAAACATGTATAAAATTATCCTGCTAGAATAAATCCATAAATAAATTGATATTAGAATGAGATTTTTTATATTAAATTTAAATTTCCAAACTCTAAAAATTATACTCACATGAGCTTTTTTGGCATTTTCATCAACCTACTAATGATCAGCTTGATGTTAGTGAGTCATCGTATGCAACTTCAGTGGTGTCGGCTCCCGGTCAAGAAACTCTTTTTGAAAATAGAAGATAAAGTTAAAATGATATACATATATTTATTAAACTAATTGAAAGCTTTTACCAGTCGTCGTCTATGTTCCGTATGAGGAACAGATCCACCAGTATGAAGGGAGCTTCCTAAACCCCCACAATCAGATGTTCTGTTCTGCTTATTTTGCTCTCTTATTTTTATGAACTCAGGGCTCGCCCAAGCTCTACTCAAATCTGCCCATACGCCCTCTCCAATCCATGATGGATGCTGCCCGGACTTTCTAATGTCCGTGAACATGTCCCTAAGCCGGGTCGATCCTCTCCTCAAAATTTATTCTGATCCTCATACTATGCTCAGGCAACCACTTAAAATCATTCTGTAAAAAAATTATAGGCATAACAAATAATATTAATATAAATTAAATCAAATATTTTAATTCATGTCAAATAAATATACCTAAAATTCTCAAAACCACATATCCCTAATTTCCTTTGGGATCTTCTTTCATGATAAATAAGGAGCATCATATTTGCTCTTTATGATATCCTGAATCTTGTGGGTAGGTGGCCTTGAGGGATTGAAGCTGCAGGTTAAATTTTTTGTCAATAACATAAAATATATCAAATTACAATAAACTAAACAAAATAAGCTTAACTTATGTATCGCCCTCAGGCTCAATATATAGACACTTATCTGCTACAGCTGCAGGATCCCCAGCACCAACCGCTGCTGGTGTAGATGGTCCACTGTATTATGGCTGCACCGAATATGGATAATAATATGGGGGGTAAGGAGGGTAAGGTATGGTAGATGGACCAGTTTGTGATGCTGGTGGGGGGTAATATGGATAGAATGGAGCTGCATGTGCCTGATCTAGAGAGGGAAATTGAGGACTCATCGACGCAGGAGTGAAGTACCCGGGAAAGGGTGGTGGTACACTAACAACAAGTGGATCTAGCTAGCCCTGACCCTGCTCACTGGGGGACTGCTGCTGACTCCTAGGTAGTGGTGGTGGTGGTGGTGGTGGTGGTGGTGGTAGTGGTGGTAGTGGAAGTGATGATATCACTGGTGGAACTGAACTCCGACCCTCATTTTCATCAGGCTGTCTAGGTCTGCTTGGTCCTCCAACACTCAACTTTTTTTTAAAAAATTTTGAGGTGAAGGATCTACAAGGAGGATCGTCACCTGAAGCCATTTGCATTAAAAGAAGGAATTAAAAAATTATTGTAATAGAATATAGATAAAAAAATAATACAATGTAAATAAAAAAAATAGAATGTAGATAAAAAAATTATAATAAACAGAAAAAATTACATAATATATAATGATAATTAACATACAAAATAGATTTAAAAAAACTACTCAGAATCGAAAATATTTTCACTACTCTCCAGGGTATCTTCAATTTCATTCTCATTCTCACTTGATGAGCTAGCTGAATAATTCACAGTTTCTAACTGCATTTTAATATTATGGGTTGTAGTTGACATCTCCTCAATTTCAACAGACCTATAATTTGACATCTCATCCTCTAGATGTGTAGTTGATACAATATACTGTTGATTAATTATCCCCTGAGCTTTTATTTTTATGATGGCTAGCCAATCTTATTTATCCCTACGACCACTGGGATATTTGCTGAAATAAACTTAAACAGCTTGACTTGCTAACACAAATGGATCAAACTTCTCGTATATTCTACTATATTTTATGTCTACTAAACCATACGTAGGATGAACCCTTGTGCCTCTATTCTGCACTGGATCATACCATTGACAGTTAAATAAATATATAATATTTTCATCTTTGCCTAGATACTCCAGGTCAAGAACCTCATTCAGAATACCATAATAATCACACTCATCTTCTTCATGTGTATTCCCTCTAACACATACTCCATAATTTTCAATTTTTCTTTCTTCACTTCATGACTTGAAATGAAATCTAAACTCATTCACTATATATATTGGTCAGGTCTTCACTTTTCGTATTGGGCCTCATGCTAGTGCTTGCAGACCTTTATCGAAACACTTGTTATCAGCGTTATATACCTAAGAAAATTTTTAAATGTTAGGGTTTTTAGTATTTAATAAGATGTAATTCATATAAAAATTTTAAAATTTAAGTGCTCATATAAGATTTAAACCAAGTTGGGAATTCATTTGCAACAACTTGCTCAATATACATAGTATCTGTTAAAGGCAAATTACTTATGAAATATCTGGTGACAAATCATCCAAATAATATTTTAGTATTTCAAATAAATATTACTCATTCTGCACATTATGGAAGAATTTACTCTAAGATTGGTTGGACTTCTTCACAGTTCAGTAGCACATATAAAGTCGATGTTTTGATTTCTAAATTATTGAGAAATCTTTCAACGCATTTGCCATTAGGCTTTTCATGACTTCTAAAGACTGATAGTGCAGCATGTAAATATTCTTGTATATCAAAGTCCATGTTACAACCAATCTTTGTTCTTATACTCCTTACATGGGGCTCAAAATAGTAGGAGCAGAAGTGGGTTATTTCTTGAGATAAATATGCTTCACATATCAATCCTTCTGGTCGTGCTTTATTCTTAACATATTTTTTCAACTTGTTCAAATATCTATTAAACCATTACAAATATCAAGTTAGTAAACTTATATTTTCAACTTATTCAAAAATATTTAAAATAACTTAATAAAAATACATTTTACCTCTCGAAAGGGTACATCCAACGATATTGTACAGGTCCACCAACTCTAGCTTCGTAAGATAGATGGATTGGAAGATGTTTCATGGAATCAAAAAATCCCATGGGAAATTATTTTTCTAACTTGCATAAGATGATTGGTACATTCTCCTCGTACCTCTGTAAAATATTTTCGCTTAATTTAGATGAACATAGGTCTTTGAAGAAAATGTTAAGTTCAGTCAATGGATTTGATATGTAATCTGGTAATATACATATTATGATCGGAATGAGAACCTCCATAATTATGTGACAATCATGACTTTTTAGTCCAAATAACCTCGCAGATTTAAGGTCAACACATCGGCTTAAGTTTGATCTATAGCCATCAGGCATTTTTAAACCTTTAAACCACTGACGTATTGATCTTCTTTACTTTAACGTGAAAGAGTAAGGTACTTTGGGCTTCATTATTTTTTCGTCGGTGGTTGTTACTAATTCTAAATTTTTTGTCGGCAGTACTCTTTAATGTCCATCCTAGCTTTGACATTATCCTTGCTCTTACCTTTGACATCCATAATTATATTAAAAATATTGTCCATGAAGTTCTTCTCAATGTGCATAACATCCAGATTATGTCTTATCAAATTTATTCTCCAATATGGTAAAAGTAACTACTCCACTTGAGCATCCTAATCTCTACAATGCTTAACTTAATATTATGCTTCTCTTTTAATGACAAAAATTCTGCACCATAAAGTATTGTAGGTCTCACCAACATTTTATAGAATTTTTTTATAAGGTTAAGGGGGACTTATCAACAAGAAGAATATCATCAAAAAAAATCATACATCAGGGTACAACCTCATGCAAATTTCTAGTGAGAACATCCATGACTAAAGCAAAAAGATATGGGCTTATGACTTATCCTTAATGTAATCCAATTGAAATAGGAAAATACTTGGTCAAATCACCTTGTGTTAGAACACAAGTAATAGCTCCTACATACATATCTCTAATGACTTGAATAATATAAGCATTATTAACTCTTCGAATTTTATCATATGCTTTCTCTAAATCAATAAAAATCATATGTAGATCCTCCTCATTCTCTTTATACTTCTCCATCAAACCTCTCAATAAATGTATAGCCTCTATAACAGACCTACTTGGCATGAATCCAAATTGATTTTGAGAAACAAGAACATACATGTCAGTACAAGAGACAACAAAGTCCCACCTATTGATAATTTTGTAAAATTCAGATGAATCTCGAGCGATATCAATGATATATGATGGAGACGATATATCTACACATGAATACGATAGAGAAAGATATTGAGTAGTTGCAAAAATGCTGTAAATAGAGATGATAGTGGTGATAAAAGAAGAGCACAGGAAGAGACGATGTTATCTACTAACATTGATCTATGAAGTGATGCTCAAGAGACCTAAATACAAAGTGATATGTCGATGTCTTATGGATTCCTACATAACTAAAGCCCACATACATTTCGTATGGGTGATTACAAGTGCATTTAAAGATCCATGAAGGCACAGAGATTAAATGAAAATCTCAGTGTGACATCCAGAGTAAATATCTAGAGATCCACAGGATTAATTAGCATACAACAAACGTGATTCACTCTAGACATGTACCACATTTGTTGGGGGTATTTTTTGACCTCTACCAGATAAGCCAAAAGAAATTAAAAAATTCCTAAATGATTACATACTTGTCACTGCCCACGCCGTTGCTATAGTACCCATCCCGACCCTCTGCGAAAAAATCCTATCACAGCTCTGCAACGGAGCCGAAGTGTCTCTACCTACGCATGGGATCTCACCTCGAGCTCATTCCATTTTGCGTCAATAAAAGGAGAAGGATTTGAAGCCTTTGGTATTCTCTTAATTTGGCTCTCTCTACGACACTACCGAACCCCCACTTGCCTGTTTCGACTCCTGTTGAAGCTGAAGGCCTCATTCGACTCCACCGATCAAAACTCCTTCTAATCTCCCCTTCTCTCCAAAGCAAATTGAAGCCAAACCCTTTCCTCCTCCCTGCCAACCCGACGTCCCTGCCCTAGCTCCCGTTGCTGCCTCCCGATTCCTTCTGATCTAGAGAGAGAAACCAACATTCCTTCTTCATTGCTGGTTGGCTTCGCTCTTCCTCTAACGTTTCTTCTTGTAGGAGCGGAAGTTACGACATTTTGAATATAAGCAACTACGGGAGCTGCTCGCTATGAATGTAACTTTCTACCCTCTCATGCGCTTCTTCGGCCAAGTCCAGTAAATCTTGTTGAAGAGAAGGAAATGAGGACTTAACTCTCTGTAAGAGGATTTAGCAAGAATCCTGCTCAAATTTCACATAAATCATTATCAAATTATGCATAAATCTTGTTGCCAAATAGCATTTAAATCCGGCTCAATCTTGCATAATCTTAGTTAATTACTAATTAATTGTAATTAATTAATAATTAATTTTAACTAATTTTTATTAATTAGTATTGATCATAAATTAATTATTATTAATGTTAATTAACTATGATTAATTTTAATTAATTATAATTAATTAATCATTAAATAATACTTATTTATTAATTTTAATTAATCCTTATTAGTTGTAATTAATTATTATTAATTATTATAGTTAATTATAATTAATAAGAATATAAAAAGAAGAAAAAAATACAAGTGCTTTCTCTTGCCTCGATCCACGAGTCAATGCCAACCTCGTCGGTCGCCAAGGTATAACCCCTAAACCTTAAGACTCCAAGAGCCCACTTTCGTCATTGGCAGCAGACCAGAAAACCACCTATGCACGCGCTTTATTACGCGAGGTGGGATGGAAACCCTGTGCGACGCTTATGACGAGATGGGGTTATCTATAAGTACCCTCGAGTGAGGGAAAAACAAATTATCTTTTTAAATAGGCACCCTCGCCGACCCCATACACGCCTTTATTGCGCGTGGTGGGAATGAAGACTATGGCCGAGGTGTCTAAGGACACCTACCATACACGTTCTTTGTTGCACGTGGTGAGAAGGCCCAGACTCTTGGTTTTTCCCCTAAAAAAGGGGAGACGCCGGGAGGCTGTCGAAATTTTGTCTAAAAAGAAAAGAACTTGAACAAAACTTGGACAACAGGGGACATATTTTGAACTCAAATGAACATGGAACAAATGACATTGGACTTAAATTTTAACTAAAACTTGATTTGGATGATGACAAAAAAGTTTGAATGAACCATAAAGACTTGGACTTTAATAAACCATATAAAATCAAGCCTAAACCAAGATGCAATAAGACAAGCTTGATTCCAAATAAACAAGACATTTGTAAATGTACAAGCAAAAACTTATATAGAATGTTGAATGAATTCTCAAGGCATACAAGTGATGAACGATAGAATTAAATGGCTTTGAATATTCAAGCAAAATAAATTTATACATGAGAACAAGTGATATCCACATCATCAGGCAAGCAAATTCAACTGCTCTTGTAAACAAAGAGATTTGGTTTGCATAGGGATGTCAACAAAAAGTATGGTGCATTTTAGTAGTCCATGTTAAATTATGAATGAGCAAAGATATTCGCTTATAAGCAGTGAGAAGAGATGTGTTGAAGACCTGTTGAGTTCATTACAAATGTAGGAGTGCACACAACATACTACAAGCAACATCAAAGGAGCTACAAGGAATGCAATCATCGACTGATGATTCACCTACAAGCAAGGACCAAACAAAAATGTAGCGATATTCCTGCACTTAATAACTCAGGATCAAAGATGTCATCATGACGACCAAGATGCAAACATTAATGCACAAATTTACTATACAAGCCACAAGTTACCTTCAAAAGCAACGAAGGATTTATGACATTCGACATAACCCTTCATGAGCTCAACACACTATCTATAAGCAAAGTTCAAAAGACCATCAATGAATACATAACTCACTTACAATGCTCCTACGATCAACCACCATTCAAAAGCAAGAAAATATGTCAATTCATTGCAAATGGAGGGGGATAATACACAGCAATACAAGCTCCTATCAGCTGTTATAAAAGATCTGTAATATATACAAGTCCCCTATGAATACAGATGTACGAACCACATGTCATCTGTGGGTAGATATAAAAAGACTTCAGTAAATATAGTATCCTGAAGTCAATTTTAGTTTGCGAATGAATACATCTACCTGCCTACAAGCAGAGGTAGTGGAGGATGTATGATGCCATGCCACCAGATCTGCAACCTGTATACAAGCAGATAGAAGGTGTGTATGAGCTTCTAAATAAAATATTGCATGTAAATGAGGGTTTCTCATACAACTAAGCAGCATTGAATATGTCCAAAATACCCCCGTACATGCACTGTAATTTTTCTACACATAGGTACACAAAAAGGGGATATACAATCAAAACCCGCATGGGCCCCGGCGAGCGTGTTATGAGGACACACGTGACGTCTAGGGATGTTGCGCGGGTCAATAAATTTGAACCCAATCCTCCTAGACAGGTAAATAGGAGTTGGCAAGGTTCAACAAATAATTATAAAATGCCCCCAAACACCTGCATGGGCCCCGTCGAGCATATTATGAGGATACACATGACGTCTAGGGATGCTGTGCGGGTCAATAAATTTAAACCAGATCCTCCTAGATAGGTAAATAGGAGTCAACAAGGTTTAACAAATAATTATAAAAATACCCCCAAACACCCGTATGGGCCCCGGTGAGCGTGTTATTGGTACACACATGACATCTAGGGATGCTACGTGGGTTAATAAGTAAATTCAAGTTCGAGCCTAATCCTTCTATTCAGATAGATATGAGTCGACCTGGCTCAAACTATTAAATGAATATACAGCCGCGAGGTCGACTGAGATATTTATTTTATATATTTATATTAAGCCTTCAAGGCCAATAATCAAGAGAATTCACTTACAAAGACATAAAGCCTATGAAACCTGATCCTCTATCGACAGCTCGATAGAGTCGATAAGGTTTAACCCATAAATAAAAATGACCCCACACCCTGATGATAGTCTCGTTGAACGTTAATCTAAATCGGAGGGGTTTCTAAATACTCAAAATATCTCCTACATTCTCAAATGCCTTCAAACTCCCACAAAATCCAAAAACTCCAAACAATCCCAAAATCTAAAAAAATGTTTAAAATTGAAATTCAACTATCAACCACCTAAAGCAAAAATCCATCCATCCCCCACAACAGTTTACTGAGTTGAATAAATTTAAATTTATTTCAGCTCACACGAGCTAATGCCTAGTCAAGAATATCACTAGGATACATTCTCAAATAATCTCCTACTAGTAAGGACGTGGTATGTGTCATCTGACCGACAGTTTTTCCACCAAATGGCACCGCTGGATAAACAGTTATGACTCGGCGCCCTCTAAACCATATTATTTTGTCTCCAAATGGCACCACGTGATACCGGTTATGACCAAAGCTAATACGTTCTTAGTGGAATCAAATTCTTGAGATATGAATCAATAGGACATGATCGATAGGGCACAAAGCCCTCTATTAGCTAAGGTGGATTTAAATTTATCCCCTTAGATAAATACCCAACCCAGGTCTACAAGGTACCCTTGGACGAAGCAACCCATGGCTGCCAATAAGGACCCTTCTGTCAGGTTGGGTCGACTACCTCCTCTGATTAAGTAGACCAGGGACCACGATAGTCCGGGATGACAGAACCATGGGATCTTGATCGGGTCCATCATCCATTCCCCCACCATCCGCTTTAAGTGCAAGATGGTGAAATTTTTTATTTTAAATATCAAATCTTCAAATTTTTAAACATTCAACCCATCCTGCTACTATATGCCAGATGTACGTATCTCTACGTATCTGATTGAGACTAGCCATAATCGAAAGTTCTCTCTCGTTACCGGGAGGGGTAATTAACTATAGGGGCTTGCGCTTATAGGAAACCAGAACTCAGATCATAAACTCTTCACAAAATAAAGGCAAAATCTCTCTTGGTAGTGTATTATCTATAATCCATCTGCCTTCCAAAATTTACCCCAGAACTTAATTCTGCTAAAACTCCCCCGAAGAAAGCAAAATAGCAGACGGAGGTCGGGGCTGATTTTTTAGAGCCCACAGATTTCTGGCGACTCCGCTGGGGAATGATTTCTCTTTTCATCTTTAGCAAGTCATCTCAGTATCATCGTAGCAGTCGAATCTATTTGAGTTAAAATTTTAAATTTTCCAAAATGATAGTTTAAGGAATTTAAGTGTTAAATATTCTAAAAATGTTCATTCAACTAATTTACTAAGATAGCGTATTTAGCAGAGTTTTAAATTTGTATTTTTTTAATTGCTTGCTAATGTTATTTACTTTTATTTTTTGTTCTGTGTAAGTCTCTGCATTTTAAAAGAGTGGGGTGATGTATCAGATGATGATTACGAACCCTTACCTTTCATTTATGTAGATGGATCTACCGAACACATCAGTTACTGTCCAACTGGGATGGGAAGCCAGCATTCAACAGGCAAATACTATGGTCAATACTGGAAGGTCTGGAGCTACCATCCAGTTTGTTAGCTTGGATTTCCTCGCAGTCGTTGCAAGGACTGCAACTGTTCCTGTGGATGGCATGGAATTTAGAGGGCTTGCTAGGAGGCCTCGCTCTACTGAAGCTGTCGTGTATCGTAAGAATCTGCCAGCGCCATGACTTACTACTGAGAATCCTCATAAGAGGGTCTCTATATTTAAGCGACTATCTCAATCCGAAGCCCCAACCACCAAGAGGGTTGTAGCTGATGGAAGAATCACCGTGGTGGTTGTAAACACCATCGCCTTATCCAGAGAGATTCTTGCACCTTGGAGGAAAAATATTGAAGCTTCCTCATCTAGAGGAAGGCTCACCAGGAGGTAGAGGAGGAAGAAGAATGCTAAGCTTCAAGCTCAACAATAACTCCCAGTTCACCCATCAAATCTGCCGGCCGAGGAGCCTGAAGTAACCATTCCGACCCAAAATGGGTTCACAAACCTGAGATGGGTCAAGAGAAACAGCTCTACTGGAAAGCTAAAGAAATCATTCTGGGACCAACAGCCTGATGTCCTAGCTCCTCAGAATAAGAAGGAGCCTGAAACTCTCTAAGCCCGGGTCTACAGGGTCCTGAAGACTGTGAAAGAGAGATGATTGAAAAAGAGAAGATTCCAGCGGCTACTGATGGTCGAAACCAGAAGAACTCCACCAAGAGAATGTATGTCTCTTACAGCGGAGAGAAAAGAAAGAAAGTATACCCCACGTGGTGAGCATCGGGGCGTGACACCTGAACCGCGTGTTCAGGGATCCACCGCCAAAAGGTCTCGACGGAAAGGAAAAGAAATCTGGAGGCCAAGGTCTCGCAGAGAAGAATATGATAGAAGAAAAAGAACTGATTCGGGTGTGACATCTGGTACAGCTTCTTGGATATTCGTCCCTATCCACAAACAACGTCAAAAGTGGGTCCAAAAGAAGACTCACAATGACGCCCCTCCTAACGGTTGACACCTTGGAGAATCCTCCATGAGATCCTGTCACTCAACAACCCCTCCCAAGGAAGAATCCAACTTCAATTGTAACCCACATATTGAAGAAATCTTCCTATTGAACTAGGAACCAGAGATCCAACGGCACCGTCGTTCGGAGATCTGAGTACTAAAAAAAGAAAGGGAAGAAGATATGGAAGAGCAAGAATATATAGAAGGAGAAGAAAACATCGAAGAATATATTGAAGAGAACTTAGAAGATGTAAATAACACCTTAGACATGAAAATGGTCTACATGGTGAGGCATACCAATGCCAAAGAAGATGCCTACTAAGATGAGGGTGAAGACAATGACCGTTGGCAACCACCGCTTAGAAAAGTGTACCAACATGGCCGTGAGGCTGGATCCACCACTAGCAGAGGCGGTCACTCTTTTGAAGAAGAACGTGAAGAAGAGGCTGAGGAGAATCCTTTTGCTGACGAGATCACACTCACAGAAATACAGAGATAAATGAAACATCAAATGAGGGCTAAGGACAGGAAACTCTTTCAGTTGCATGAGAAAATGATAGAGATGATGACCTAAATGACGGCAATAATGCAGATGATGCAGAGAACTGTTGTCGACTGTCCCATGCCCGATCCTCTAATCCATCCTCCAAACTTTCAAATGTCTCAAGTCTCAGGACTACATGGCACTCCTGAGGGTGGCCATGAGGCTCAGAATACCACTCGTCAGCCCACTCCATAGAATAATGAAAGTACCTCTGAGCTTGTGACTACTGCGCAGCTCGAAGGAATCATCACCGAGAAGATCAAGGCTATCATAGCCGTTGATCAAGCGGAGAAATTGGTGGGAAAGGGTCATCCATATCCTGCTGAATATGATAAGGTGTCGTACCCAAAGGGAAATTCTGTGCCAAAGTTTAACACTTTTGATGGTAACAAGAATTCTAGACAGCACCTGGCACAGTTCAAGGCCATATGTGGAAATATTGGGGGCAATGATGCATTGCTCTTCCGATAATTTGTTAGCAGTTTGACAGCAGCCACTTTCCAATGGTATGCTGAGCTACTAAATGACTCTGTGAAGACATTTGTGGAGTTAGGAGCCATGTTCGTGAAGAGGTTTGCTAGTGCAATCGAGAAGATCACGATCGCCGACCTCGCTTTAGAAAAATATAAGAGAGAAGAGTCTATATCAAAATATATAACCCGCTGGCACAATTTAAGCATGAAATATGAGTAGTAGATCGAAGAAGAGCTCAGTGTGCAATTACTGATGGAGAATATTGATGATAAGATGCAGTCATTCCTGTGCATGGCTACAATCACCACATTTCAGGATCTGCTAGACAGAGTGGCCAAATTTGAGAAATTGAATTTGTCAAAATCAGAGAACTATTCTGATAAGCCTAAGAAGGTTAAATCCTCAGGTGCTAGAAGAGGTGAGGCTGACTCTATATTTTTCTCTACAGCTAATAAAGAAAAGCAAGTTATTTACAGTATAGACAAGGTCAAGTAGCCAATGTAATATGAAGAAAAGCCAAAACAGACCTACAACCCTAACCCCCAGCCGAACTTGATACTCGGGGGTAATGATAAGCCTCGAACTTACCAGGGTGGTGGAGAACGCTTGAGACAAGCGACGAAAACTGGTGATCGAACGTTCCCCTCCCTCAAAGATAAAATGAATAAATTATATTCATTTAAGAGAGAAAGTGTCGCTAAGTTATTTCGATAGGCATTGAAAGCAGGTTTAGAACTGCTCGAGTGCAAGAGGCCCGAGGAGTCGAAACATACTGGTGACCCAAATTATTACCCGTATCATAGAGTAGTCAGTCTTCCTATTTAAGATTGCTGTATCTTTAAGGATTGGTTGGACAGAAAATATCAGAAGGGAGAGCTCATATTGTCGGATAATGTGTTAGCTCATCCTAGAAAAGAATCGACTTGGGAGGTCACGACTTCCTCCATACCCCTGATTGAAGAAAAAAGAAAGGAAAAGAAACTGATTTAAGAAGAGTAGTGAGAAATTGTGATAACCAAAAAGACTGTGAAAATGCTGAAGCAGCTCGAAGGAGTCCTAGGGGTAAAGTGAAAATCTCCTACAAAGCTGGTGCTAGATCTAAAAGGATTGCCTAAGGTATATACATCTACTTCTAAGCAGCACCCTAGCCAGGCTAACTCTTTAAAATCAGGTAAAATAAAATCTGCCAAGAGGAAGGCCAAACTGAAGAAGCCCAAAGAAAGAAAGACAGCAACCCAAAGGGTTATCGATAGTTTGGACGAGTATTACTAAACTACAAGGCGACCTATTAAGCTCGCTGACTTCATGTCGAAGCTTAAAATAGATAAATCTGAAGAAGATGATGAGGACTCTCTTCTAGTAAAAGTTTGTTGGGTCATCCTAGTGACGCTAAATGTGATAATAAAGAAGAATGCACTGAGGAGATAACCTTTGAATCCTATATGATGGTGTCACTAATGGACTACAGTTCAGAGGATGATTTGTATTTTTTAAAGATAAATGAATAAGACCCCGACATAGCATCGCAGATGGGACATATAAATCTGGATGGTGACTCTGAATCAACGAATTATCCCTAGACGCAATAATGGCTTACTCTGAAGAAAATGCACCGTCAAATGAGTCTGAGCCAGAAGAGATCTCTAAAGTGCAGCTAAAAAGTGGCAAGGTACTGCCACCTCTACTGAAGAAGGGGATCTCTGATAAAGATAAAAGGAAGGAGATAGTTGTCAACAAAGACATTATCCCCAAGGACCCAATAAGAAATATACTTCAACTAAAGGGATAGATTATAATATCCTATCCCATCTGAGAAAGATCCCTGTCCAGCTCAGTATATACGACGTTCTGGTGATGTCTAGGGACCTTCAGGAGACTTTGATTCAGGCTCTCAAAGATCCTGAAAGATACGAGGTGTATTTTACTGAGCGCAATATGACTGAGGTCCTGCAAGCTCGTAACAAACTGTTCATCACTTTCACCAAAGATGACATGATGCTCGGGACTGCAGAACACAATCGACCTCTATATATTTCTATAGAGAGTGACGGTATGATAATCAATCGAATCCTGATCGATCTTGGGTCCTCCATCAATCTCATAAGCCTGAAAGCACTGAGATCATTATGCCTCAATATAGAACATCTTGGGCCAAATAAGCTGATGGTGCACGGCTTCAATGAAAAAGGGGCAGAAAACCCTGGGATTATTTATGCTCTCCCTCATATTTGGGGAACTGTATATAGATGTCAAATTTCATGTGATTGATGAGGACACTTCATTCAAGGTGCTTTTGGGTCACCGTTGGTTGCATGAGCATGGGATCATCCCTTCAACACTACACCAATGCATGAAGTATCTCAAAGACGGGGAGGAATTCATGATCTCTGGTGACATCCAGCCCTTTGTAGTCCATGAAGCAACGGTCTATGAGGATGCACAGTATTTCATTCTCAAAAAGTAAAATCCATCAAGCTCTCTTGAGGCTAAAGCATCAAGCTCGAAGGCTGCAAACTGGCCTGGACAAAAAGTTAAGAAGAAGCAGGTGGGGATAAAGAAGACGTCACCGACTCTTCCCAAGGAAGCTGCCACTTCCACTTCTAAAGAAAGAAAACACATACCTCATCTTGGGAGTGACACAGAGGAAGATGATGTCACCCCTATAAAATCTCAGAGGGTAATGCCATTCGATGGACGAAATGGAGTAAGGAGGTCGAATATTCAAATGATGATTATGACTACGACTCATCTACATGAATACGATGTAAGATATAATTCTCCAGAAGAATAGACAACCTGTCAATCTCAGATGGCGTGCTTGTAGTCACACGCATTCCC
>CM034313.1:63221837-63462281 GCA_019925795.1 Dendrobium chrysotoxum
ATGATACATGCAAAGTAGAGTCTCAGCATGCGAAACATTCAAATGATCTATATTCAAGAGAAATTTTATTCATTAATTAATTTAAAATTATGTCTTAGAGGTCCTATTTATAACCAAAAGGCTCAAAATCAACTTCTCTGAATCATCCACGATCTGCTCAAACATTGCAAATTTCAATTCACCCAGCATAAAAAATAGCAAACCCTAATCTTTCCTTCCATGCCCAGGTTGTTAGTTATGCATCCACGGGTACAGCTACAATGACAAACTGCAATAGAGGTAAACCTACAATATTGTAGAAGGAAGCAACCAAACAAGGCGAGTCCCACATGAAACATCTAGAAGACAAAGCACTAATTTGTTGTCCAAGCTATAGCAGGAGTTAGAGAATCTAACTAGCGGTATGATAGGAAACACTTGCAATTTGATAGGAAACACTTGTAGATCTCAAGTATTTCCTATTAGTCTTCGGAAAACAGCGAGAATTCTCCACAAAAATCTGCATAAAATCACGAAAACAGTAGATAATTTGTATTATTTGATGAAAGGGGAACGGAAAATAGCAAGATACAATTCATCCTCTAATCGAGAGGAGGATCTATCTCTCCTAAATCTCTAGACGTCGCTAGAGCCCAAAAAAAAACCTAAATCTAAGAGATCTCAAATTTCAGCCAAATTCAAGATGCCCTAACCCTAGGAAAACAAATTATTTAATGCATACAATTCAAAAGGAAATCTCTAAACAGTCCCAACATTCAATTTCCCTCCTAAACTTCATAAAAAATCCTTCCAAAACTGCTCTTTTTGAATTGGCGGTTTGATCGGCATGCAGGAGGTGGAGATTGACAGAGAGTTCCGCCTGTTGTTCGTAAGCCGGTCCGATATGGACAGGCTGGACTGGTCTAACACAGTACTTACGAAGAAGCAAGCAAAACTAGTCCAACAACACAAAGAAGATATAAGGTAATCACAACACCAAAGTATTCATCTGGTTCTCAATGGTGCCAATATTTTATGCATGATAACATTTAAAAAGATAAAATAAAACAACAAAACATAATGCTCATCTCAATGCTCACTTATTGTAGCTCGAACTAGTATGCATTTTAGGATTTCCATCAAAAGGGCTAAAAATCATTCTCTAATTTTCTTAAACCAATGAATGGATTCTTAACTTATTTCCTTGCAGAACTGTCAAATCTAGATCACCCAACTCTAACGTCACCCTCCAATCACATGTTTCTAGACCAAACCTATGCATGTTTTATTTAGAACTAATCAAGGATCTACGAACAAATCAAATAGCGGATAACTTTGAAATGGAACAATTTTGCACTAATTAGAGCCCATTACCTGCGTGCGGTTAAATTACCTATTAATTTAACCTATTTTTAATTCTGTGTATGTCATAAAAGATTATTGAGTCAAAATGTTAATAGTTAGAAGGGGCTGGTATTACAAACATAAAGATTTTGAAATATACTAGTGTCATATTGCAGGCATCAATGGTTAGAGCTCATTCTTTTCCAATGTTCTATATATTACTGGTTATTGTTTGATAACTTACAAAATACTTTTCATTTAAATGATTTTCCAGCTCTGGAATTTTATGTCAATTAAGCAGAATGCTTAATAATCACTGATTAAATTTAACAAGATGAAGTAACTTACGAAGTTCAAAAGCATTCAAAAGCAAAATCAAAGTGGCTATAAAGTATGTATCAAGCGGTCTGAAAAAAATATTAAAATCTACATCAAAACTGAGATGATCTTTCTCAAACTACCAATGCAACTCATACTCAAACACTCTTGCAGTGGTAAAATGAATATTTTCATTCATATAATTCATTAAAATTAATTTAACATATTAAGCCGGCCAAAAATGCAAGGCTTATTTTCCATCTAAAAGATGAATAAGGAATAGTGGAGCGTACTGCACCAGGTGTCCAATGAACTGATTTAAGCTCATTACGTTCAAGAATGCTTCTGATAAAGTAATTAAGGAAGCGCTGAAAGAAAGTTTGCAAAAACCTCTACAAGAGATCAAAACTAAGAATAAACATAATCTTCCACATGAGTGCTTCTAGCCTTATGTTTATGCAAAGGTAGCCCTTAAATTGTATGATGTTACTCATGACAAATGAAAATGACAGAGCGAGAAACAAATTGCGATGTATTTCATTTGATTGGAAGTATCAATGAATAATGATATGCATCAAACTTGGCAACCATATTGTAAAACAATTCTGATGAAAAGGTGTTAAACATACATTTCATCCATACAAGATGAAGTTTCGCTGTCAATTCATATAATTCTTTCATTACCAAAATACAAAAAAAAACTTGCATACTAGTATTCTAATGCAACTATGGATTTGTTCGTTATGAAAAAGCTTAAGCATACGCATAAATGGTTTTGGGTTAATTATATGTAATATGCTTCACAGGATACATTTGACAAGCACTAATAATAGCTCCAAAAAAGCCAAGCATTGCCATCAACTCAGTTCGGTCCCCAGTCTTGACTAGAAACTCCTGAAAAAAAATAAAGATGAAGGTATAGAAAAAATTAAGACGCATCATGAACCCATGTCTCACTAAAAATGAACATAACATAACATCTCCAACTATTCAAGGCAATTGGTTACTCATCAAAGGATTTATTTAAGTATTCAAAATTCTCGAGGAAATCTTCAGATTCACAACAATAATTACACTATATATTTATTCAAATTCTCATCTAGATTCCTACAGCTAACATAATGGCAAATGCTGTGAAATTTATACTACTTAATGTAACAGATTACCAAACAGCTCATTATCCTCAAACAATTGCATTTCTTCTATTTATATTCACTTACATGCTTCACTACTCTATTCATAGAATTGAAAGCCTAAATATCCATATTATAAGCATGAAAATTTACATTATTCATTATAAGTGAGATCATAATAGATCGTCTTCTAAGATGATTAACTGCACCAAACATAGACCACCATAGGATAGGCAAAAGTTCTTTCACAAACATTTGGCATAAAAGCATAAATATCTTTGTAATGAGCATAGTGAATTCTATGAAGGTAGCAACTGAAGCAAGAATACGTTACCTCACTAACATTGCTAATTGCATAAAGCATAGATCCAAAAATAACAAGCAAATCTCCTTTCACAGGGTTGCTGCCAGCTGCAGCAAAAAAATATAAGAAAAGAGGTATTACTCGTATTACAATGATATCAACAATGAGGATTCTATAGAAATTATTGATCTAGAAAAAATGGAATTTTTTTGCATGTAATATAAAATGTGGGAAATAATGCAAATATGCTTGTGATTTGAATCCTTTTTGCTTCCAAATAGATTTATCATGGGCATTATGAATTCTTGCAATTTTTTCCTATCATTTTTTCTATGCGTGCATTTCTAATGTTTGTAGAATGTCCACTATACATGTTCTATGAAGAGACCATATAGCTAGCTGCTTAGTGAATAGTGTAGTACTTCTTAACCAGTCTCCTGAAGAACAAAATAATCTACTATGTTGTGCTACGATTTACAAAAGGAACAAACATTTAAGCAGATTCTGGTATGCATTGAATAAAGAATGAGATGCATCTTTTTCTTCATCAAACACAAACAGAAAAGCAAGGAAGTTAATTCATCATATCAGTGAACTTGAGAGCAAGATTTGGTGACAAAAAATGGCAGCAGACCAATGTTACTCAAAGGTACATATCAACTTATACTGCAATGTGAAAATATAAATTATCATCGTTAAACGTTATATCCACCCACTCTACCTGTCCTATCAGCAGCATGGACATCAGAGAACACAACTAAAGCAAGGCCAGCAATGCAAATGGCCACACCAGCAAATTTCTTGATTCTGTATTTGGTCTTCAAGAATATCCAGGTAAGAAATATAACAGATGGAATTGTCCAACAATCCAACAGCATGACGCTTGTTAAAGATGTATACTGGTAAGCCTTCACCACTACATACATAAATAATTATTAAGCATTTTTCTGAGCAAAAAAACTATTCAAAGTAAATAAAAGTGTGGAGAAAATAACTTATGCAACCTGATGAAAAGATAAAGTTGTAAAAGGTTAATTCAGAGAGCCAATGAATTCAGAATACAGACATTGAGTACATGATTTTAAAAATTAGAACTACCAAGCATGAAATTTAAAAAAATAATAAACGATGGAAATCCACCCAGTCAAAAAATTCAATATTAACAACTCAGTTCGAGATGACTATTATTATTCTTAATTCATACATAAAATCTTTAATCATGGAAAAGTAAGAAAAAAAAATTCATTACAGGTGAGAAGAAGCACTCACCGAGGAAATTAGCCTCAACATCAATAAAGCCTAGCAACAAATAGAAATACCATTTCGTCTGAAATAAAGACAATATATGTCTGTTAGCATAGGACTGCAAGATTAAACGTTATAAAAACAAAGAAGAATGTCAATAATCCATAGTAAGCCTGCTAGGTAAAGGCTTCAAAGTGAGGGTTTGCAAAGCATCATTTCATAGAAATTAAGCTGATACTAATATGATAAATGAAAATAACTGCGCTTAGGGGGGGGGGGTTGGATACTAACTATTATAGTGCACTACTAAAAGAAGAAATGTTCACAACTTTATATCCAAAACTAAACAGCAAGAACACAAAGTAAAACAATAAAGACGCACATCCCAAAATTGAAAGAGGGTTTATTATTTTATGCTTTAACATATCAATGATCTCCTAAAAAGTTTATTCATAAAGAAAAAAAAATTCCACTGCTAGTAGTAATTTATTTATAAAGAACCAATTGGATTCATTTTTAGCAATTACACTAAAAAACAATGATGTAAAGACAACCTATGCATAATTGAGTGGCAACAATTTGTCTTCAGTGATACCAACTTGCAATTTCAAATGAAATTTCAAATCTATTTTTCAGCAAGCATGTTGACAAAATTAAGATTTGACTTGATATCATGCTGTAGCTAGGAGAGTCTGGTAAAAATAGTTAGTCTTAACAATTGAAATGGCTGAAATAACATTAAAATGGCATTGCAATTTATAAATTTGTAAGCAGCAAGACACAAACAACCATCTAAAGTAGATATATACTCAACGATTGAAACAAAATTGATAACTACTTGAACTTTAACCAACTCAAAACTAAAATTTTATATGCTTTAAGTTTTTGACTTAAGATAGCTTGTTTGAAATTCATTCACTTTATCTATATATATATATAGAGAGAGAGAGAGAGAGAGAGAGAGAGAGATTCTCCTCCTAATGTTATGAGTTCCCAATTTTAGTTATATTCACCAATCAAAATAAAACAATATATTTTTAATTTCATCTATAATTCATATATTTAAAACACTGTCGTTGTTGTGTCCCAAGCCCTAGAAGAGAAAAGTGGAGTGTTGACAGCCAGCTTGAAACTTATCAAGTAATCTTGTTGCTTTTGTTTAATTCACATATTTAAGCATTTGGAATTCTACATATTAAAATTCCCAATTATCTTCCCATACAACCAAGTCATCCATTGAAAATGTTTTGGTGCATCCGACTAATCATAAAATGATGTAAGAGTTAATGAAATCATGAAAGCAACTAGTTTAATGATGGCTAAGGGAATGAATGGTTTTGAATTATATATATATATATATATATATATATATATATATATATATATATATATATATATAAAAACAACTACAACTTGTAATTGTAAAATAAAATCAAATGATATGTGTGTGGCTCAACAGTTGGCTGAAATTTGATCATTTTAAGTAAAATATAATTTATTTAGACTCAAGGCTAGCTCGCATGAACTCAACTAACACGCACTCCTCCATCTCCAGCAAACTAAAAATAAGTTCTCTGTCGCATGACTTATATTTGATGCCTACTTTCTATGGTATGACAAATACTCTAGTAGGTCCAACAACTTGATGTCCAACGAGCAACATAAAACGCCACAATCCTTACACACTAAACACTGGAAAACATCGAACTATTAAAATCATGAACAGCAATACCTGAAGCGATCTCTTCTTGTAGATCATCCAACCCCCATAAACCACCGCCAGCAGCACATAATTCAAGAATGACTGCGATGTCGGAGCATCGATTCCTATATCCAAAAGAAGCCCCAGTTTTTAAAAAAAAATCATAAACAGCAAACACAATCGAAATCTCACACCTTTTCTAGAGAGCTCGGAGGAAGCAAATCCGGTCGAGGTGATCAGGAGTGAGACGAACTGCCCTAACCCCAAACCAATCAACCTCTTCTTGGATAAGAACTTGTTCAATGCCACCATCTTTGCCCTATAATAATTGAGAATAACTCACTCCACTCTCTCTTCATTCCATGGTTTCTTCTCTAACCTATATCAGTGAAGAGGAGGATACGCGGCGATCATTATAACTTTACCTCTGACGATTCGGACGGCTGCAGAGGGGATTCGAACTCGAAAGGTAAAGGCTGGGGATTCGAGAGACTTTGAGCCGTTTAAATTGGGAATAATAGGGACGTTGGGGCCATTTGTTTCGTGCCGCATCTCTGTTTTTCAAGTACGGCGTAGGGTTTGCGTTTAATTTTGGAACTCTCCCCCTTGAATGAATGCAGAAGCAAGAGAGATGGTGAGAGAAAAAGTTCGGAATTTCGGATGCCATCAATGACTAACGGATGATTTTCGTTGACCAATACAGCAAAATAAAAAACAAAAATCTTTTTTTCCCCCAAAAAAGAAAACAAAAATATTTATATTTAAATATAACAATATTAAATCAAACAATAATGTGGTGAAAGAATTTTGGGTTCTAATGATTAAAATAGAAGATGATTTTTTAAATTATAAAATCGAATCATATAATTTGTGATTTATTACTCATTATTAAAAAATAATTATTTAGCTCTTATTCAACTTATTTGTCGTAAAAAATAATCGAATCTAAATAAATATTTATTTTATTTTATCCAAGATTTGAACACAAGTTGACTTTATTATATATATATGTTGCGGGTTAGAAGATTCGCGGCAGTAGAGTGAGTAAAGTTTTCGTCTTAACGATACATGAATATCCAGCACAAATAGAAAGAAAGAAGTAAATACCCAATCTTTTTTACGTGGAAAGCCCGAAGAAGGAAAAACCACGAGGCCTCGCCTAGGTGAAAAGATTCCACTAAACTTGAGTGAATTATAAGGGTTGACCCGTTCCTTGACTTAGAGGTGGTCAAATTACAGTGGCTTGGAGAGTTAGAGCAAAATCTGGCAATGTTCGTGCGAAAGTTTGATGGCGTCCGGACAGAAGTTCAGCTGACGAGGAATGATCAGACAAAGGTCGGGCGGAAGTATGGTGGCGGTCAGTGGCCGAGTAGAAGGCCGGCGGCGATCAGCGGCCGGGCGATGGTCCGACGGCCGGGCGGTGGTCCAACGAAGGTCGGGCCGATGTCCGACGACGGTCGGTGGCTAGGTGGAAGTCCGACGGCGGCCGTCGGCCAGGTGGTGGTCCGATGAAGGTCGGGCCAAAGTCTAGTGACGGTCGGCGGCCGGGTGGAAGTTCGGCGGTTGTCGGCGGCTGGCGGCCAGGTGGTGGTCCGACGAAGGTCGGGCTGAAGTGCGGCGGTCAGCGGCCGGGTGAAAGTCTAGCGGCGGTCGGTGATCGGGCGGTGGTCCAACGAAGGTCGGGCTGAAGTCCGGTGGCGGCCGGGTGGAAGTCCGACGGCGGTCGGCGACCGGGGGGTGGCCCGACGAAGGTCGGGCTAAAGTCCGGTTGCGGTCGGCGGTCGGCGGCCAGGTGGAAGTCCAGCGGCGGTCGGTGACCGGGCGATGGTCCAACGAAGGTCGACAGGGGTTCGTTGGCGATGACGTTGGAGCTCCGGAAGCCTTAGAGCTCTCTCCAATCTCCAGCCAAAGGTTCCCCTAATGTTGAGAGTAAGGGTCTATTTATAGATTTTCATGGGTGGCATACCCCGTAAATATAGAGAAGATCCGGGGCAGGTTCAGAGTGCTCCATCGGATGGCTCGTATTGATTCCCCCCATTATAAAGAGTTTTTCAACTGTTTAAACACCTTAACGATGTCAGAATTTAGCGATATTGGGCTCGTTGGATTCGTATCGCTGAGCCACTTGATTTGACTATAAGCATGCCATATTTGGATATCATTTTGTCAACCAAATAATGCTTTGACCCTTCCAAATGTGGTCTAGGTCCTCGATTTGGACCCATTTGTGCTTAGGTTGGACTGAATTTAATGTCATTGGGTTCGTCTTTTTGAGACATTTAGTTCAACTGTAACTTTGCTGAAATCGGAATTCGAATGGTCCCAATTTTAATTTCAGAAGTTTCCAACTTCATTTTTTTCTCGAGATTCGTGCCCGATCAAAGTAATTTTTGGTGACGTATCAGTTGCCCCCCTATTTTTGGATGTTGAATCTTGTGGGGTCCAAAAATATATCTGTGATTTCAATATTCTGTGAAGTCAAAACATTAATTGGAGCAAAAGAGAAAATATCAAAAAGTTTACTCCAAAACTTTTCAAATAGCTCAAAACTTATCATAAAAGCTCTTTTGAGCTTCAAAAGCATGAAAATTGAGTCCGGAATATCAAAAAATGTTCCTGAGTAGCTCAAAAATGTACAAATCGAACCTTTCGGAACAAATTTGCATATATAAATATAATCACTAAGTTAACTAACTAAAATAAATAATATTATTTAATATTATTTAATTAAGAAAATCTGTTATAATTAATCAATATATAACGTGAATAAAGCTGTTATAATTTATCTATATATAACGTGAATATATATATAAATATACATATCCTTATAATATTATATTTATATGCCAAAGAAAAGGCGGCTACTCTAGTCACCTTAATGAGGCGAATTTTTTTTATTGTATTTTATTCCCTTTTTAAATCATTTAATAAAAAGAAAATTTATTATAATTTTTGCTCAAAAATTTTGAAAAAAATTCAAAAAAAATCTTAGAAAAATTTAGATTTTTTCTTGAAAGGAAACGATTAAATTTATGCATTTTTATTTTAGTTTTAAATAAAATTGCTCTTAATTTATTTCCTATTTCATTTTTCAATAATAGAAAATTATTTAATTTTTGGGTATTAAAAAATTCTAAAAATTAAACAGAAAATTCAGAAAATTGCTCTCCAAACCTCCTTTGAAGAACTATAAATACTTCTCTTAGGGGCTAAAGAGAAGGCACCACCTCTCTTTAACTGATCCCAAAATTTCTCCTACAAAGGAGAAATCAAACTGGCAAAAATTTAAAAAAATTTTGGCGGCGGCGATCAAGGCCCGGTACTCTTACGCACGCTCTAGTTCACTCCCATTGGAGGAAAAATTGTCCGGCAAGAGTTTAAATACTAGTGGCAGCGATCAAAGCCAGATACTCTTACGCAGGCTCCAGTTCACTCCTGATATGGGAAAAACTGCCTGGTAAGAGTCTAAATACCGGCAGTGGAGGCCATCAAGACCCGGTACTCGTACGCAGGCTCCAGTTCACTCCCGCTGGGGGAAAAATTATCTGTCAAGAGTCTAAATACCGACAGTGGAGGCGATCAAGACCCGGTACTCTTACGCATGCCTCAGTTCACTCTCGTTGGGGGAAAAACTGTCTGGCAAGAGTCTAAATACCAGCGGCGGAGGAGATCAAAATTTGGTGGTTGCAGGAAGTTCAATATCGAGGGCTTCTTGATGACGTTATCTTGTATGAAAGAGGTCAAGAGAATCCACCTAGGATGTATGACCTATCTGAGGTTGTATATCAAAGCACTTCTCGATGACGTTAACCTGAGTGAAAGAGGTCGAGAGAATCTGAAAGTTCGATAGGGATGTTAAGCCCTGATGAATTAGTCCCGATGCTAACTAAGAGGGGGGTGAATTTGTTATTTAAAAAATTTGTAAGCAACAGGAAAAATCTTTTCGATAATTTACAACGGAAACAAGTAAACACATAAATGAAAAGATCAACCACAGATTTCACCAAAGCAGATAATAACAGAAAAATAAAGTGCAAAAAATAATCAGAAAGAGCACACCAGATTTTATAGTGGTTCGGTGAACTTGACCTACGTCTACTCCCCGGAGCCTCCCCTCCGGGTATTGCACTAATACAAAAGTGACTCTCATTCTGCTCCCACAGCAAGGCGGAGAAGCCTGTACAAAACTTCTTTCCATCAACCCGGTGAGGCAGAGAACCTGAACTCCTTTCGCTTCCTCCTGAAACAGGCAGAGAACCCGAACTCCTTTCGCTTCTTCCTGAAGCAGGCAGAGAACCTGAACTTCTTTTGCTTCCTTCTGAAGCGGGCAGAGAACCCGAATCTTTTTGCGAACAATCCTCCCACAGAAAACACCGATAAGATGAGAGACGACGAACGAAGAAGATGACTATGATCCTTGCTTGGAGCAACCTTTATGAATCCCTCATAAACTCCCCCTCACAAGATCCTCTCTCTCTCTCCCAAGCTCTCTCTCTCTCTCTCAAGGTTTCTCTCGAAAGGAAAGTGACAAAAGATTTTTCTTGTTGGAATAAAAAGATCTTTTATAGGAGGGCTCAAAATTTACCCTAAATCTCAACTGGTCGGCCAATATCGTCCAGGACGATCGCTAGATCATCCTGTACGATCAGTTCAAAATCACTTGTTTTAGCCTGGACGATCTGACTCTTCTGGACTATTAGTAGAAAAAGTTGTTCAGATCGTTCGGGATGATTAGTGTAAATTCAAAAATTTTGTCCAGAAGATCGCTCTGGTCATCCAGAAGAACTTGTGCTGGACGACCTAAAAATGACTTGATCGTCCATGATGATATTTCTATCGTCCTGTACGATTAGTTCAAAAAGTACCAAAATCATCCTGATCACCGCTCTGGACGTATATGTAAAACATGCTGGACGATTAAGATTTTTAACACATCATCCCGTATGATCTTGTGATTGTCCAGGATGATATGATCGAATCAATCAGACCTTAATTACTTTTCTTAATCACCAGACTAATTTAGGTATGATTGTAATAGATCGTCTAGGATGATACACATATCGTCCGGGACGATCATCCTGGACGATCAGATCAAATCTCTAAAAATAAAACTTGCCTAACTTGATTTAGTGGCTGAGAATTTCTGATTTGAGCCTATTGTCCCGTACGATGGATGGATCATCCAAGACGATCGGCTTAATCAAACAGACTTAACTTGGTCGCCCTAATTAGGGTTTCTGTTTTCACTGGATCGTCCAGGACGATGTGAATATCGTCTAGGACGATCTGAACAAAGAATGAACAGAAATTCTAATTCACTCAAGCTCTCCCCATAAGTGTGTGTGCAAGGTTACTTAGCTAGGAGATGAGTTACATAGCATTTGACTTAATAAAGATAAAAAAGTACATTGGACCTAGATTTCAAAACAGACTAACTCGAGCTTGGACTAGCTTGAACTTGTAATTAAACCTGTAGACCTGAAAGATTAAACAAGCAACCAGAGACAGAAATATTTGCTATCATCAAAATCATAATCTTTAAAACCAGATTTGCAACAATCTTCCTTTTTTTATGACGGCAAATATTTGTTAAGTAGTTTCAAATCAGATAGACAGGAGTACTTACTGCACGTACGAAAGATAAATATCATTTCAAAATTCATTAAACAAAAAATACAATAAGGAGAACAACTACAAAATAAGAGCAATATAAGAAACAACCAGAACAGTACATGAAGCTACTAGTCACTCAAAATACTAACTTCACCTTTTGACATCACAAAAAGGAGGAGGAACAGACACAATAATACAAGCAGAAAATAACACAAAACACAAAGCTAAAAAAGAGGCGGATAGGACGATATGAAGAAATAGTTAAAAAGATGGAGATGAAAGATCAGGGATCCCAAAAACACATACAATAAAATGAAAAATAAAAATAGAGTAAATAAAACTCAAAATGAGAAACACAAAAACACACAAAAAATAATGATTTTTTTTAATCGATCTGCTCTAGTAAATCAGATTTTTTCCTTGATTTTGAATCAAAAAACTAATAAGAAGATGATCAACAGCACTGAAATCCAGAAAACTTAGAAAATTGACTTTCGTAACTCCCACCTCGGACACCTTTTAGATGCATATTTCTTTCAAAACAAAAATTTAATTTAGAAGAAAGAAATTAGATTCGAAAAGAGATCCTTTCAAGCCTCGTTTCAGAAAAATATCTGATATAATATTATTGCAAAGTAAGAAATCAGAAATCATAATTTTTCGTCTCAAGCTTTTGAAAATATTAAGGGTGCATGGATTTTTCTAAGACATTTAAAGATTTAAAAGGGAAGAAAGCCTATTTCTTTGTGGGCTAATTTTGTGCCCATTTTTTTCAATTTGTTTGGCGCTTTACGCATCTTTTACTTTTTGATACACTTTGTGTATTCTTTCAATTATTTTGGCGACATTGCGCATCTTTTTAGTTTAGGCTAATTTTATACCTCTTTTCATTTTGACGCTCTTTGCGCATCTTTTGTAGGCTTTCTCCATCTCAAAATCATTAAAGAATCTCAGCTGTAAAATTACCTTCCAGACATAAGAGACGACAAAGCTCACTCTTTACAATAAGAAAGAGTAATTCACAAAATAAAAACTATATATCGTATGATAAGTGCAATCACTTGGTTCAGAAAATCATAACAATGACTCAAAATTTTGAAAATATTATTCATATGAGGTAGATTACTATAGAAAGATAAAATAGATTTCTATTTCAAAAACCAACTTTTAAATTTTGAAGAAAATTTTTATCCAAAAGAAATAATACACCATTAAAGGAGTTAGAGGAAGAGAAATAATCATCAATGTTTCTTTTCTTTAACAGATCCAGTGGAATTAATCACTGCTTACAGGCTTCCAAACCAAAAAAATAAGGTAAAATTTTCAGTCACAAATCCAGTTTATCAACAGTAGTGAGTAGTGATCGAATTTTGAAAAGCATAAAACAATAAGTAAAACCAAGTAGAAAATCGCATCAAAATAAATATTCGAATCAAGCTAACAACAAGATTAAAATAAAAATCAGCAGAAAAATAAAAATTAATAGAAAATAAATAATCAAATCAAACAACTAATTAACAGAAATATAATTAAAAAAATAGGCAAATCAGAAATCAGTAGTCATGATAATCAAGCATTTATGTCAATCACACATAATCTAGTCCTATAAATACTGAATGAGTCAAAGGCCAGTGGTTTAGTAAATATGTCAGCCAGCTGATTTTCAGTTGCTACATGATGTAGCTCAATATCCCCTTTTATAATATGGTCCCTAATGAAGTGATGTCTTATATCAATGTGTTTGGTTCTAGAATGTTAGATTGGATTCTTAGAAATGCAGATGACACTAGTATTATCACACAGAATAAAAATTATGCCCACAGATAATTCTAAATCGAAGACTTGTTGCTTCAACAAAAGAACTTGGGCCACACAACTTCCTAAGGCAATATACTCAGCTTCAGCAGTGGAAAGTGCAACTGAGTTCTATTTTTTACTGGACAAGGAGACTAAAGATTGTCATATGAATTGACAAGTTTCAGAAGTGCTCTTTCTATCCACCCTACACCCTGCAAAGTCAGAATCAGAATATCAAATAATCTCAAAAGAGGTGGCTACCTTGGGTACCAGATTCCTAGGTTTGGGGTCCCTAAAAGATATCTAAGAATTCTCTTAACAACAGTCAGGTGGGACTCTTTAGGATCAGCTTGAAACCTAGCACAAAGATAAACACTAAACATAATATCAGGTCGGCTAGCAGTCAGGTAAAGCAGTGATCCAATTATTCCTCTATACTTCTTCTGATCAACAGATTTTCCACTTGAATCCTTATCTAACTGAACAGAGGAGCTCATGGGAGTATTGATTGGCTTAGCTTTGTCCATTTCATATTTCTTCAAAATATTCTTAGTGTATTTAGATTGATTGAGAAATATTCCATCATCCATTTGCCTTATGCTAAACCCCAAAAAATAGGACAATTCTCCAATCATACTCATCTCAAACTCCTTACTCATTATTTTAGAAAACTTATTACATAAATATTTATCATAAGATCCAAAAATTATATCATCAACATAGATCTGAACAATGAGTAAATCATCCCCTACTCTCCTTAGAAAAAGGGTGATGTCTACGCTCCCCTTAACAAACTCTCTTTCTAACAGGAATGTGCTAAGCCTCTCATACCAAGCTCTGGGTGCTTGTTTCAATCCATATAAGACCTTTTTAATTTATAAATATGATTTAGATATTGGAAACTCTCAAAACCTGGGGGTTGTTCTACAAAAATATCATCTTTTATTACCCCATTTAAAAAAACACTCTTGACATTCATTTGAAACAGCTTAAATCTCTTATAACAGGCAAAGACTAGTAGCACCCTAATGACTTCCAATCTAGCTATAGGGGCAAAGGTCTCCTCAAAATCAATCACTTCAATCTGATTATATCCCTTAGCCACTAATCTTGTCTTATTCCTAACCACCACACCAGAATTATTCATCTTATTCTTAAAGACCCACTTGGTTCTCCTATATTTTGATTCCTAGGTCTTTCTACTAGCTCCCAAATATCGTTCCTTACAAATTGATTCAATTCCTCTTGCATAGCTAAGATCCAAAATTCATCAGAAAGGGCTTGATTGGTGTTGGTGGGTTTAGTCATTGAGATAAAGGCAGAGTGGTTTACTTCCTTCTTAAGTCCATGCCAGTCCTAACACCTTCAGAAGGGTCTCCTAAGATCAGTTCTTTAGGATGACTCGAAGAATATCTCTAATCTCTAGGTAAAGTGTTTTGAGGATCAACCCTTTCCTCCAAATTTGCATTTTCAACCCCTTGGGTAATCTCCCTACCTCTTCTTCTTCCTCAACTCTAATCACCTTAGGATCAGATTCATCAAACACCATATGAGTTGTCTCTTCCACAACTAAAGTCATCTTATTAAATACCTTAAAGAATTTCTCCACACTAGAATAGCCTAAGAACACTCCTTCATTAGATTTGGGGTCAAACTTTCCTAAGGATGATTTCCCGTTGTTCAGAATGAAAACTTTACAGCCAAAGACATGGAGGTGGGACAGGTTTGGAGTTCTACCCTTAATGATCTCATAAGGTGTCTTGTTCAGATTGGATCTAGCATTCACCCTATTCAGCACATAACAGGCAGTGTTCACCGCTTCAGCCCAAAAGTATTTTAAAAGTGAATACTCAGCAAGCATGGCTCTAGCGACTTCCACTAAGGTCCTGTTCTTCCTTTCAGCTACCTCATTCTACTGAGGGGTCCTAGGAGCTGAAAAATTATGACTAATCCCTTGCTCCTCACAGAAAGTTCTAAACTTCACATTTTCAAACTCTCCACCATGATCACTATGAATTGTCAAGATCTCATAACCTAACTTCCTCTGAATCTAAGTGGAGAAGGACTTAAATTCATCAAATGACTTAGATTTATGTGACAGAAATTTAATCCAAGTGAACCTCGAGTAATCATCAACAATCACAAAATCATAGACTTTCCCCCATAAGCTGGCAGTGCTAATGGGTCCAAAGTGATCCATGTGATGGACTTCTAAAGGTCTAGAGGTGCTAATATCCTTAACAGAGTGAAAGGAGGATTGGACTTACTTTCCTAATTGACAGGCATCACACAGGTGGTCCTTAGTGAACTTAAGCTTGGGGACACCTCTAACTAAGTCCTTTTGGGTGACTTTCCTAAGAGTTTTTATACTGGCATGACATAATCTCCTATGCCACAACCAAGACTCATCAGCAGCAGTTTTTAAACAAATTAAAATATCAGCTTTAAAGTAACTTACATCCAACATGTAGACATTGTTGATCATTTGTCCCTGCAAAATAATTTTATCATTTAAGCTTAAAATGCAGCAAGTGGGCAGAAATTTGATGTTGTATTCTTTGTTACAGAGCTGACTGATGCTAAGCAGGTTATATTTTAATCCATCTACAAGTAAAATATTATCAATCATAAAATTTTTTGAATCACCAATTATACCTGAACCTACCACCCTCCTGGTGGTATCGTCTCCAAGTGTAACCTTACCTCCAGCCCTGGCCTCCAGTGAAATGAACTGATTTACATCTCCAGTCATGTGTCTTGAACATCCGCTGTCCAGGTATCACATGCTCTCATGAGGTCTTGTGTGAGAGCACACTTACAAAATCATCAAATATCAGATTTAGGAACTCAAACAGGTTTGGGTTCTTTCTTATGAAAAGAAGAATGTAATGCATGTGTGATGTGCTGTAAAACAAGTAATTTGGGCCTCCACACCCAATGTGTACTACGGTGAACAGTTCAGGTGTGGGAGATGTATCCTAACATGCCACAAAAAAATATCTAACACCAAGAAAAGGGTTAACTAATCTATGTGGGTGATATTGCCTCTTCCTAGGTTTAAATGAAACATACTTTGATGATTTTGAAACAGATTCTTCAAAAGATGGAGGTGCATAAAATTGTGCAAAAGTAGGTAGAATTTCATTTTTCTCAAAAGCACAGATTTTTACACTCAAAAATTCATTTTCCTTTTTCAAACTTGCAATTTTAAATTTCAAATGGTGTTCACTACTATCTAAATCAGATGCATGAGTTTCTAATTCTTTAAATACAATTTTTAATTCAACATGCGATATTTTTAACAAATCATGCTCAATAATTAAATTAGAATGCTTTTTGTTCAACTCATCAAATTCATCAAGTAGTGACATGTAATTGCAATCAACAGTAGAATGATCTTTAATCAAAATTTCATGCTCTTTTTGTAAATTTAGAAGTTCTAGTTTCAGGCTAGCATGAGTTTTCTTGAGCTTCCTATACGATGCATGAATTCTTTCAGCACTTCAAATAATTGCTCGTAAGTAAGCTCACATACCTCTTCCTGGTCAGACTGACCAGGATGATCATCAGCCATCAGACACAAGTTGGTTTCCTCCACTTCAGCTTCAGTCTCAAAGGAGTCTGATGCAGAATCTGTCCAGAATACCTTTTGAATCTTCTTCTTGTCCTTTCTGAATTTTGGTTTCTCCTCACCCTTTTTCTTGCTTGGGTGAGCTTTAAGTGTAGGACAATCAGGCTTAATGTGTCCAAGCTTCCTGCATTCAAAACAAAGAGTATCAGATGAGCCTTTAAAATTTTTACTGGACTTACCCTTGTTCCACTTCTGAGAGTTCTTATATTTCTTTCTTAGAAAACTTTTGAATTGCCTAGTGATTAAGGCAACATCATCGCTATCAGATCCGAAAGAATCAGTGTTAGTATCATTGGCCTTCAGCGCCACAGTTTTCTCCTTCTTCTTCTCACCTGCATCAAGCTGTCTTTGGTTCACCCCTTGCTCGTAAGCAATGAGTGACCCAAGTAAGTTATCAATAGAATAGTTATTCAAATCTTTCGATTCAGTAATTGCAGTTATCTTAGCATCAAACGAAGAAGACAAATATCTCAAAATCTTGTTCACTTTTTCATAGTTTATAAGTTCTCTTCCTAAAACATACAAAGAAGTGACAATTTGAGTGATCCTCGTATATATTTTAGAAACAGATTCATTAGGTTTCATGCGAAAAAGTTTGTAGTCATGCAGTAATATGTTTAACCTAGACTGTTTGACTTCAGTTGTACCTTCATAAGTAATGCAAAATCTATCCCAAATTTTTTGTCAGTTGTACAAGTAGAAACACGCATGTAATCCTCAAATTTTAAAGCACAGAAAAAATAGTTCAAACATTTGGCATTCAGTTGGGTTAAGTCATGATCATCAAAAGTCCAATCAATGAAATACAGTTCAGTTTTAACATTGTTAATCATTCTAAAAGGTGGTTCATAGCCATCCTTAACAAGCATCCATTGAAAAAAAATGGACATGTGAGTTTTCTAAAAATCAAAATGTATGTTATCAAACAATGGCGGTCGTGTAATTGAGTAACCTTCACCAGTATTACGATTATCAAAGTTAGCCATGAATCAAATTCAAAAGTTTTTAAACTTAATTTTTGAATCCCTCTCTGATACCACTTGAAAGTTTGATAGGGATGTTAAGCCCTGATGAACTAGTCTCAAGGCTAACCAAGTGGGGGGATGAATTGGTTATTTAAAAAATTCATGAGCAACAGGAAAAATCTTTTTGATAATTTGTAGCGGAAATAAGTAAATACAGAAACGAAAAGATCAACCACAGATTTCACCCAAGCAGATAATAACAGAAAACTAAAGTGCAGAAAATAATCAGAAAGTGCACACCAAATTTTATAGTGGTTCAATCAACTTGACCTACGTCCACTCTTTGGAGCCTCTCCTCCGGGTATTACACAAATACAAAAGTGACTCTCCTTCTGCTCCCACAGCAAGGCAGAGAAGTCTGTACAAAACTTCTTTCCACCAACCCGGTGAGGCAGAGAACCTGAACTCCTTTCGTTTCCTCCTGAAGCAGGCAGAGAACCCGAACTCCTTTCGCTTCTTTCTAAAGCAGGCAGAGAACCTGAACTCCTTTCGCTTCCTCCTGAAGCAGGTAGAGAACCTGAATCTTCTTGCGAATGATCCTCCCACAGAAAACACTGACAAGATAAGAGACGACGAACGGAGAAGATGACTCTGATCCTTGCTTTGATCAACCTTTGTGAATCCCTCATAAATGCCACCTCACAAGATCCTTTATATATCTCCCAATCTCTCTCTCTCTCTCAAGGTTTCTCTAGAAAGGAAAGTGGTAAAAGATTTTTCTTATTGGAAGAAAAAGATCTTTTATAAAAGGGCTCAAAATTTACCCTAAATCTTAACTGGTCGGCCAATATCGTCTAGGACGATCGCTAGATCATCCTGTACGATCAGTTCAAAATCACATGTTTCAGCCTGGACGATCTAGCTCTTCTAGACGATTAGTAGAAAAAGTTATTCAGATCGTCCCGTATGATTCTGCGATCGTCCGGGACGATTAGTGTAAATTCAAGAATTTCATTCAGAAGACCGCTATAGTCGTCCAGAGGAACTTATGCTGGACAACCTAAAAATGACTGATCGTTTAGGACGATATTTCTATCGTCATGTATGATTAGTTTAAAAAGTGCCAAAATCGTCCTAATTACCACTTTGGACGTACATGTAAAATATGCTGGACGGTCAGGATTTTTAACACATTGTCCCGTACGATCCTGTAATCATCCAAGATGATATGATCGAATCAATCATACCTTAATTACTTTCCTTAATCACCAGACTAATTTAGGCATGATTGTAATGGATCATCTAGGATGATACACGTATCATCCGGGACGATCAAATCAAATCTCTAAAATAAAACATGCCTAACTTGATCTGGTGGCTGAGAATTTCTGATTTGAGCCTATCATCCCGTATGATGGATGAATCATCTATGACGATCAGTTTAATCAAACAGACTTAACTTGATAGCTCTAATTAGGGTTTCTATTTTCAATGGATTGTCTAGGATGATGTGAATATTGTCTAGGACGATCTGAACAAAAAATAAATAGAAACTCTAATTCACTCAAGCTCTCCCCCTAAGTGTGTGTGTGCAAGGTTACTTAGCTAGGGGATCAGTTACATAGCATTTGACTCAATAAAGATAAAAAAGTACATTGGACCAAGATTTCAAAACAGACTGACTCGAGCTTGGACTGGCTTGAACTTGTAATTAAACCTGCGTACCTGAAAGAATAAACAGGCAACCAAAGACAGAAATATTTGTCATCATCAAAATCATAATCTTTAAAACCAGATTTATAATAGAATCCACCAAGGATAGATGACCTATCTGAGGTTATATGTCAGAGTACTGGACGATGATGTCAACCTGAGTGGAAGAGGTCTAGAGAATTCACCAAGGATGTATGACCTATCCGAGGTTGTATGTCAGGCATTGCTCGATGACGTTAACCTGAGTGGAAGAGGTTAAGAGAATCCACCAAGGATGTATGACTTATCTGAGATTGTATGTCAGAGTACTACTTGATGACGTTAACATGTGTGAAAGAGGTCGAGAGAATCCACCAAGGATGTGTGACCTATCCGAGGTTGTATGTCAAAGCACTACTTGATAATGTTAACCTGTATGGAAGAGGTTGATAGAATCCACCAAGGATGTATGATCTATCCGAGATTATATGTCAAAGCACTGCTCGATGACGTTAACCTGAGTGGAAGAGGTCGAGAGAATCCACCAAAGATGTATGACCTATCTGAGGTTGTATGTCAGAGCACTGCTTAATGATGTTAACCTGTATAGAAGAGGTCGAGAGAATTCACCAAGGATGTATGACCTATCCGAGGTTATATGTTGAGCTTTGCTCAATGATGCTAATTTATATGGAAGAGGTCAAGAGAATCCACCAAGGATGTATGACCTATTCGAGGTTGCATGTCATAGCATTGCTCAACGACGTTAACCTATGTGGAAGAGGTCGAAAGAATCCACCAAGGATGTTTGACCTATCCGAGGTTGCATGTCAAAATATTGCTCAATGACGTTAACCTATGTGGAAGAGGTCGAGAGAATCCACCAAGGATGTTTGACCTATCCGAGATTGTATGCTAGAGCACTGCTCAATGACGTTAACCTATATGGAAGAGGTCAAGAGAATCCACCAGGGATGTATAACCTATCCAAGGTTGTATGTCAGAGCGTTGCTCAATACCATTAACCTATGTGGAAGAGGTCGAATCGAATCCCCTTGGGATCGATTTTGCCTTGGTTGGGAGGGGGCAAAGGTGAAGAATAATCTATCTTTAGATCATTATTGCCTTTTGGATATCGAGATTAAGCATTGTCCAATGAGTAAAAATTCAGCTAAGGATAGTATAAAGCTTCAAATTTACTTAAAGCATCATTGCATTTATTGGGAAATATCATCTTGATATTGAAAATATTGGAGGAATCTTCTTAATCACAGTTGGAGTTAAGGTTTCCCCCCAGTCTGCATCTGATTCCCATGAAATTAATACAGCAATAGCTGATGTTAAGAAGTTAACCTGAATGACCTTTTGAGGTTGGAGCAAAAATTGCCCCCCAGTTGGGAACCACGTTCCCACAGACGGCACCAAATTGTTACGGGTTAGAAGATTCATGGCGGCAGAGAGTTTTCATCTTAGCGATGCACAAATATCCAGCACACAAACAAAAAGAAAGAAGTAAAACACCCGATCTTTTTTACATGGAAAGCCCGAAGAGGGAAAAACTACGGGGCCTTGCCCAGGTGAAAAGATTTCACGAAACTTGAGTGAATTATAAGGGTTGACCCGTCCCTCGACTTAGAGACAGTCAAATTACAATGGCATGGAGAGTTAGAGCAATATCTGACGATGTTCTTACGAAAGTCCAACGGCGTCTGGACAGAAGTTCTGCTGATGAGGAATGATCCGACAAAGGTCGGGCGGAAGTACAGTGGAGGTCAGTGGCCGAGTGGAAGGCCGGCGGCGGTCAGCGGCCGGGTGGAAGTCTGACGGCCGGGCGGTGGTCCGACGAAGGTCGGGTAGAAGTCTGGTGACGGTCGGTGGCCAGGTGGAAGTCTGACGGCTGCCAGCGGCCAGGCGTTGGATCGACGAAGGTCGGGCCGAAGTCCCGTGATGGTCGGCGGCCGGGTGGAAGTCCGGCGACGGTCGGCGGCCGAGCGGTGGTCTAACAAAGGTCGGGACGAAGTCCCGTGATGGTCGGCGGCCTGGTGGAAGTCCGACGACGGTCGACGGCCGGGCGGTGGTCAGACGAAGGTCGGGCTGAAGTCCGGTGGCGGTCGGCGGCAGGGTGGAAGTCCGGCGGCGGTCAGTGATTGGGCGGTGGTCCAATGAAGGTCGAGCTGAAGTCTGGTGGCGGTCGGCGGCCGGGTGGAAGTCTGGCGGGGGTCGGCGACCGGGCGGTGGTCTGACGAAGGTCGGGCTGAGCTCCGGCGGCGGTCGGCGGCCAGGTGGAAGTTTAGTGGCTGTCGGCGACCGGGCGGTGGTCTAACGAAGGTGGGGATGAAGTTAGGCGGTGGTCGGTGACCGGGTGGTGATCCGATGAAGGTCAGGCTGAAGTCCGACGGTGGTAGGCAGCCGGGTTGAAGTCCGGCGATGGTCGGCGACCGGGTGGTGGTCCGACGAAGGTCGATAGGGGTTTGCCGGTGATGGCGCCGACGAAGGTCGGGGGTTCGCCGACGATGGCGCTGAAGCTTCGGAAGCCTCAGAGCTCTCTCCAATCTCCAGCCAAAGGTTCCCCCCATGTTAAGAGTAGGGGTATATTTATAGATTTTCATGAGTGGCATACCCTGTAAATATAGAGAAGATCCGGGGCAAGTTCAGAGTGCTTCATCGGATGGCTCGTATTGATTCCCCCGATCATAAAGAGTTTTTCAACTGTTTAAGCACCTTATCGATGTCTGAATTCAACGATATTAGGCTCATTGGATTCGTATCGCCGAGCCGCTTGATATGACTATAAGCATGCCATATTTGGATATCATTTTGTCAACCAAATAATGCTTTGACCCTTCCAAATGTGGTCTGGGTCCTCGATTTGGACCCATTTGTGCTTGGGTTGGACTGAATTTAGTGTCATTGGGTTTGTCTTTTCGAGACGTTCAGTTCGACTATAACTTTGCTGAAATCGGAGTTCGAATGGTCCCAATTTTAATTTCAAAAGTTTTCAACTTTATTTTTTTCTCGAGATTTGTGCCTGATCAAAGTAATTTTTGGTGACGTATCAATATATATAATATTTAATTTCTCGAGGAAATATATTCGAAAACTTGATCCAAATCAAAATATCTTCAAAATTTAAATAAAGCTCAACCATTGCATATGCAATATTTTGAGCAAAAAGTTTTTTGATCCATCCAATTCATGAAATTTTCTACTTCTCTCGTGATTCTTATTAGTAAGTAATAGTTTCAAGGCATAGCTCAATGTAACAATTCAATCTCGATCTCTGACTAGCTTATATTTGTCATTGAAGGTAAGTAATATTTTATATTTTGCAAAGTCTTCATCTCTTATATGTTTAAAAAAACCAATATAGAAAATTATGGAATTTATATACATATCATAAATTTTTTAGGTATTTATATATTTAATATTTATTTGTATAAATATCTAAATTTTAAAATAATATAGTTTGATGTAATTTATAAACTAAAATTATATACGAATAAATATGAATATTCAGCACAAAAAATTTGTGATGCAAAGGGATTCATGTTGAGAAAATTCTATATGTGGGCCCATATATTGATAAATATAAATAAAGTATTATACATTAGAATCTATCTAAAATTGAGCCAATTAAATTCGTGATCTATTTAAGAACTAAATTATTAGTTGGCTTATGTGGAATCTCAATTTAATTTGTATAGAATTAATTATTGTATAGAGGCTGATTATTTATTTTTATTTTAATGATGGGCTAGAATATAATACATACACTTAAAGTATAAAAGGGTCGTAGTCCCCAGTTTAAGCGGTGAAGTTCTCATTTCTCATCTTGAGTGAAAATAATGAAAGTCAAGTGTATGCTTTAATATCACTTGAAAGATCGAGATGCGCCAAGAGTTCTAATATTTATGATTTTTCAGATTTCTTACAATAATAACTTAACTAGTCAAATGCGGAAGCTGATGATTTATTATATAAAGATGGTGATTATTCTCTAATTATCACAATAAATTAATGTTCTCAGATTTTCACCAAGCAGTTATAAAAAATAAGATGCATGAAAATAAAGTGCAGAAAATAAAATCAGAAAGAGCACACCAGATTTATAGTGGTTCGGTCAAACTATGACCTACGTCCACTCCCCGAGCCTCCTCTCCGGGTATTGCACTATCACTATAGTGTCTCTCCTTTAGCCCCCTCAGCTAGGCGGAGAAGCCCTTACAAACTCTCTTCCACCAACCCGGTGCGGCAGAGGACCGTACTCCTTTCACAGGCAGAGAACCTTGACTTCTTTTCACCCTCCTGGTGAGGCAGAGGACTTGAACTCCTTTTCACCCTCCTGGTGAGGCAGAGAATCTTGAATCACTTTCACCTTCCCCGGTGCGGCGGAGTAGCCGGGTCTTTTGACACCAAAGAGGTCTTCTTCTTCCCAAAGCTTCCCTCAAGATAAACCTTGACTCTTGGAGGAACTCAGGTGCAAGTTCGCCGGAGCAACCGTGTGAAAACCCCCTCTCACACTCCCTTGAAGCCCACAAGGATCTTCTCCCTCTCTTACAAACTCTACCCTTTCTCTCCCTAGCCCAAAGCTCTCTCTTCAAGCTTTCTTTAGAAGAAAAATAACTCAATGAATGCCCAAAAAGACTCCTACAAAGTCTTATGAGAAAGCTTAAATAGAGGGCTTCAAAAAACCCTAAAAATCCAATTCAGCCGTCAAAGATCGTACAGTACGATCGCAGGATCTTCCAGTACAATGTGCAGAATTTGACCTGTTAGTACTGTACGATCTCAGAATCGTACAGTACGATTAGTTCAATCGAAGTGCAGTTCGTCCAGGATGAATCCTGGGACGACCAAAATCGTCTATGATCATCGTACAGTACGATCCAGTTCGTACAGTACGATCCAAATATCAAAATTATGCAGATTCGATTGAATAATCACAGGATTAAATTAGGCAATATTTTAAACATCGTACATTACGATTAGGATCGTACAGTATGAATAGAATAATTTTCAAATTCAAATTTTTGCCTAATTTAATGATCGACGGGGTTTCTAATTATACCAGATCGTCCAGTACGATGTGGTGTTCGTACTGTACGATTAGTTATATTTCGAAAGAATTTTTTTTCTAGAAAAATAAAATATTTTAATTAATTTCTGTAACACCAGATCGTACAGTACGATCCAAATCGTACAGTACGATGTACAGAAAAATTAAAATATTTAACATTAAATTTTCTCCCATTGTGTGCGTGTGCACAGTCACCAGGCTATCATGCACCTTTACAGGACTTGACTCAAGAAGTAAAAATAAATAAATGAAAATTACATTTTTTTTCAACATAACCTATTCTACCTAGTCTTGAGCCTTGAATCTTCAAAGGCTGATGCCTGTTGTACCTGAAATGTTAGTCAACACACAAACATGTATACACAACAAACACTAGGAGAAATAAAGAGTCAATCAATAATATTGTTATCATCAAAATCATAAACTCGGGAGCCCGAGTTGTAACAATCTCCCCCTTTTTGATGATGGCAAATATTACTGGTTGAATTTACAAATTTAAATATATTTTCTCCTAATCTCCCCCTCACTAAGAGAATTATATTAAAAAATAAGGGTAAGCATTTTTTTTTTTAACAAATAAACATTTAGAAACTAAATAACATAAAATAAAAAAAAACTAAATAACAAAAAATAAAAAAAAACTAAACCATAAATGCAACAAACCACAATACTTTCTCCCCCTTTGACATTATCAAAAAGAAGAGATATAATGCAACATGTAAGTTAAACTACATGCAAAAAAAAGGTAATGACATATAAGAAACTAAAATATGAAATCATGCTTAAAACATACTAAACATCAAACACACTAAATAGATAAACAAACATACAAAACAAATAAATAAAACACACAAACAAACCTCAATATACTTATGCCTGATCAGAATTACCAATCAAATTCTTGATGATTTAGCATAAGCTTGTTACCTCATCATCTTGCTCCTGTTCTGATGATTCAGAAGCTAAGTCTGTCCAAGAGATTTTTTGCTTCTTTTCATTTCCCCTTATTGGGATTGGCTTATCCTCACTCTTTTTCTTTACAAGATGTTTCTTAAGATTGGGGCATTCATTTTTGAAATGTCCATGTTTCCTACACCTAAAATAAATAATGTCAGAAGCAGGCTTATCGTACTTGTCATTTTTACCTCTGATTTGCTTTTGTTCTCTCTTGTGCTTGTGCTTCAGTAGACTTTTGAATTGGCTTGTTATTAATGCCATTTTCTCATTCTCATCACTTTCTAAGCCATCTTTATCTGCGTCGTTTGCTTTTAGCACTATAACCTTTTCATCACCTGCATCAAAAAGTCTTTGACTCATACTTTGCTCGTAGGCAATGAGTGAGTCGATTAGATTATCAATAGAATAAGAATTCAAGTCTTTTGATTCACATATAGCAGTAACTTTAGCATCAAATTTATTAGGTAGACAATATAAAATTTTGTTGACCTTTTCTAGGTTTGAAAGTTCTCTACCTAAAGCAAGCAATGATGTCACAATATAAGTAAACCTAGTGTACATGTCTAAGATAGTCTCATAAGGTTTCATACAAAAAAGTTCATAGTCATGCAATAATACATTTAATCTAGATTGTTTGACTTCACTACTACCTTCATATGTCATGCATAGTTTATCCCAAACTTCCTTGCCAGTGATACAGGTAGAAACAATTATATAATCATGAGAAGTTAAAGCACAGAAAAAGCAATTCAATGATTTAGCATTCAATTGAGCATAAATTTTTTCTTCTCTACTCCATTCAGCAAAAGGAATATCAGTTTTCACACCATTAACAATACGAGATGGTACAGAATATCCAGATTGAATCATATGCCACATCCTAAAATCAATGGATTGTAAAAATACAGACATGCGAATTTTCCAAAAATTAAAAGGAATATTTTCAAATAGTGGCGGACGAGTTATTGAATAACCTTCTATAATATTTTTATTTCCAAAGTGAGCCATTGATCGTTTTCCTCTAGGTTTTCTAAAACACTATTTTGAGTACCGCTCTGATACCACTTGAAAGTCAAGTGTATGCTTTAATATCACTTGAAAGATCGAGATGCGCCAAGAGTTCTAATATTTATGATTTTTCAGATTTCTTACAATAATAACTTAACTAGTCAAATGCGGAAGCTGATGATTTATTATATAAAGATGGTGATTATTCTCTAATTATCACAATAAATTAATGTTCTCAGATTTTCACCAAGCAGTTATAAAAAATAAGATGCATGAAAATAAAGTGCAGAAAATAAAATCAGAAAGAGCACACCAGATTTATAGTGGTTCGGTCAAACTATGACCTACGTCCACTCCCCGGAGCCTCCTCTCCGGGTATTGCACTATCACTATAGTGTCTCTCCTTTAGCCCCCTCAGCTAGGCGGAGAAGCCCTTACAAACTCTCTTCCACCAACCCGGTGCGGCAGAGGACCGTACTCCTTTCACAGGCAGAGAACCTTGACTTCTTTTCACCCTCCTGGTGAGGCAGAGGACTTGAACTCCTTTTCACCCTCCTGGTGAGGCAGAGAACCTTGAATCACTTTCACCTTCCCCGGTGCGGCGGAGTAGCCGGGTCTTTTGACACCAAAGAGGTCTTCTTCTTCCCAAAGCTTCCCTCAAGATAAACCTTGACTCTTGGAGGAACTCAGGTGCAAGTTCGCCGGAGCAACCGTGTGAAAACCCCCTCTCACACTCCCTTGAAGCCCACAAGGATCTTCTCCCTCTCTTACAAACTCCACCCTTTCTCTCCCTAGCCCAAAGCTCTCTCTTCAAGCTTTCTTTAGAAGAAAAACAACTCAATGAATGCCCAAAAAGACTCCTACAAAGTCTTATGAGAAAGCTTAAATAGAGGGCTTCAAAAAACCCTAAAAATCCAATTCAGCCGTCAAAGATCGTACAGTACGATCGCAGGATCGTCCAGTATAATGTGCAGAATTTGACCTGTTAGTACTGTACGATCTCAGAATCGTACAGTACGATTAGTTCAATCGAAGTGCAGTTCGTCCAGGATGAATCCTGGGACGACCAAAATCGTCTCTGATCATCGTACAGTACGATCCAGTTCGTACAGTACGATCCAAATATCAAAATTACGCAGATTCGATTGAATAATCACAGGATTAAATTAGGCAATATTTTAAACATCGTACAGTACGATTAGGATCGTACAGTACGAATAGAATAATTTTCAAATTCAAATTTTTGCCTAATTTAATGATCGACGGGGTTTCTAATTATACCAGATCGTCCAGTACGATGTGGTGTTCGTACTGTACGATTAGTTATATTTCGAAAGAATTTTTTTTCTAGAAAAATAAAATATTTTAATTAATTTCTGTAACACCAGATCGTACAGTACGATCCAAATCGTACAGTACGATGTACAGAAAAATTAAAATATTTAACATTAAATTTTCTCCCATTGTGTGTGTGTGCACAGTCACCGGGCTATCATGCACCTTTACAGGACTTGACTCAAGAAGTAAAAATAAATAAATGAAAATTACATTTTTTTTCAACATAACCTATTCTACCTAGTCTTGAGCCTTGAATCTTCAAAGACCGATGCCTGTTGTACCTGAAATGTTAGTCAACACACAAACATGTATACACAACAAACACTAGGAGAAATAAAGAGCCAATCAATAATATTGTTATCATCAAAATCATAAACTCGGGAGCCCGAGTTGTAACAAATAAGAGGTCTCTTGCTCTCTTGAGGAACGCCGCTTCAAACATGGAAGACTGCAAACCTCGATTCTGTATTTCAATAGATTCACGTACGCTTCTGATATCTTTTCTCGATAATTTAACATGATTTTCGGAGATGATGAAATTATTTTTCTGTCTCCATTGAATCCTAACAAGTGGTATCATAGCCAAGTTATCATGTTGACTCAATGAGAAATGATTTTCTCTCATCATGATATTGATTTGAGTTTTTCGGTCAAAAGAAAATTTTCTTTTAGGAATTATTTCTCATGTGAAAAATTTTAATATTTTGGTGTAAAGTAATTGCATTTTTTACAACTCTATTTCACTTTTATTTTAAAAAATAAAGATGAGCAATGACAAGAAAATTTTCTTAACAGTGAAATCATTAAAGTTTTAATCAGTTCACAGTCTGAAAATTTTTTCTTCACTATTTCGTCTTCTTCCATGTTAGATGTATTTACAGTTACTTGACCGATTATGCTTTTGGGTTTAATTTGTCAGTTACATATAGATATTGAAATAGACTTGTTTTACTTTGCATGCCATTATTGGATTCAGTGATTTTTTTTTTTCAAACGATGCAAGTGAAGTTGTTTCAGTTAGTTTCTTTCTCTCAAATGACGCAACCTTTCGTTAGAAAATTTACAGTTGGTGTGAATGTTTACGTTAATGTCATTTGAATTTCTGTTTAGATTAATCCATGCTTATATTTGCATGGCTCTTAATAATAATGACCACGGAATTGATGCCTTATCAATGCATTCTGACATATACATAATTAGTATTATAGTTTTTATTTTTTTACTAATCATAACTGTTACATATTTCTCCCTATGTATAGTTAGAGAATTAGATAATTCATATATTGGGAAAATTTTATTTTTCTTGCTATATCAATTTTAGGCAAAACTAGATGCTTTTTTTTTTCTTATAGTAGAAAACTGATAAATCGGTCATTTTATTTATCAATTAAATATTTCTCATTTAAAATAATTATTCATTAATTCTAAATTAAATTAAATTAAAATAATATGTCACCAAAGTGGCCTTTATTAAATCAATTTATTTAATTTAAATTTAATTGAATAATACTAAAAATTTATTTAAATCTATGTAGAAAATAATTGACTAGAAGGAAGATTATTTTTTAGTCGGACACTAAATATGCAGTAATAAATATGTAATAATTTTAGAATTATTCATGTATATAGTATCGGTCCAAAGAAAAATTTATTATTGGCAGAATTTATTATTAATATTTATTAACTATAATTTTAAGAGTAAAATTTATAAATTATAATTTCTATCCAAATACTAAATTATGATGTTATCTTAGGTATCTTATAAAGGGCCCACCATATGCTGTTACTAATTATGAATTATTTTTTGTTCTTTGTCAATTAATGTTTCTTTAATATCTGCCAATTAAAATAACATTTCGGTGCTTAATGGCTCTAATTTTAAGAAATAGAAAGAGCACATTACGATTGTTCGTGGGTTATAGATCTCGACTATGCGATTTGGATTGAACGCCCTCCTGCCCTTATTGCGGAAAACACTTTTGAACAAAGGTCAATTTTTAAAAAATGGGAGTGTTCAAACTGCATAAGTCTTATGATCATGAAGTACTCTATTTCAGATACCATTAGGGGTGCAATGCCTAAGGAGAAAAATGCTAAGAAGTTCCTAAGTCAAATAGCTGACTTTTTCATAGATTCTTAAAAGGTCGAAATAAATACTATTCTTAGTAAACTTGTTTCAATGTGGTATAAAGGTAAAGGAAACATAAGGGAGTACATTATAGAAATATTTAATTTTGTTACAAGACTAAGAGCATTAAAGTTAAAACTGTCTGATGACATTCTTGTGTATCTAGTCTTGATCTCTCTTCATGCATAATTCAATTCTTTTAAGATAAATTATAATACTAAAAAAAGAACTCTTAATGAGCTCATTGCTCAGTGTGTGTAAGATGAATAAATATTGAAACAAGAAAAGATAGCAAGTGTTCACTTAGCTTTTTCTTTTCATGATATTGCTACCAAAAGAAAAAGGAATTAAAAAGCTGAAAGACCTGCTGATAAAAAGACTTCATAACCTAAAGTGCAACAGAAGCATGATTTAGTTATTATTTATTTCTTCTGTAAGAAGATTGGTCATGTGAAGAAGGATTGTCCAAAATATGCTAATTGGCTCATCAAAAAGGGCAAACTTCTAAATCTTATTTATTCTGAAGTTAATTTGGCCTTAGTACCAAATCATACTTGGTGGATAAATACAGGTGTAACTACGCACATAAGTGTGACTATGTAAGATTGTCTAAGGAGCAAAGTAACAATTGATGCTGAAAGATTTATCTATGTGGAAAATAGTAATAAAGCTCCTGTTAAAGTTGTAGGCTTATATAGATTGTATTTAAAATCTGGTTGTATTTTAGATTTGTGTGAGATTTTTTTGTACCATCATTTAGACAGAATTTGATTTATATTTCATGTTTAGACAAATCTGATTATTCTTATTCATTTGGAAATGAAAATTTTAGTCTCTTTCAATGTTCAAAAGTTACTAGTACAGGTTTTCTAATTGATAATCTATATAAATTATATATTTTTGCCTCACAGATAAATAAAACTTTACATATAAATAATTTTAGTACAAAGAGAAAATTAACTGATGAGAATTCCTTTATGTTATAGCATAAGCGTTTATGACATATTTCTAAACAAAGAATTGAAAGACTTGTGCTAGATGGAATTCTTAATTTCCTTAATTATATTTATTTTAAAATTTGTATTGAATATATTAAGAAAAAACAAACAAATATTAAGAAATTAGGTGCCAAAAGGAGTTTAAATGTCTTAGAATTAATACATACTAATATTTAGGACTCATTTCCTACAACTTTTTGGAATGATCAATAGTATTTTATTACTTTTATAGATGATTATTTTTGTTATGGGTACTTATATTTAATATATGAAAAATCATAATATTTGGATATATTTAAAATCTTCAAAGCTAAAGTTGAAAATCAACTTGGTAAGAAGATTAAAGCTATCAAATCTGACCATGATGTGAATAGTATTGTAGATATGATGGATCAGGTGAACAACATCTAAGCCCTTTTACAAGATATTTAATAAAATGTGACATCGTTACTCAATACACTATGTCATGGACTCCAAGTCAAAATGGTATAGCTGAGAGATGAAACATAGCCTTAAAGGATATGGTTAGAAGTATGATTAATCATTCTTCTTTAATAGAATCATTTTGGGGAGAAGCCTTAAAGACTGTAATTTATATTCTTAATAGAGTTCCAAGCAAAGCAGTAGCTAAAACCCCATATGAGTTGTGGACAAGAAAGAAGCCTAGTACTAGGCATTTTTATATTTGGGGATATCCAGCTGAGGCTAGGCCATATAAGCCTAATGAAAGAAAATTAGACTCAAGAACTTTTAGCTACTATTTTGTTGGATACTCTGAAAGGTCAAGAGGCTTTAAGTTTTATGATTCCTCAAATAAATTCTTTTTTGAGATGAATAATGCTAAATTTATTGAGGATGTTGAATATAATGGGAGTGATAAACTCAGAGATTTTAAATTTGAGGAGGAATATATTATTATTCTTAATATTATAATTGAAAATGATCAGGTAATTATGCCTAATATTATTCAAATTGTAAATCTAGAAAATTAAAATAATCTTGAATTACTTCCTACTCCTATAGAATGACAACAACCTCAAATTGAAGTGCCATTAAAGAGACCCATAAGAGACATGAGAACAACAATTTTAGATAATTATATTATATATCTTCAAGAGCATGAGTTTGATATGAGATTGAAAGATGACCGAATCTTATTCAGTCAGGTCAAATAATATTCTAATTGCCAAAATTGGATAAAGTCCATGAAAGATAATGATGTTTGAGATCTTTCTGAATTGCTTGAAGGAGCAAAATCTATTGGTTATAAATAGATTTTTAAAATCAAAAGGGATGCAAAAGATAATATTAAAAGATATAAAGCATGTCTCATTACTAAAGGTTTCACTCAAAAGGAAGGTGTTGATTATAAAGAGACTTTCTCTCCAGTTTCTTTGAAAGACTCTTTTAGAATTATTATGGCACTTGTAGCTCATTATGATTTAGAGCTATACCAGATGGATGTAAAGACTGCATTCCTTAATGGAGATATTGAGGAAACTATATATATGATGTAACTAGAAAATTTTTAATCTTCTGAATCAAAACATCTGGTGTGAAAATTAAAGAAATTTATCTATGGTTTAAAATAAGCATCTCATCAGTGGTATAAGAAATTTGATCAAGTAATTTCTTCATTTGGTTTTAAAAAAAATATTGTTGATCAATGCATTTATCATAAAATTAATGGGAGTAAGTTTATTCTCCTGGTATTATATATCAATGATATTCTGCTAGGAAGTAGTGATATAGACTTGTTGCATGAAACTAAAAGATTTCTTTCAAATAAATTTGAAATGAAAGATCTTGAAAATGCATCATTTATATTGGGTATATAAATTCATTGGGATTACTCCCATGGTATACTTGGGTTATCATAAATAGCCTATATTGATAAAGTGCTTAGTAAATTTGGCATGAAAGATTGTGCACTAGGGTATACACTCATTACAAAAGGGGATAAATTTAGTATACTTCAATACCCAAGAAATGAAGTTTAAAAGTAAGAGATGGATAAGATCCCTTATACATCAGCAATAGGGAGTCTTATGTATGCGTCTAGATATTACGTATATTATTTAAATGCTTGGTAGTAGGGGTGTCAAAATTGTATTTTGGGTCGGCTTCGGGTCGAACCCAAACTGACCCGGGGTTCAAATGGGTCAACCCTAACCCGACCCGGGTATGTAAACAGGACGAAAATTCAGACCCGGACCCGACCTGTCGGGTTACCGGGTTGACCCAACCCGTCAGGTTACCAGGTTGACCCGACTCGACCCAGAACGGGCTGGACGGCGGGCGGCGGGCGGTGAGCCGCGGACGCGAGCGAACAGCCTCGTCCACGAGAGGGCAGTAGCGCCGGCGACCTGGCAGGCGTGTGGGCAGCAGAGCGGGCGGCTGGGCAGGGTGAGGGCAGCAACACGGGCGAGCGCGGGGGGCAGGCAGAAGCGGGCAACTTTAGCGGGCGGGCGGGCAGCCAGGGTAGGTACGCAGGCAGCATGTGCAGCACTTTTTAAACGGGTTTTTGGGTTAACCCGGTAACCTGTCGGGTCAACCTGAAGCCAACCCATTTTTTAAATGGGTCAATTTTGAGAACCCGAGCCCGACCAATTTTGAAATCGGGTCGGGTCAAACCCAAAATTTCTGGGTAAGGTTCGAGTCGAATTTTCGTATCATGTCAAATATTGACACCCCTACTTAGTAGATATTTAAGTAACCCATGAATAGATCTTTGAAAAGTAGTAAAATGGGTTATGAGGTATCTAAAAGAATAAGAGATTTTACGCTCACATATTATAGATCTGATCATTTAGAGATTATGGGGTATTCTGACTCTGATTTTACTGGTTATCTTGATAACAAAAGATTCACTTCAGGCTATTATATTAGCTTGAGGAGTTATTTTTAAGAAAAATGTCAAGCAATCACTTATAGCTTCTTCAACAATGGATGCCGAATTTATAGCTTATTATGAGGCTTCAAATTAGGAAATATGATTACAAAATTTTATTACATTACTACATATTGTTGATGGCATTGAGAGACCATTAAAGATAAATTATGATAATAAAGTAGTTGAGTTATATTTCAAGAATAATAGGAGCTTGTCAAAATCAAAGCACATTAATATTATGTTTCTTGTTATGAACGAAAGGGTTCATAGTTCTCAAATTTTTATTGAACATATTATCATAAACTTTATTATTACAGACCCACTTACAAAATGATTATCACCTAAAGTATTTTATGAGTATGTGGCTCGTATGAGTGTAATTTATTTTGATGATATACTAGCTTAGTAGGAGTTTTTTTATATTATTTAATTAATACGAACTTATTATCTGATCAGACTAAAATATTATTATTTTGGTGATTGAAAACTTTGAAATAAAGTTATTCAATTTCAAGTTGTGATTTAGCATAAAGTATTAAATTTTGGTTATAACTCTTTTGAGTTATAATATTAGACCAGTTAAAAATAGTTATGATTTGAGATTACATTACATGAAATTTTTATACTACACATCTATACTTGATATATGTTATTAATTGTATTAATATAGTGACCATTGATGGGTCTTGTTATGAAGAATGTAATAAAGGTCACTTTGATTCTATATTGATATGATTAATAGACCAGATTGTCTAGAGATGTTATTTTATAAAGATAGCAAATATTGAGCTGTTATAGTTATTTTATAATGTATAATTATATGTATATATATGCGTTTGATTAAAAAATATTGTTTGAAAAAAATTTAATTTTCTTTGGGAACTCAAATTTTTAGAATTTTGATTTTGAAATCGAACACTTATTATGAATAATATATCACCTCTAAAGATGAACATATCGTTCCCTAATAGGTTCAGATTATAAAATTTTGAATTTATCTTGATTATCATAGTCAAACTTAGGAGAAACAACAGATGATCCCACAGGATCAAAGTGATGTTTGATTGAGTATTTGATTATAATGATCGGGATATGAGATCATCAATTTCATAATTTAAATCTTGATAATATAACGATATATCTTTCCGGAGAAAGAGAATATCGTCAAATATCAATCATTTGAAAATAACGATATTGATCGTTGACTCTTGAGTTTCCCAAAGAAAGTTAATTGAGGTTTTGAAAATTTAATTTTAAAAATTTGATATGGGTTTCTAAATCTCCTATGAGCGCAAGCCCTCATAGTTAATTATATCGTAGGAAACCAGAAATTTTCTACGAATACTCTTGATTAAAATAGCGATATGAATTTTATTTATATTTTCAAAGCTCGATATCAAAGGAGGTAAGGACTAGAGTTTTTAATCAGGATTGGATCAAAGTTGAGCAGTTCTTTCTGGAGGTCAAAGGAAGAGGGGTAGGAGGCACTTGAGATTTTGAAATAATTCAGAAGTGCCCCAGTCTATTCTATGTGTTGAGCTTGAATTTGATTGAAAGAGATTTAATATTTGAGTTATCAATTTTATTAGAGTGAAAATTAGATTCTCAGAGGTTGAGGACTTAAGATTAAAAATCTACCTCAGAACCTAAGTCTAAATTGGGTACTAAAAATTAGTGACCCGAAACCTAACTAATGTAATGTAGGATCTGGACTTACCCTGAATTGGATTGGAGAGCCAACTAAAACACCTAAGCGCTTCAAAATCATAAATATGATCTTTTAATATAGAGTGGTAGGGACATTATTTAAGATTAATTTAAGAAATTGGGGTCGACATCTAGAGCATATCCTAATTGACCCCTTAACATATATTAAGTGAAATGCTTAACTAAAAATGCAATTAAAGATTTAAACACTTTTAAATTTGTATCTAATGCAATGTAAGTAAATTGACTCGATTAAATACTTAAATTAAATATATAGCAATTTTAAAAAAAGGCCTAAAATAGATTTTTTCTAAAAATTACACATATCCCCTTGACATAACTATATCCTTATAGGCCAAGTGGTCTTCCAGAACCCGCAGGCGAGGAGGTGCCTAACAAATAAAAAAAATACATCAAAAATATAATGAGAACTCTCGGCGGTCCCTGGCTTACTTCTTAAAGCGTTAGAGTTTCTATATGAGCTTAAATCTTTTAATTTTGTTTAAGTAGAAAAAGTTTTATTTGTACCCTCACGAGCCTTCGATCGGGTTCCATGCAAAAATAAAGATCGAGATACAAAAAATACCAAAAAAACTACTAAAAGCATGCAATCTTATTATTATAATTAATATTAAATAATTAATTAAATAATTAAATCAATTAAATTTAAAACTCAAACTAAAAATTTATATGACAAGTGCCACTTAATTATACAACCCAAGATCTACAAGAAAAGTAAAGTGGCCATGTACCACTGACTATAACCTGGATTCTACTCCTAAGACTCAAGTGATTTTGAGAATGGGTCTTCTTATTATTCACTTCTTCATCCTTCTGTGAGGCTCCTTGGATCGTCGAGTCCGGATATTCAAGTGAAAAGAAACTCCCCTTCGAAAGGGGTGTTATCTTTTCTCCTTGGATATTTAAAAATCATTCTAATTTGGATCTCAAAATGGATAGGGACTCTCTCTTGAGGGATATCATTTTCTCTTTGGATTCCAAATTAGATGTTTAACATCCATTTTCAAATCACTTCACATTTTATAACTCAATTCAAATTAAATTACATTAATCAAAATTAAAATATAGACTGAAGTACAACCTACAGGATTATCCTAAGTAGTTATAATTAATCTCAAATAATTAATTAATTAAAAAAAACTTAAACTCACAATCACACTTGGCCATGCTCTTTTGATTTTAAAGGGGGACTTAAGCATACATAGCACTTACAGAAAATATTATTAATTTTAAAGCTTTATTTATTACTCTCTTTAATTTTAAATGCCCTGTATAAGCATGGCCACATGCATAATATTGAATTAGTATAAATCACTCCTAATCTAAGGATAGATCTAATGTATAATCAATCACATCACAGAGTGCAGGAAGTAAATAAACATTCAATCAATTATTTAAATCTAATAACTAGTATACAATGAAAATCATGAAAAATATGACACACAATAGCAAGAAAGTAAAATACCGACCTAGCCTAAGACTAGAGTTGGTTGTCATAACAAACCATCTAAAATATGTGTAAAGGTAGTGTGGTTTGGATATGTCATATATAAGGAATTTAGTTAGAATTATTTGACATTCTGGTTGGTTGAAAGGCTTAAGGGAGATTTTAATTAGAGTTTAAGTCTTAATGATTTAAATTTGATTTTAAGATTGATTTTAATTATTTGTTAGATACTATCTTTGTTGCTCACCAATGTTGTGAAGTTTATTTCACATTCATTGGGCTAATTTAATAGTCTCATAGGTCTGAGTTATCTAGTGGAACCCGGTATGATTAAATAGATTGTATTTAATTAAAGTTTGAAAGTTAATTAATTTTTATTTAAGGTTAATTGATTACTGATTTTGAATATTTAATTTGTTTAAGTTTGCCATTAATCGGTTCGTGGCATTGTGTCACCAGGCTCGAGGAACAAAGCCTCCTTAGGACATGTAGACCCGTAGCCTGGAGTAGTCTAACCTAAAAACTAGGTTAATATATTTGAATTAAGAATTTTAATTTTATTTAAATAATCATTAATCAATTAGATTAAAGTTTTACACTCCATTGAATCCATTCATGGCGTTGTGCCACCAGGCTCGAGGAACAAAGCCTCCTGAGGATATAAAGCCCCACAGCCCGGAGTAGTCCAGCCTAAAAACTTCATCTTAGGAGTGGTTGTTGTGTATTAAGGGGTTGGTTGAGTAATTTAAATATTGAATTAATATTTTTTGAAATTTAAAATTAATTATCACATTTTGGATGGGTCAAATATTAACTTTTTAATTAAGAGCGATTTTTGATATGTTAATATTTTTATAAAATACTAGACCTTAATACAATCAGTTAGATTATAAGTATGTTGAATTTAAATTTTTTTAGATTTTATTGTGAATGTTTGAAGTTTTGACTTGATTTTGAATTGAAGTTTGACCAAAAGTTGACTTTTTTAAATTTGAATAATTTCTAGAACTTTAATATTTTTAATAAATATTTGACCTTAATATGAGTTGAATGCCTTTGAGTTAGACTGATTTAGAATTTATTTGAATTAGTTATGAGTTCTCAAAGTTTAAGGTATTTATTGAATTTTTAAAAATTGCTTAATTAAGGGCCTTTTATTGATTTTACTCCAAATGAACTCTTAACTCCTTATAATCAACTCCAAAAGTCAGGAATGACCTAAGAAGAGATTCCTAAGTGTTTGAAAATTTTTAGAATTTTTAATTATTTATAATTAATTAAATTAATTAAATATTAAATTTTAATTAAAATTAAATTAAATTTGATTTTGAAGTACAGTAAAGGGGCTTTTATTTTTCATTGATTAAGGGCTTAATTCTGGTTAGTTAGAGATATTATTTGTATTTTTATGATTTAAATTTAATTTATTAGAATTTTTAGAAGATTTTAAGGCTTAATTAATGAATGAATTAATTAGTTATTTTAATTATTTCTAAAATCAGAGAAAATTTTCGTAGGGGCTGTACATGTCACTATGTTTAAGGGATTTAAGTTTTAAGTTAAAAGGATGTAAATCCTAAGTTTTAGAATTTCTCTAAGTTTTCTAAACATATCCTTAATTATTGTCTTTAAGAATGTCACTAGGTTAAGCGGATTCAAATCAAAGTCACTAATCTTTGACATACATGTATGCATTACATATCATTCACAATTAATTCCTAAATTTAGGAGAGCCCTAAGACTAGGTGGTGTGTGCATCCTAAGCATGCAAATTAAGTTAAAACTTAATTAAGTGAAGGATTAATTAATAAATAATTAACAAAGTAGTTATTCATTGATTAATTATTACTCTCCATAAATTCTATCCAATCATGCTCAATCTATGCTTAAAGTTCCATGGGATCTCTCAAAACTCAAAGATTTAAATATATATAATTTAAAAGTAGGTTTTAAAATATATTTATGTATAAAACCTATATATAATAATATAAGTTTTTTTAAAATAAAATAATTAAAAATATCATCAATATTATTTAAAATAGTTTGAGAGATCCACTAGCTTTTCAAAGTTTATTTGAAAATAAATTTTTAATTTTTAATTTTTAAAATATTTAATATAATAATTAATTAAATATTAATTTAATATTAAAAATATTTAAGTAATTCAAATTAATTAAAATAAATCAAGTTTTAATTTTAAAATTAATTTTAGAATTAAAACATTTAAAATTTTAAAAATTTTGATATATTACATTAATTTTTCTGAATTAATTTGAATTTAATTTGAATTCTTAAGGTTTAAGGTAATTAAATAGATTTAAAATTAATTATTATTTAAAATAGTTCTTAAATTGAATTAAATTAATTCTTGAATATTTATTGGAATTTTGAAATTATTTTAAAATAATTTTATCTGAATTTTAAATTTATTTGAATTTAATTTCAACTAAATATCAATTAAAACTTAAATACATAATTAATTAAAAAAATTTAAGATATACCTTAAATTGATTAAATTTCAAACTAAAATATTTTCAAAATAATTATTTAATTATTAAAATATTTTAAAATAGGTTCTTAAATAATTTAAACAAATTTAAATATTTAACTAATTAAATATTAGTTAATTAGTTAGTAATTAAATAATACAATTAAATTAAATGATATTAAATATTATGAATTAGAATTTAATTTTTAAATAAGCAAATGATTAAAACATTTATCTGAAAATTTAAAATTAATTTTAAAATAAAAATTAAAATTTTATAAAATATTTTAATCATTTCTAATTAAATTTTAATTAAAGATAATTAAAATTTGATATTTAAAATAATTCAAAGTATATATTTAATATTTTAAATCAATAATAATTTTAAATTAAAGTATTAATTTTTCTATAAAATATAATATATATATATATATATATATATATATATATATATATATATATATATATATATTTTTATTTAATTTTTAATTTATTTTTGAATTTTTCCTGATTTAAAACTAATTAAAATAAAAAAAACGAACTTGCAGCGCGGCGGTGATGAACCGGACATGCGGTAGCCTTGGATTGGCTAATCCAAACTGCAGCGGCGGCATGCAATCATTGGTAATGATTGCACCACTGCACAATCATTACCAACTGATTGGGAAGAGAGTGTGGGTCCTACGCGCTTTTCACTAATTTGTGTCAACGGATTTTTCCCGCTGTTGGATCACTTGCGTTTTGATATCAATGGTTCGGATCGAGCCAGACGATCGAACGGAACAACGGACGAATATACGAGTGGATCAAATAGCAGAATAACGAGATCAGAACTGTTAATCGATGAAATCAACGGTCCAAAATTTGCCCAAGCAAAAATACTATCGGTAACGTCCTAGAAATGATTAATCATCTCGTTTGAAAGATTGGCTCGATCATTCGAAATGAAAATTTAAACATAGATTAATTTATGTGGAGTCTTTTCTAACGTTTGAAAATCGCTTTTCGAAAGGCTAATATGTTCTAAGTGTAACAGCTAAGGTTTGAGTTTTAAGAAGATCTAACCATTCGTTTTGAAAATTTTTTGAATCTCTAAATTTTTAGTCTGTCCACTCTTAGATTTGTAGAAGATACCTCGGCTCGAGAACGCCTAAATCGATGGAAAATCACCTTGGACGGATTAGGGCTTAGGCTCGCCCAAAGTTCTCTGGCAACGGCTTTGAACGGTTGATTTGGAGTTAGGAAGTTGAGAGTGAAGGCTGGAGAGCTCAAATAAAAAGAGATCTCGGCTGGAGAGAGCTTGAATGGAGAGATAGAATGAAATCATCAATCACCCTCCAAATGGGGGTTTCACCCTATTCAAACGTCCTTGGATTGAATGGAGGGTTTTAATTCACTAAGGAAGCATCCTAGATGACTGCCACATGTCCCTAAATGGTTAGAGAGCAGGGGAATAAAAACGACATAGTACCAAGACACATGGAAATGTCCCTTGGTCTCCATTTGCACATGGGAGAAATCAAGGCCATTTGATCTTGATCTAAGGGTTAATGGCTAGCTTAGGAAGTCTCTAGAAGAGGTTAGAGCTGCTGGAGAGGTTTCAAAAGGAGTGGATTAGCTCATAGGGGGTGATTAGACCACTTAAAAGCCATCCCATGACTTGTTAACCATGTTGACCAGTCAATATGGCTATCTTGACTACTGAGGTGGACTAAGGAAGGTCTTGAGAGCTGCTTGAATGAGTCTTAAGAGCTTAATTGAGGATACATGGGTATTTGACTAAGGATTTATGAATTTGACCAAGATTAATATGTTGACTTGGTCAACTTGACTTGAGTTTGATCCATGATAGCTTTGGAAGTAATTGAGCCATAGGTTGAATGCATTTGAGGATTTGATGGCGTTTAAAATAGATTGATTTAATTAAGTGCATTGAATTAAATCAAATAGGTCGAGTTTGACCAAGTTCAGACCTAGTTGACCAAGTCAATTGCTGACCAGGTCAAGAGTCCAATCAAGTCTAAATCATTAAGGAATATGTTTAAGAGAGATTTGATGAAATTTGAATGCATCTAAAATTGGATTCCATGTGGAAATAGCTTAAGGGTTGAAGTGGTCAACATGTGTTAACTTGGTCAATCAGGTTGACCCAGGGCCAGGATTTGGGCTTGACATGTTTGATTTGATGAATGGAGTCTGGTAGAAGTGGTTTCAGGGATCAAAAAGGTCATCTAGGTCAAATCACTTGTTTGGGCCCTTAATTGGTCATTTGGGTCAACCCTTGTTGACTTGGTCAACCAGGTTGACCCAGGGTCTAGGAGTGGGCTCAACAAATTTTATTTGATCATCTAAGACTGTTGGAGGTGGTCAGGGTGGTCATCTAGATTAAATGACCTGTTAAGGTCCTTAATGGGCCTTTAGGTCATCCTAGATTGACTTGGTCAATCAGGTTGACCCAGGGTCTGAGTTTGGGTCTGATAGATTTGGTTTAACATTTGAAACTTGTTGGAAGTTATTGTATTCAATTTGGAGCTCATTTGATCAAAAGTGACTATTCACACCCCTAAGGGGCATTTTGGTCATTTTGATTCTTAGTCAACTGGGGGTCAAAATGAGTCCAAAAAAATACAATTTAATATTCAAAGAGTCATAATAAAGGATTTGGAAGTGATTGGAGGCTTTAGAGAAAGCTCCAAGGTCAAAATCTACTGGGTGGCAGGTTCAGTGGCGTAGGCCATAAATATTTGAAGGTTTCACAGCCTTTGAAAATTATTTCGATTTCTAGGGCTAGAGATCTCAGAATGAGCTCAAATTTGAAAGGTTGCCTCTAGAGATATGTCCCATCAATGTGTTATTGATAGAATCTAAATCAAAAGTCACTTGACTGGGTTTTGAAATATTTAAAAATTCATTAAAAAAGGCTTTTAGGATAGGGCCTTTGAAACTTCGATTTTGGTTTGGAAATCTAGATTTGATCTGGATTTTGGATTTGAATGCTTGGATTTGAATTATTCAAATCATTCATGATCATTTGAATGATTATAAATGATTAGATATGATCAAGATTAGATTGGAGGCTGGATCAAAGTTTAAACTGGAGCCTGGGTTTGGAGTTGGATTAGTTTAAAATATGGCTGGGTTTAAAGATTGAATAGGTTTAAAGTTTGGAATAGTTTGAGGTTTGAATGGAATTGAAATATGGACAAGCTTGAAGTTTGGGTTTGATTTAAATCTGGATTGATCAGGATTTTAGATTGATCTGGAATTTAGATTGGTATGGGATATATGTTGATCTAAGATCATAATTAATCCTAGGGTCGAGATTAGCTTGAAATTTGGAGTGACCTTAAGATCTCTATTGATCCTAGGATTTGGATTGATCTAAGGTCTAGGTAGATCCTAGGGTCTAAAGAGATCATAGGATCTGGAATCTAGAAGAATCTTAAGGCCAGAATGGATCCTAGGGTCTGGAGTCTAGGAGGATCCTAGAATCTAGATTGGTCTAGAGGTTAAATTGATCTGGGGTCAGGATTGATCTAGAGTCTGGGAAAAGTCATAGTGATCTCACACAAAAATGAGGTCAACAATATGTGGCCCAAGTGGAAGATTGTTAGGAAAATTCTATATGTGGGCCCATGTATTGATACATATAAATAAAGTATTACACATAAGAAGCTATCTAAAATAGAGCCAATTAAATTCATGATCTATTAAGAATTAAATTATTTTTTAGCTTATGTGATATCTAAATTAAATTTGTGTGAAATTAATTATTGTGTAGAGGCCGAGCATTTATTTTTATTTTAATGATGAACTGAAATAAAATAAATACATTTAAAGTATAAAAGGGTCATGGTCCCCAGTTTAAATAATGAAGTTTTAATTTTCTCATTTCTCATTTAAGTTTTTTTTTTTTGGAAAAATAGGAGTAAACATGCTCAATTTCATTCCAAAAATAAAAAGTTACAAAAGAGTACAAAATTTATAAAAAAATAAAGAAAAAACCTACAAATAAATAAAAAAAAAGAAAAGTGGAAGGAAATCCACCAAGAACAGCTAAAGATAACCAAAAAGAAGAAAAACTAAGCACCAAATACTTAGCAAACAATAAAAAAGAGTTCAAAAAGGAACTCAACAACAAACAAAAGAACAGACCCACCAACATGCTTCCAAACCACAACTAACATGCAACAATCATAACACCAGAAAAGAAGCTACCATCGTTCTCCAAATCAACAACAAGGCCCAACCACCGAAATTGCCATCTAACAAAAAATAGGCCAACTATAACAAAGGTCATCAAGACAACAACAGGCCAACCATAACAAAAGTCACCAAAACAGTAACAAAGCCATGGGCCACCCTCCAGTAACCAGCCTTCCATCCGAAATAATACAAACCCAAAAAGGCTCCAACAACAGGCAGCAACCCTCAATAATCAACTAGCAATAGCAAAAAATGCCAAAGGAACAACAAACTGACCTAAAAACACCAAAAAAGAAACAAATTAAGAGGTTAAAAAGAACTACAAAAGAAGGAATAGAGAATAAACCTGAAAGAAAGAGCTAAGAGATTATCCAGAAATAAATTACTTGCCATCCAGGGTAAATATCCCGGTTGCAAAATTTCACTCTAGATAAACCAATTAGCTCTTAACCAGATAAATAACACTTTAAGGAAGAAAAAGATTTCCAATTAAAACCTTAGCAAAAATATTAGTATCAATTAACTTACATAAATCATAAGAATTAGAAAATTTATTCTCAAACCTTCTAGAATTTCTTCCTCTCCAAATAAAGTAAATAGAGCAGCAAATAATTAAATAGAAGAGATTCTTAACGTTAGAATCATACTGAAGAGAAGTAATAAAATCTAATAATTGCTCAAGATTAGGTCTAAATAAAAAGAAATTAATATTAGGTAAAAAATTAGAAATAATACTAAAAGAATAATCAAATTCAAAGAAAAATGATTATGACTTTCATCTCCCTTCAAACAAAGGATACAGGTGGTAGAGACATTAATATATCTCTTAATAAGAATATCAGATGTTTTTAGCTCTTTCATCATGGCCATCCAAGCATAGCAAGTATCTCAAAGCATATCTTTTATGCCAAATAGACTTAAACCAATCCACTTTATTAAAATTATCATAATAAGCATTATGAAACATATTAAAGAAAGGAAGATCAACATTCCACACAATATTAGACTTTTGAGGATCAATAAGCACTACATGAGAAAAAATACTATAGATAGTCGGTGACAAAGAGGAAGGTAAATTCCAGCTCTTTAAAGAAATTCATTTTCCTAACTTTTCATTATGAAAAGAGGAATCCAAAATAATATTATCCGAACTAACAATCTCATGAATAGATTTTCACATGCACCAAGGGTTCCAATAAAGAGAGAGAGAACTACTAGAAAAAATATTAAATTGAATCTTACATTTAATATCTCTTGCAACAGAAGATATATTCTTCCAAAACAAAGAAACAGAGTGCGACCAAGGTTTCCAAAAAGATAAATACTTATACTTAATCCAAATAGCGAAAGGCCCGTTATCATTAATTATTCTCCAAAGAGAAATTTAAGCGAAAAAGTCTTTTTTTTTTCGAGAGATTATTCTGTGCAGACACATCAGACAATTCTTCCCCTCTGGTATCGCTCAGGTACCGAGCGCCGGTGCCTAACTCGATACAGAGTGCGATACATTTTTAGGGGCTGTTTGGTAGAACCCAGGATTTCATTTAAGTAGGATTTTGTAAATCCTCTAAATCCGGATTCACGATATCCGAAGGGGGTTAAATCCTGAAAACTGTTTGGTAACATTCATCATAAATTCTCATAAATCCTATGTGACTATTTGGTTGTTCTACTCAAAATTTAAGGAGATTGAAATTTTTGAGCGGAGTTTTTTCTTTCCCGTGCCAATAGAGCCCGAGGATTTCGCAAATCCGGCAAAATATAGGATTTCGAAAATTCGGGATTTAGAGCGAATCGGAGAAATTTTCCGTCTACAGAGAATTTCATTTGCCGCGAGATTTGAATTTGCATTTGAGGCCATTTGGCTGAATTTCGTCCAAATCTAATCGAAATTCGGCCGAAATCCGCATACCAAACAACCCCTTAAAGTGAAATGAGGCATTTTTATTGCTGTGAATAATTTGCCCTTTACGATGTCTTGGAGAATGGCCACGTGAAAGACCGGAAACTTCGATCTTCTTGTCTTCCTGCCTCGGAGTAGCCATGCGAAGCGCGTTACTCTCTCTTCATCTATCTTTGCATCTATCAGCTGAAGTTTGCTTGTAGATCTGCTTCTCGTTCCCTTACCAGCGTTCAACCACCCATGGAGGTATTCTAATCTTCAATCCTCAATCTTCGTCTTCTTTGTTCGATTTATTTCATTTTCAAAACCTTTCCTGTCTTCCAATCTCTTTATTAATCCGTTATATTCTTCATTTCCATGCTTATTAATTTTCCTTCGTCATTCTCATTTTTCCGGGAGAAAGGTTGCATTTTGATGAGTTCGTGCTATTTTGATCAGGAGGCGAAAATTAAATCCAGGATTACAAAATTGCTTTAGATTCATTTTAGGGGAGGTTTCGTTGGAATTATAGGCTATTTATTTTCTTGCGTGGTGGGGCTGACCCAGAAGAGTTCCGCATGGATTATTCTTCTAGGGCAGTATCATGCAGATTATTCCAACCAAGCGGAATATTATCTTCATTAGGGTCGTTTTACTTTGTTTGCTATTTAACCACCGAGCCTTGATGTAGATGATTAAAACATTACTTCTGTAGTTTCTTTGACTTAGCCAAAGTTGTGAGCCCTCCTATTCGCTACTATGTAATATACTCATTTCAATAGATTCTCTAAGGTCGACTCAAGTGAACTAACTAATTGGAGAGAATATAATGCAAGTACAGACTTTTTCGTTATGAAGTTTGATAGAGCATACCATGGCTTTATCAGAATATATGAAAAAAGGTTAAATCTTGAAACACAGCTTAGTAATGATCTTACTCCAAAGTGATGCGCCTTTAATGCCATTCCAAAGATCACACTAACAAGATAATCTTAGCATGGAAAAACAACATATAAATGATGAGTAATAAATTCAGTAGGTAGTGCCACACGTAAGAACACCAATCATCACAAAGGTAAGTCTAATATGCCCAACAACTCAATTAGAACATTATACAAGTATTATATTTTAGATTGAATTATGATGATCATCAATAGAGCTTAACCAATCATGAAGCAAGAAAAGTATATTTCAATGGGATTTATGCATCATTGGTAACAATGATAACAAGTCTCGACAATGATCAGTTTATAAGTCATGGCATTAGAATAAGTAAATTATTATAATCAGTCAACATTAAATGTTGTACTAGTAATTTGTAGGCATGCTCAGCTAGAGTCAGCAATAGTCAGTTAATCACTTTACAGTGAACCTGTTGGTTCCAATAGAGTCCAGAAGGTCTTGACTTGTGGATGAACCAGTTGATCCATGCATAAAAGTGAACACTACTCACAATTCTAGCAAGCCATGTTAGTCATACAAATCACAAGGACCAATATCTCATTCATTAATAATATCTCAATATAGTTGCTACCAAGTATGCAATCTCATGCATAACAATAGAGATGCTTACAACATGCTCAGCTGGTGATCTATGAGGTATATAAATTGAATGAAAATAGTTCAAATACAAATAGCAATTCACTATCAAGATCAGGGGTGGATCCAGCTTCTTTTTTCAGGGTGGGCAAAAAAAATTTTTTTGTGGGGGATGGGCAAAGACGCTTAGGATTGATAAAATTAGGGCAAAAAAAAAATTTTACGGGGGGGCAAAATACCCAAAATACTCAAAATATTTCAAAATATCCCCTCTAAATATTTAATTTTTTTTTTTTGAGGGTGGGTATTTGCCCACCCTAAGCACATGGGGGATCCGCCCATGATCAAGATGTCAATATTTATATGCTAATAACAATTATGTGAACATTAAATCAAACTAAGAATGCAGATATGTCTTGGAAACAGTATGCATGCAAGAAAATTTATTCATATCAAGTTTGGGACAACCTATATGCCACACCTTCCCAACGAGATTTTGAAAACTTGAGCAGCATCACAATAAGATGGGACAAAGGTTTCAGTTTACAAATAAAATTTATCACTTTCATACCCACAAGTTGCCTTTAGATTCACCAATTTATCTTCATCATAATCAGCCTTATCCAAACTATTTGGAATTGGCTTTATTTATCAATGTTTTTCATTTATTTCTATTGACTTATAACTGAGATGCTAAACATATTATTCTCAAATTATTTTGAACTTCTACTTATGTTACCTTGTGTATACCCGTTCTCGTTCCTAAATCTCTTATATTAAAATTTTCTGCCTATCTAATGAGTGCATTTTTTTTATCCTTCATTGTACATGTTCACACCACCTAAGACTATTTTCAATCACCTTATCTTTAAGAGATATCACTTCAATTATTCTTTTAATATTATTATCAAATTGTAATTTATTCTCTCTAGTTTTGCCACCATCCATTTTTATATTATCATTTTCGTCAATATCAACTAAGCTATTAATTACTTTTTTACTGTTTAACAATTGGACTCACATAATATCGTCAACCTAATTACGATTTTATAAAATGTACTATTAAAACTTTATAAAATTCTCTTATCACATAATATTCATGAGGCATTTTCCATTTTATCCACCAGTCTTAACTCTACATGATATATATTCATCTATGTTCTCATTCTTTTGTATAATAGAATTAAGATACTCAAATCTATCACAACTAGGTATCACTTTATCTTCTAATAATATCGATAGATAATTTTTAGTGCCCCAACTAATAAAATTGACTATCATATACCTAGTCTTTGTTATGGTAATGCTAATCCTTCTATCTTATAAATAAGTCATTCATTGTTCTAACTTTGCATTTATTTCAACAAATGCATCATCAATTATAGCTAGCAAAAAATGTAGACCAATCAATTTACTTTAAATATTCTTGTTTAGCATCTCTATAACAATATAAAAAATTTTCTGGCATTAAACCAATTTTATTCTCAGAAGTAATGTAATTTTTAAATTTTATGTTTTATTACTCTCTCCTATTGTTTCTTTGTATGACTCATAAGTTTAATTTCTCTATAATCAATACTATCTTGAACAACTCTTTTATTTTTAAATATTTTTATCAAAATATTCCTCCAATATTAAATATCCTCTTAATATTCAAAGTTTATTTGCAAGAAATTGTTAATCAAACCACTTTTGTATCGCCAATAACTTCAAATCCCTAAATCTTAGGAGGTGTTGCATCTGGACATGAAGCTTTACTTTTATGCTTCTAATTCACCATTACTATATCACATCAACTAAATATCTTAAATATCCATGCATTTATTCATCAAATAAAATTAAAATATAATTATTACACATACAACACATAAGAGCTCTAAACTCATAAAGACAATTAATTACCAGCCATCCAATTGCTCAGCTTACCCAGTCACTAAAGATGCCACATTATGGCCTCACTCCTCGAGTTGGTATACAACCAATATTTTAAAGACTACAATTATAAATAGAAATGAGTCACTATTTTGATGTACCTTCTAAATACAAGTAATACAATTTGGGGGGAATACATGCTGAATGATAAAAGGTATGGTATAAATGTATAATCATAAAGCTTGTAATGGATATTGACATATAGAAGACCATATTTTGCTCTAGTTATTTTTAAAAGTTTCAATATAAATACAATTTTGTACTATATGATAAAGCCTATACACAATAACACTTTTTTTGATAGGACATGACTAGAATCTAAGTGTTGTATGACAAAAGCCATCGAGCTTTACACATGTAAAGTCAATCCAACTCTTGTTGACATGCCATAAGAAACGAATATCAAAGAGCAAAATGATAAGCCCTAGCAAAGGATTGAAATGAGATTGGGAAGGTTAACTAAGAATTGTAGAGGCAAATGTAAATGCTAACTGCTAAAAAAATTAAGGGTATCCCAAAAGGTCCCTATATAAATCTTTCATAAAAGGGCATGGAACATAGAGATCAACGACTATCAAATTCACAACGAAACCACTTGTCATTTTACCCTCGATGCTAATGAGGTTAAGTCTGTCAACCCACTTATAGGAATTTGTCAACTTCTCAAACCTTAGGCTCATCAACCTTAAACATGGCTCCATTAACCACAAACATAGATCATTAGCCACTAGAGATATCCGAAGTTATAATAATCATCATAAAAAGTACCCAATATTGAAGGAGCGATACCACTGAACGCAAAGCCCTATCTAATTGTTACGATTTAAGCTCATTAACCCACATACAATGGTTGTCAACTCCTGAGACGTAGAACTATTGAACCCAAATATGACTTGACAACAACTAAAAATATCCTAAATGATCATCATCACCAACACATACTATAGAAATGATAGCTAGCTCTCTCATTATATCAAGTGAGAAGATATTCAAGGTAAATTCATGACATCCAAACTTTGCCTTATAACCATAGTATTTCGAACAAATAGAATGCCAACTTGAAAGGCTATTTTCTTTAAAGCATAAAATGCCAACTTGACTCTATCAAAGAATTTTTCCTTACCAACTATTAATTTTCATTTATATCGCTCAATCATAAAGAAATATATGATTTAAGTTTGATTTCAAATCATAGTACATGTTCCCAAGATCAAGCTTTGCAATATTTTCTCACATACTTACTCTTTAGAAATATATAATTACGATTTTTGCATTGCCATTGCATAATTCTTACAGTACATAGCTTAGGAGAGTGATTTAGAGTTTCCTCAAAATGAAAAACACTTAAAAGAGCAACCAACATTAGCATGCCATATAATGCATAACCATTAACTTGTGTAGCACGAAAGCATCATTAACGCAAATTATTCTTTTTTGCTTTTATAAGAAATAAGTTTCTTAGCTTAAACCAACATATAATCATTCGATGCATGTGCAACAACATAGGCTCCTTGGCAAGGGGCATCTCAAAACAGAACTTATACTTCAAATCAGAAGTTTTCATCTTCTCTCCTATCTTTGCACACCAGTTGGTCTATTTTTAATCAATATAATTCCATTTCCTCCCTACAATTGCCCTTCCTTTTCTCCTTCTCAATTCCATGGGATCAGCTTTTGCCTTCTCTCGAACATGACTTATCTTTCTTTTTTTCATATTCCATTCTCTTCCCTCTTTATTACATTTTCTCTTGCAAACTATTCTCTTCACTCCCTTTTTATACTCTTTTTATCCCTCTTGCTTTGAATCCACTCTCTTTCTCCTATCCTCTCCCACTTCTATATTTCATTATGCTCACTTGTCTCTACGACTTACTTTTTTTTTTTCACATTAAGGGAAGTGACTGGTAGTTTATAGTTTTTGCATGGGATTGTAGTCCCATATATATCTCTATTCTTTTATTCTTATTTTATTTTTATCATTTTTAAGAACAATTTACAATAAAATTATAGATAATGTTTTAAGGAGCAATTAAAAAACGGTAAATGTATTTTTCCATTCAAATTTAGTAAAAATCACCTCTCTTTGGTTGTAGTTCAATTAAAAAATTAATTATCCATTAGAGACATGATAGATCCAAGCCAATCACTTCCTTTAGTTAAACATGTCACCTTACTAATTTATTAGACTAGGTTTCCCTTAGCCATATGCTTTTTAACAAGGAATTAAGATGAGGAACAACATCCTCACAAGGGACAACTCCTAGGGATTCAATTATAATAAGCAAATCAACCATCATGAACACTTCATATTTTTCAAATTTTATTTTGACTAAAATAGTGAAAATTTTCTTTAATTAGTTTAGATTTTTCAAGCTTTAATTTAGAGAATGTAAGAAGGATGCTTGGAGGGAGGAAACCCTCACTCTGATGAGCTCTCTCTTTGGTTTCACCGGCCCCTAGGGAGGGAGAGGGGAAAAGGGATAAAGTAAAAGAAAGAGGAGGAGAGTTGGAGTATCAATAATGCCAATCAATGTATCGAGTACTTCAATGAACACCATAACTTGCGATCCCCTTTTTGACATTCACTCAAATATTTTCTTTGCGTCTTGCTCGCATGCGCTCTTTGATTCTTATTCAATGCTCTATTTTGCTTGCTTTGTGAGTGGGGCTTTAAGCTTATAGTGGGTTATGTGGAAGAAAGAGAGTGCAGGTTGAGCAAGAATTTGAGGAGTTCGGTTACAGGAGTCGAATAGAGAAACGGAGGAGGTTGGAGTTGCAGGTTGGAGTTGCAGCTTGCAGGGAGGAACGTGCTGGAGTCAGAGACGTCGGCTTGCAGGTTGAAGTGGAGGACTGCGGATGCTTTGAGTGTCGGGCATAGGAGGCACGAACGAGAAGCAAAGGAAGTGGATCGATGGCTTAGGTGGTCGAACAAGGCAAAGGCTCGGTCGGATGTGGAGACTGGTGGCTAGGTCTTGTTCGGTTGCTGGAAGCATATCGAAAGGGCTAGGTGTCGGTCGTATTGGGTCTGACGAGTAGAGGGCAGGTGACGGGAGTGCTCTATTCGGCTACAAGCGGAAGCAGGAGGTGATCGGCTTGTAGTGTGGAAAGGTAGAAGCTTGGTCGGTCGACGGGATGGAGGAATGAGTCGAGTGCGGTTGAGGTTCGGAGGCGTGTCTTTGAATCCAACGGGAAGGGATGTCGTCGAAGGAGGTTGCTGGATAGGGCTATGGAGTTGTGGGTTAGAACGGGCTGTGAAAGGTTCGTGGATTTCGGTTCTAATGCGGCTTCCGTTTGTGGAGATCAGAAGATGGAGCTTTAGTGTGGATGCAGAAAACAAACGAAGTTTGATTTCGTTCTCGTTTTAAAGCCACAAATAGGAGTGCAATCGAGGTGGATCTACGCACGCGAGGATGGGCAGCTGACTTCGGTGCCATTTGCAGGGCATGGGACACTATAGTGAACGGCAGATACAGGATTTCAGTAGGATTTGCGTAGGATTTGAGCATGTATTTTTTATTTTATATATATATATATATATTTGCTATAATGTGGAGATCAACATTGTCATACTAGATAAATTGGTATAAAATCATCTGATAATCTATTTAATTCAAATATAATAATCTAAAAGTTTTTAAAACATTCTCTTGTACAATAATAATGAATAGAAGAGAATAATATCTTATATTATCTATCTTATTTTTATATTATATACCTGTCGTAGGATTCATGTCAACCAGGTATATAATATAAAAATAAGATATTTACTAGTCATAGGAGCAACATCTAATTATACCATTTAAGGTACATCAAAAACAATATCCATTTTTGTTTAGCGTGCAGGTACCCTAACATCACTAACTAGTATTATAAGGGGGTTAATTCAATCAGCCAACATATACATGCAATCATTTTATATAGTTTATGTTATTTTTAATTCTCGTATCATTCTATATTTTGGTAATAAATTATGTATAAGATAATTAAGTTAAACATGGTAATAGACCTATATCATTCATTTCAACATGACTAACACATTCAAGTGTGGAGATATATCATAAGTAATTGCAATAAAGTGTGATCGGATTAATATCATTATCAATCGATGTATTTGATTTAGAGGAAACAATATTGTCACTACAACTTAGAAATAAAAATGTCCACTTACACCTTAGATGTTCTGCCTTGTCAATTAGCCCTTAACGTCACCTTCTTTTGCTTATTTATTATAATCACAAATTCTCATACATAAGATATTTCTGCTAATCTACTTATGTAAAATATTTTAAATTTACACTTTCTTTTAGTCATATTACTATCCTCTCTTAATTTAATATATTTTTACTTAATATGCCTAATTTATTATTTGACGAAGCGTTATAATTAAATCACTTATTTCCATCATTGTACAAATATGATCACATAAAATTATATGAACTATTTATGTTAATTATTTCATTTAAACTATATATACATACTAGTATGTCCTCTTGTTATCATTCAAATATATAAGTCTTATATAATTATTTTCTACTTTATTTAAGTTCATAATCATAATTAGTATTTTTTAAATTTTTTATTCACCATTAATCATATTATTATCAATAAACATTTAACTTTTCAATTTCATTTAATATAACACTCAAATTCTCTAATTTAATACCTAGCATATATTTTCATACATATAACATAACCTTTTACTGTTTTTTTTCTATAGCTTATTACTTTAAATTAACTTTTTGAATATTTTCCATAAATACCAAATTTGATCAAATAGAGATTTCCTAGTTTGAATACTCTTTCTTATTACTTAAGACCCCATTCTTCCGTCACTATTTTTGCCCATCTTCTTCCTATACCATAACCCTAGCCAAAATTGATCTTTGACCATAAACTAGATCTAGGGTTTCAAATCCATTTGTTTTAATGAACGAGAAAAGAGAAAATGAAATTTATGTCAAGTTTAGATTTTTTTTTTAATTTTTTTTATGCCAAGTTTAGATTTATGTTAACTCATGCTCTAGAGCTTTGAGGAGGAAGAATAAATCTCATCCTTTCATTTCAATTCCAAGCCCTAGACACAAGTGGCAAATTCCTTATCGTGGCACACACTCTACATTTTAGTTGTAGGTTGCACACGCAAATCCACCTCCTTGTTTGCTCGGCTTTCTATTCGCTCTTACTAAAATAGTTAGAGATATGAGGTTCATTTCTATGAATAAAAATTACTTAGAATGTTATTTTCTCTTATTTACTTAGGTGTGGTTTAGTAATTATGTATTTTAGGAGGTGATAGGTGCTTCTATGAATACCCTCTCCTAATGTTAGGAAGGCATTTTTTCTTTTTTTTTTTTTCTTTTTTTTTGGGAAATTAGACTTTAGGTTTATTGAAGTTGGGAGAGGTGAGAAGGGAAGGAGATCCTAGTGGAGTCTAGACTTCGCCACAATCCATTGTCAGAGCTTCTTGATTTCTCCCACAGCTCTTCTAGGGCAGCCATCATTTTCCTGTAGCATAAATCCACCCAGCTGGTGGACAATTTTCCTTCCTTTTTTTGCATTTCCCTCTCAAATGACAGCAATATCCAGCCGCTGGAAGGGCTCTAAGCCGCTGCAGCTGGGTAGGAAGAGCCTTGGGAGGGGTTTCCATGGTTCTTGCAGCAGCTTTCCTCAGCCATGGTTGATGGAAACACAAATTCTGAGTTTTTTCTTGAAATTTCCTGGCATGAAACAATAGTGGAAGCTGTCAATTGGGGACGTTAGATTGGTCTGTTGAAGGATGCAAGGAATTCTAGTCCATCTTCCTCTCTGGTTAAATTGTTACACCAAGAAACATTTTTTAAATCAGGTTCTCTGTTTTCTTAATTTGTTCTCTCTAATTGATTTCTCTTTATGGGCAGTTATCTAGGCTTTTTTCCCTCTGAATTTACGCAAAGTTCCGCAACTTAGGATGCATGGACCCAACCTTTGTAAACACTAAGTTGGAAGCCAGCTAGAGACGGGGGAACAAAATTTTAGCGGTTGTGGCTCTCTTGCAAAACGTTGAAAACCATCTTCTCTATACAGGAAAACAACCTTTCTATGTTCTCGGTTGTTTGATTATTTGCATTACCTGCTTTTTTCATTATGAAGAAGTTAATCTACCTAGTTTTTCTCCTGGAATTGACTTATTGGTTGCTGGAATTCCCAGCAAACCTTGGAATCCACCATCTGCTAGTTAGGAAGCAACCAGCAGTTGTCCAGGACGTGGTACAGAAAGAGATCATTCTCTACTTGAAAAGAATTGGACAAGAACTGCAGCCACCTAAGTCTTTCCTTGGTTATACAGGATGGTAGGGGCGGAACCAACCTTAATTTTTAGAGAGGGCGGCAAACATATAAAAAAAATAAAAAAAATATATAAGACAAAATTCAAAATAAATTCTTACACGCATGCTTGGTGTTAAAGAGCATTAAACGTAGAATTGCTAATAGTACATCACTAACGCACATTTCGTAAAAAGACAAATGTTTGATTTGAGGATGGATTATAGCTTCTTCAAGTTTAAGAAGTCACATATACACGGTAAATTACCAAATTTTTATAAAGTAGGAATGACTAATGAGAACCACAAACCACTCACAGTATAATCCCAGAAAAAGAAAAACAAAAAAATCTTTGAACTAAACTCGCCTGATAATATTCCCTCAATAATTCAAAAATTGAAATACTCTAGAATTAGCCCAAACGTTTCATTTTGTGAACAAATGTCCTAGTCTAAAATTAAGATGATTTAAGAAGTTGTCGTTTGCTGATAACTATACAGCTTCAGGAAAATAAATGATTTCAACTCGATAATCTCTATTTTAAACTTTTTCAGACTCAGCCTTAAGTTTGTTCGCCCCATTCTTCTCTAATCATAAAAAAAATTGAAGGTGTAACAATTTAATAAGGACACAGGTATCTCCAATCGAATTAACGTCTCTAATTCAATCAACATACGGATCCTTTACACCTAGAAATTAAGCATCCATGCATGGGTATATCGAGCCTTTGCACCAACAATCAATCTAGGACAGAACACATAATTAAGCAAAAAATTTTAATGAATTATAAAGAACACAGAAGAAGAAAAATAATAAAACAACCCATAGATGAATAAAAAAATTGAACTCATAGTCATAGGCTTACTTCTCAAGCGAGAGGAGGTGCTTCTCGGCAGTGATGATGCGGTCGGTGGAGGTGGGAACTCAGCCTGCTGCCTTTGATTTTTTTCCCTCTCGTAATGTCGCTTGGCTAGATTGAACTACACACCAGCTCGTTCGCTACCTGTTTCACTCATAGGAAGATCACACATAGGCCTTTGTTTGACTCAATTGAGGTTGGCTAGGTCAGCAGGGGGGAGGGAAAAAAGGAACACGTAGGAAATGAGAGTTGTGTTTTTTTCAATCGATTGCAGCGGCTCGCTAGTCAAAATTCGGGTGAAAGCAAGTTGGCTAGGGCAGTAGGGGGCAAAAAATGAGTTTTTTTTGCGGGGCGCAATTTCTTTTTTTATAAGGGTGGAGTAGCAAGAATTATAATCCAGCGGTAGGAATTCTTAGCCATGGGAGTTTTTGAACTTATTGTTTCACTAGCATAGCTTTGTAATCTATTAGTCTATCTTGAGTTTGTTCTATCCTGTCAATTCGGTGTTCTCTATAAGAAAATTGTAATATGGTTAATTTGTATTGAGATTGTTTTGTTAAGGGTTTACACGCATAAAGCAATTTCACTTTTCCTCTCTTTATCTAGACTTCATTCTCTCCTTCTCCGAGTCATTCTCTCCTACTCTATTCCGCTTGCTCTCTCTCTCTCTCTCTCTCTCTCTCTCTCACTCTCTCTTCTCTTCCTGTCATTCTGACAATCCTCTCTCACATGGTTTTTTTCAGGCTATTCCGCGCCTTGCCGTCTCCCCTCTTATAATAAGGAATTGGCTAATAGTTGGTTTCAATGAACTCTCAGTTGTTAGTTCATTTTTTTTAACAGAAAATTTACTTTGTTTACTTAAATAAATTCTTTATTAGTTTTGAGTAATCAATTTATTTGAAATAAATTTACTCTTGACAACTCAATTAAATCATAAAATTATCAAATGATTTTAATTTGATATTTTAAATTAATAATATAAAATTTTGGGCCTTTACCCCTTCTTATAAAATTGTCCTAAAAATTGTGTAATTTAATGAAATTTTTTATCTTTACATAAACTTCTATAAGTAATATTTTTTTAATGTGAATGTGGTGTGAGTGAGTGTGAGGGAGAGGAAGAGGGAGAGAGAGAGCACATTAGCTAGAAAGTAATTCCAAAAATGTCACTTTAAACCATGGTTTAAAATTGCGCAATAAGAGGCGCGCCTCAAGATGCGCTTTAGCGCAATTTTAAACTTTTAAGCCTCAAAGCCTACGCAATGAGAGCTGGCATTGAGGCGTACGCCTCATGTTCACTGAGGCGCGCCTCTCCTCATGTTTTAGAGGCGTCCGCCTCTTAAAATTAAAAAAAAATCCTAACCTAATATATATCTATTCGGTCTGTCTACTCGGTACCACTTGGTATTGCTCGGTATCGCTAGGTACATGCTCGGAACTGCTCGGGACCGCTCGGTAATTCTCGGTACCACTCAGTACAACAATGCTCGGTACTGCTCGGTACCGCTCGGTACATACATGCTCGGTACCGCTCAGTACCACTCGGTATCGCTCGGTATCTTTCCATACAAACGACTTACAAACTTTAAAAATAAGCAGAAATTTAAAATTACTCTTACTATACTAAGGTCGAACCCCGTCAGGGGGCAGCGCCCCCTTGGACCCCTGTTGCCTGGCATATTTGTTGTATTCATCATCTTTAGTAATAGCTATTAGTGTTAGTTGCTTCTTCTTTTGTATATGCCATTGCCATTTATTTTTGGAATTATATGTTAATGAAAAGAATACTGTGATTTGGGAAAGATAGAATTTGAGTTGAACTATATTTCATATTGTCTTATTATTGGGCTATTTTGATTTCACTTCATATCTTGTGCCTTTTTATGTTTTATATTTTTTACTCATTAGTATATAAAAAATTTATAATTTTATGTTTGCGCAATCTTTTGATTTTGAGGCTTACGCCTCAAAACGCCTTGAGGCTTACGCCTCGCCTCACAAATGAAAGACGCCTCAATACCCGATTACGCAATTTTAAACATTGCTTTAAACACTTAGTAAGTAGTAGTCAATATGAATGAAAGCTCTGATGGAGCAATATTTTAGGAAGAGAGTTTAAAGAAAGAGTGGCAATACAGTAAATAGCAACTATAATAAACTTGTTAAGTAGCAATTTTGTGATGAATAATATCTATCTATGTGCTAAAATATAACCGCTAAAACTTATTCAGTGGTCCTTGTGACAACTTAAAACTTTAGAGAGATATTTTAAGAAGAGAGTTTAGAGCAATTGGTAGTAGTGGCTAAAGAAAGGGAATGAGGTTGAGATAAGTAATGGTGTTTGAGGAGTGGTAACAATGAAGAGAGATTGACAAAGAAATAGATACTAGTTAATTTATGATGATCAACATATTATATGGTCATTTTAGGATAAAAGACTTTAGAATGGAGAAGTTTAAGTGAGTTGGTGTGTACATCGAAGCATAACTCTTGAATATTGATGTGTCTTTTGGTACAATGACTTAAGTTCTGTTAAAAACTTCAATGTTAAGCATGATCATATTAAAGCATTCCTATGATGTGTGATCACTTAAGAAATTGAACCAAGAGGGCAAACCTGAGAGGCTTGTCACACCGTAGCAAACAGTATAGTGATTGTTTAGACTTTAGAGTTGATGCTATTACAAAAGGTATAAGAGCAGCACACCAATCAAAAGATGTGAATTAAGTACTGTCATGCAAGAGAGCTGGCATTGAGGCGTACGCCTCAAGTTCACTGAGGCGCGCCTCTCCTCATGTTTTAGAGGCGTCCGCCTCTTAAAATTAAAAAAAAATCCTAACCTAATATATATCTATTCGGTCTGTCTACTCGGTACCACTTGGTATTGCTCGGTATCGCTAGGTACATGCTCGGAACTGCTCGGTACCGCTCGGTAATTCTCGGTACCACTCGGTACAACAATGCTCGGTACTGCTCGGTACCGCTCGGTACATACATGCTCGGTACCGCTCATTACCACTCGGTATCGCTCGGTATCTTTCCATACAAACGACTTACGAACTTTAAAAATAAGTAGAAATTTAAAATTACTCTTACTATACTAAGGTCGAACCCCGTCAGGGGGCAGCGCCCCCTTGGACCCCCGGTTGCCTGGCATATTTGTTGTATTCATCATCTTTAGTAATAGCTATTAGTGTTAGTTGCTTCTTCTTTTGTATATGCCATTGCCATTTATTTTTGGAATTATATGTTAATGAAAAGAATACTGTGATTTGGGAAAGATAGAATTTGAGTTGAACTATATTTCATATTGTCTTATTATTGGGCTATTTTGATTTCACTTCATATCTTGTGCTTTTTTATGTTTTATATTTTTTACTCATTAGTATATAAAAAATTTATAATTTTATGTTTGCGCAATCTTTTGATTTTGAGGCTTACGCCTCAAAACGCCTTGAGGCTTACGCCTCGCTTCACAAATGAAAGACGCCTCAATATCCGATTACGCAATTTTAAACATTGCTTTAAACACTTAGTAAGTAGTAGTCAATATGAATGAAAGCTCTGATGGAGCAATATTTTAGGAAGAGAGTTTAAAGAAAGAGTGGCAATACAGTAAATAGCAACTATAATAAACTTGTTAAGTAGCAATTTTGTGATGAATAATATCTATCTATGTGCTAAAATATAACCGCTAAAACTTATTCAGTGGTCCTTGTGACAACTTAAAACTTTAGAGAGATATTTTAAGAAGAGAGTTTAGAGCAATTGGTAGTAGTGGCTAAAGAAAGGGAATGAGGTTGAGATAAGTAATGGTGTTTGAGGAGTGGTAACAATGAAGAGAGATTGACAAAGAAATAGATACTAGTTAATTTATGATGATCAACATATTATATGGTCATTTTAGGATAAAAGACTTTAGAATGGAGAAGTTTAAGTGAGTTGGTGTGTACATCGAAGCATAACTCTTGAATATTGATGTGTCTTTTGGTACAATGACTTAAGTTCTGTTAAAAACTTCAATGTTAAGCATGATCATATTAAAGCATTCCTATGATGTGTGATCACTTAAGAAATTGAACCAAGAGGGCAAACCTGAGAGGCTTGTCACACCGTAGCAAACAGTATAGTGATTGTTTAGACTTTAGAGTTGATGCTATTACAAAAGGTATAAGAGCAGCACACCAATCAAAAGATGTGAATTAAGTACTGTCATGCAAGAGAAATGCTATGCCATTTGATTCAACTTTTGACCTATTATGGAGAGCCAAATAGGTAGTTTTATTCACCAATTCTGGAGAGACAAATAGGTAACTGCGATTTAAATTAGGGTAAATTTTTCCTAAGCCTTGTGTTTACATAGGATTAGGATATTTCGGACAAGTTTTTTGAAATTATTTCATTTAAGTCCCCCTAGTGTGAGAAGTAATTCACAAAGTTACTTCCATTAACACCACCATTGATTAAGGGTGAAATCTCTCTCTCTCTCTCTCTCTCTCTCTCTCTCTCTCCCCACTATGTACATAAATTCCCCACCCCAACTCATGTTTGTAGTTTATCTCCCTTGTTGCTCACCGGATTGGGCAAGGGGATGACTGCCGGCACAGTGCTATTTCTTTGGCAGGTGGAGCCTTTTAGTTCAAAAATTAGCATTTATTTCATTTGAGAAATCATGTGATCTTTGTTAATGCAGAAGAATACAGAAACAAAGAAAAGACTGAAAGAACTTTAGCTCGAAAGAACAATTTAGACGCATTTCTCTAATGACCATTCTTTTACATCGAAAAGGTACTAGGCATCTAAATGAAGTTTTCCAAGAAATGTGGACCTACATAAAAGTATGAAACACTCGTATCTTAGAGACCCAAACATGATTTACCTTATAAATTATTTTTTCTTTCCTCCATTTTATACGCAAACCATACATACCTTATTATATTAATTGTTACATATGCTGGAATGTGGGCATTGTGTTTAGCAGATGTATTTCTTTATTTTCTGATTCGTCCATCATATGTTGATAAATTTCAGGCAGTCCTCACATTCATGAAGATATTTTTTTCTGATAAAATGATCATGATGCGAATATGATTTGCAGGTTTTGCCAACCAGTATGTAGCCTGTATTTTAGTCACCATGTCCTCATCTTGATATTAACCATGGCGTCCACAATTTTCTCTTACCTGCATAACATATGGCCTTTCAGTTTACTGAAAGAAGACGATTTAAAAACCTCAATTCAGTTAGTCAATAGGCTTTCAGTACCAGAGCAGACAAAGCAGTTTGTCTTTGCCGTACGTGATTCAGATTCTGGTACAGTAGTGTATATTTTGGCTGCACAAAGTTTATCTGAACAGTCTGCTATAGATGCAGATCATCTTATCAAGGCAACTCAACCTGATGCTGTGGTGGTTTCTGTTGCTCCATCAGCTTTGCCAGAAATTGAAGTTGAGAAGAAATTGTTTGATAAGAGTCAAGTCAACCAAATTCCTACTTCATACTTAGGAGTGTTAAAAAGATGTGTACTTGATAAGGTCAAGAAGGAGGATTTTGATGTCTTTGCTGGTTTCCAGGTTGTACAAGCAATTTTTGGGATTGGATTTTATGGTCATTTTTTGGCTGCCAGGAGGGCTGCAGAGAAGTTTGATTCCCATTTCATCTTACTTGAATCCCCATATGAGAGTTCATTGTCTATGAATACCTCAAACCAATCTGAAGACTCCGGAATACCTTTACGTGCAAATAATTTACTTCCCGGTAAGGTGATTTCTTCCATGTACTCAAGTTCTAGGAGGATCTGCATTGCTGACACAATTCAATCCAACGTGGTGAAGTCATTAGGTTCATCTCGTTATTTACTGGATTCTACTTCAAATTCCGACTCTGTTGTCCAAGAAGTCGAAGAAAGCAAGCTGGGTAGTAATTATAATGTTCCACCATTTGCAGAGTCTTTTTACTCCTTGCTGGCAGATCTTTATCATATATTTAGAGACATTCCAGCAATTGGTAAAGCATTATCTTCTGCAAAGAAAGTGCTTGTAGATGTTAGCGAAGGGCAGCCAGTTGATACTGAGAATTTATCTGAAGTGCAAAACTTCAGAATTGCAATTGAAGGCCTAAGAATGGCGTTAAACAAAGCAGGCAGAAACCCCATTGATAAATCAGAAAAAGAAAATTTCAGGGCAAAGGAGTTCGCTGAGCTTCCGTTTGAAGAGAAATGTCATGCTTTCTTTACACAAGCTCTAAAGAGGCACGCTGAAAAGTTTGAAACAGTGGTGGCTATTGTTGATGCAGCTAGCTTGGCTGGTCTCAGGAGACACTGGAACACATTGGTGCCTCCAGAATTATCAGACTTGGCTTATTGTAATAATGATCCTGATAATCTTGAAGCAATTTGGAGTGATCAGATTGACAAAAGGAGGATTCTAGCAGATAAGCCAATTGTTGCACTTGGTGCAGGAGCCACTGCAGTTGTGGGAGCATCTTCTCTTTCAAAAGTTATTCCTGCTTCTCAACTAATCAAAGTAGCTACATTTCAATTGCCTGCTTCCTTGAAACTTGGCTTAATACAACTCCAAAGAATTGCTTCTGTTGGACTCAGCAAGATTCTTGTTCCATCAAAGCTCTTAACTCCTGGTCTTACCACAGGAACTAAATCATCTGCATTAAAGCTCACTGCATCTGCCAACAACATCCGCGCCATGGTACATAGCATGATATCTACAGCTAGACGGACTAGCTATTTCGCCATTCGAACTTCATTTTATGAGATAATGAGACGGAGACACGTTCGACCAACTAGATTTGCACCTTGGGCCACCTTTGGCTGCAGCATGGGTGCATGTGCTGGGCTTCTAATGTTCGGAGATGGGATAGAATGTGCTGTTGAATCCGTCCCTACTGTTCCTATGATTGCCTCTCTGGGCCGTGGTTTACAGAGCTTGCAGCTGGCTTCTGAGGAAGTGAAGGGCACCAATTCTACGAAGATACGTGAAGCCATTCAGTCTATGACGCACTATCTGAAGAAATGTTAAATTCTTTTAAGCAGAAGAGATTCCTTCTGGGATATAGTTTCAACGGTTGAGTTTAGCACTTCACCTGAGGATACAAGTGAAGGGAAGACTCCCAAGCATTCTTAGGAGCTGTTTGCTTAGAAGTAAAATGGATGTATAGTAAAGTGAATGTAGGAGTTTTGAAAAATTTAGTGTTTCGTTGGATAAAAAAGAAATACACGGTATAGTAAATGTAATGTAAAATAATTTAGCTCATTTTTTAGATAAACTGTTCTCACATAATTTTGAACGAGGACAGTTTAAATCAAAAGCAAATTTAGCCATAACCACAACCGCTACCCACCACCGGCCACTTGCCGCTGGCCATCACTGGCCAGTCGTCCTTATTTTTAAACTTTACATCATATTTATTTTATTTCAAATCAAATAAAAAAAATTCACTCATATGAATTTATTTTAATGTTGTGTAGCATAATATAATCTATTGATTGTTCCTTTTTCTCCAATCACCTTATTTTATAAATAATGTACCAAAAAAATTAAGTAAAATTAAATTGACGTTATAATTACTATTTGTTATTTTTTTTGTGCATATTCCGAAAATAGTCAAATTGTCGAATAGATTTTTCAGTTAGAACGAGCCTCAAAATCATTAAATTTTCTTCTGAAAATTGTGCAAAACATGAAAAATCAACTAAACTTTATATTACGAACTTTCATAATTAAAGATTTGATAAAAATCACAAGTTAATTTTAATCCCTGTACTCCGTCGCTGTTCTCCATTTTCCTACAAACTTTTGTTAAGTGATTCGTTAATAATTGTCAACACACGCATCAACGCTATGAGGACCAAGTTTTCTGCCTTGCAGCTTCAAAGAACTTTAAGCGCTTGAAATTATTGTGGATAATATTCCACCAACGTTGAATTTGACCTCACCTTTCCCAAATAATTGTTAAAAAATTCATGCTTCAATGTCAACAAATCCAGTTTTATTATTGCATGAAACAAGAGGTTTCATGACGGCCAACTTGTAATCCTGTATCAATAAATTAAAACTTCATTTGTGATAATTTTTTTACTATTTTTTAAAATATTTTTTTAGTATAAATATTTTTAATTCAAAAAATTTTTTATTAAAAAATTATTTTAAAAAATAACAAAAAAAATTATCCCAAATGAAGCTCAAGACTTAGGCTTTGTTTGGGACGGCTTTCTTACTGCTTCTTATGGCATTTTTTTAGTACAAATTTTAAAACTTTTGTACTAGAAAGCTGCTTTAAGAAGCAGTAAAAAAGCTGTCCCAAACGAAGCCTTAATTTGAGATGACTTTTTTATTGCTTTATAAAGCTATTTTTTAATAAAAAATATCTTAAAAATAAAAAATATATATTACATAAAAAGCAGCTTCATGGCACAAAACTTTTCTAAAAATAACAAAAAAATAATGATGATAAAAAATATGATCATGATTTGAAAAATAAAGCAAAAAAAAAATGCTCTCTCAAACAAAGCCTAAAAGATCCTCATGAAAATAAGAATTAGCTGAACGAAGAAAATTGCAAACTCGGTTATAACTCAAGTAGTGAAAAGTTATATAAAATTGCGTTACGTCCACGACCGCATTGCCTAATCCAATTGCAAGATTAGTGTAGAGGCCACATAAAAACACTTCCTACCATCCAAGTAATTGAAAGATTGATATCAGCATTAAATTTAAGATCAGGTTTGCCCATTTGATCACGGTAAAGTTCCCTTCTGATAAGAATCTGATATATATACAACTTGATTATAGCAAAAAGGTATGAATAAACAGCAAATAAAACCAGTCTAAGCAAACAATAACTTACCAGAATTTGTACATCGATGTTCTTTAAGCAGAGCAACTAATCTTAAGGTGATCTAAGTACAGCCTGACTGAGCGTATGCCGCAGACAAAAATGAAAGGAATACAAGCATCAAAGCGGTAGTCGCAGTGCCTCGGCGTTCAAAAGGATAAGAGATTCACAGATTTTGCTCAGGGCTTATTTGGTTGCTAAAGTTAAAAAATCATGTTTTGAAAAATGATTTAGGCTTCGTTGGGGACGGCTTTCTTATTGCTTCTTAAAGCAGCTTTCTAGTACAAAAATTTTAATTTTTTTTCTAGAAAGTTGCTTTAAGAAGCAATAAAAAAGCTTTCCCAAACGAAGTCTTAATTTGTTAAATTTATAGAAATCAAAATTGATTTCAAACACCACAAACCATCTCAACACTCACTTAAATATGATGATATTATTTTCACACTCAAAATAAATGAAAACAAAATCATCATTTTCTAAAACATATTTTCTATTTGCAAGCAACAAAAATAAGCCCTTAGAATGATATACAGGTGTAGCAAATTCAACTATGCAAAAGAATTCTCTAGTAACAAGCAGATAAGGGGAAGGAAGCTAAATGTGGTTATTGAACGACCAAGACAAATGATATCCTTGAATCAAAGTGAGCCATTGACTGGGAGTCTGGGACCGATAGGTACTTCTTCAAACCTGTAATGTTTGAGGGAACAACTCAAAAACCTGCTCAATAGCTAAACTTATTTAGATAAAACAATTCGAGATGATGATATAACGATTAAATGGAAAAATATGTAAAAGCATACCTTGAACAACTTTAAGAATTATTCACATGGTCTGGAGTACTGAGTCCTTCACTAATGCTGATGTTATTTTTTCAATCTCGAGCGGAAACCTTAAAACAAAGGTCATCTACATCATGTAACATTTTCATCATTGTCTGCAGTAGTTTTCCCAGACCGTTTTCTAAGTCTTTTAGCTTGAATCTGCTTCACACACTCAGAAATCACCACACTAAGCTTTGGAAAAGGTTTGTTATAAGAGGATACATTAAATCCTGCCTTCTTCAAAGCCTGTGAAACTTGCCTCTGAGCCCTCTGAAAGTGGGCAGGGCATAGAGATGGGACTGCAGCTCTAAGGACGGGTTTGGCGCATATGTGAGGACCATTATTTGTGCTGCATATATTCATAATTACAGCAAATAAAAAATAAGCAAGTGCTTTCCAATAAAGAAATAATTAGGAGAGAAGTAAATAATCATCTCACTGTCACCATCATTATATTCAACTTTCAGTCAACTATTTAGGTCCAGCTCTATGAATCCTTAATCATTTTCAGTTCCTTTGGCCGATTACTTTCATTTAATAGATATTATCATACAACAAATTATCTCACATACAAATAATTCTTTTGTTCCCTTTGTGTTTCTTCTCCTCCAATCCCTCAAGAAACTCTTCTGTCATCTACTGTATGAAGCCACACAATCTCGGCAAAATCTATTTCTTTATTTCCAGCTGCTACTAAATAAGCATTTGCTCTCATTAGCCGCTTGCACTTATTTTCTTTTGCCAATTTTCTCACTTAACAAATTCATCTTATCATCATTAGCCTTAATAGGTAGGCACTATGTATCATTCTTCTCAGCACATTCTTCTAGGGTGTACATTAAGTGTTTGATTTATTTGCACGCATCTTTTTTCAGAAATTCTAGCCAGTTTTAACATATCCCTCTTTCTTTTTATAGCTTTCCCATTAATTCCACCAACTAACCTATTGGTGCATTTTCAACTATCCTCTATCCAAGACCAAATCACTTAATTCTATTCTTTACAACAATATCTTCAATAGATGCTACTCCCAACATCTATCTAATCCCTTAAGACTTGACCCTTCTTAATTCTACCTCAGAATCATCTAGTACTCATTTCTACCCAATCCAAGTTACTTTTTTGAACCGCCACTTAGTGGTATTTTACAACATAAACATCTTTAGTATATTTACACCAAATCCTAGTTGTTTGAGACTTAAGAGACAACACCCAAGTCCATTCGAATTGACCAATCTAAGAAATCATTATTATCAAAATTACATTGAATCAATATGATACTGACCAATCATAAATGTCATGCAGATATTTCAATTTTAATTAAATGGTTCTAATGTCAACAGAACATGAATTATGGGACATGAGACCTCAAATAGAAATAACTGACTATGGAACTTCAACTTCAAATCAAATTTAATTAATAGTTACATGAGAAGAAAAAAATTTGAAGTAAAAAATAAACTTCAATCCTATACACTTAAGAAAATACAAAAGTAGATATGTTTTTCAAATAAGGGCTTGAATTCAACTCTATAGAAGCCTAAAATGGTGGTTTATAGAAGCCTAAAATGCACAAATTCAACTCTATATGTTTACATTCATGAACGATCATGTGCCATCAGCTGCACTAGAGCAGTTTTCTCCCAACTACCATTGGTAAACCCACTATGTAGCAAAAACAGTCCAACATCATCACTTGACCACTATCACTCCAAGAATAGAATAAGAAAAAAAAGACCATTCTCTATAACAAGAAACAAGATGAATCGAATTTATTCAAAATCATTCCCAACGGTAAAACAAAAGTGGAAAACAAAAGAGAAAGTAGAAGCTCCTTTTCCACCTACTTCTTTCTAAACTCTTTAATTCCTAGCTTTATCAAATTGATTCCTATTGGAACTAGAATCATTTTGCACCCTTCAATGAATGGTCCATATGATAGTTCAAGTTTTTGTTAGTTCAAGTTTTTTGTTCACACGTTCTTACAAAAGATGAAGATATCACAAGGCTCGTCATTGACAGCCAAACAAACTCCTCATTCCAACTACTCAACCAATCAAAAGTCAATTGAGACTAAAACTGAAAAAACAACCAAACTACAACCGAGAAAGACACATTAGAAAGCCTTTGGATGGAGCGGGAAAAGCTCTGTAGGAAATAACCACAATATACTTCCATATTTAAATTTTAAGTGCGGGTGACAGCCGTACTATGCCCCGAATCAAATCTACGAATAAGTCTATGAAAAGCAGAGAAATCAAACCAATTCCATCTCCAAAAGAAAGAAAAAATCTTTTCTCATTACCTCCACCATCACATAACAATTGTAGTAAAAGCAGTAAAAATAAATTAGAATCATATTGAAACCAAATAAACCAGAAATTAAGCACAAATTAACAAAGAGAAGGCAAAAAAAAATAGAAAGAAATATACATTTGAAAGAGGAAATCAACAAGCGCAACCTGTCTACATAGACGCAAACAGAGTAAGTTACCCAGGACATGGCTACCTAAGAGAAAAAGAAAAAGAAACAGGAAAATATAGAAAATCCAAGTAAAAACGCATTTTTACCTCTTAATAACATGATTGCAAGGCTTGTAGAGCGTCTGCTTGGTATCAAATAGAATGTGAGGATGGCAATAGCTAGTCAGCGGCATAGCCTTCGACTTGCACCCAATGTACGCGCATCGCTTTCTCTCACCCCTGGAAGAACTGCCATTTTCCCCTTCCAGATGCCCTAGTCCCGCTTCCCCAACTACCACCCCAGGTCCACTTGCAGCGTTGTCCTCCTCGACCGGACTCTTCCCAAACTCCCAATAATAATCCCTATGCTTGACCCTAATCTCCTCCATAAGCGCCCAATAATGCTTACGATAGCACCGATACAACTGCTTCAGTCGCTGAGAGCGGCGGCGGAGGACCTCCTCCCGTGAAAGGAACTCCGCGCCAGCAAGCGCATCGTCCTCCTCCGCTCCATCGATCTTCATGGCCGTGGATCCAGCGTCAGCTCCGCCGGTAAAGCCCGGCAAGGCGATGTCGGGGTCGGGTTTAAGGTTGGGGTTAGGGTTTGGAGTAGTTTCTCCACAGGGGTTTGAAGGGGAAAGAGACGAGACGACGATTTCTCTCCTAATTGGCTTCGAAGGAGGTTTGCTTCCGCTCGCTGAACCCATGCCACAGTCTTCTGTCCCTGCTGGAGAACACAGGTGGAGACAGAAAAAGCAATGGGTAGAGACAGACGGTAGAGTCCGCCTTATTATGGTGGTGGAAAGAGCACGTCTGGACCGGTATAATACAGCTGAAATTTCGCGGAGGAATTTCCACATTTGCAAAGCAGTTATTACGAAATTAAAGGAAAAAGTAGCACGTTTATATTATTTATAATAAATTTTAAGATAATTATTTGCTAAATAATATTTTAATTTTTCTTTATTGGGACAATCCCAATTATCTTAGGATTTTATATAGAATTAATAAAAAATATGGATTTTTAATATAATAATGCTATTTAAGTATAGTTTATTTAACTAGATGACGATATTATTTAGATTATTTTTAAATTATTGCGGGCTGAGAAATTCATGACAATTGAGAGAGAATATTTTATGTCTGAGCGGTAAATGAAACATCAGCCCGCAACAGTTTGATGATATCTGTGGGAAACATTCTCAACTTTTCTTCAATGGCCAATCGAAGTGGTATTAATAACAGATTCTCTCGCTCTAACACTAACCGAACTAGATTACCATCTAGCAATCATGGATGTCGTAATTACTCAATGGAAGAACCTTTTTTTTTTCCTTTAGAAACTCAAATTTAAAGGATTGAGGAGCAACAAGCGAGAATTTTATAATTACTGGAAGAAATTGGTCAACAGAGGGAACCATCGCAAAACGATGAAATTCCTTCTCCACATTAAAATCAGCACAATATGAGTAGACAATTTGAAGATGCTCGTCCTCATGCCAATGTTTCTCTTCCTCAATGGTTTGATTTGGAGATAGATGATGCTGCAAGTTCGACCTCTATCCAGAATGAATCAATGAGAAATCTTCAACCTGCAGGGGATACCCTTTGAAATGTTATACGAGATGAGTTGCGATATTTTATCCAAGAAAAATTCCCAATAAGAGATAGAAACCAATTTAATCCCCAACGCAATTTTCAAGAATCGTCTCCATTAATATACGAGATTGTCCTATACCCCATTCCAACTGGGTTAAAGTTAACAAGCATTGATCCTTGCGATGGATCATATGATTATTATGAGCACATTGATCATTATAGAACAATGATGCACATACAGTGAACTTCTGATGCATTTTTTGTCAAGTTTTTCCTGCCACCCTAAAGGGTCAAGCTCACACCTGGTTCTATGCTCTCCCTAGAAATACAATCCACAGTTTCGCTCATCTTGCGAGGTTTTTTGTTGAGCAGTTCATTGCCAAGCAAAAAATTATTAAAGATTCATCACATCTCTCTGGAATCCGTCAAAACGAGAACAATCTTTGAAGGATTTTTTTTCAAAGATTTTCTTATGAAGCTCAACAAATTTAAAGAGTAAATCTTGAGCTACCGTAAATTTTTTCTTGGAGGACTATGCCTTGGACCATTCTACTCATTAATGCGGGAAATCATTCATTCTTATGCCGACCTAATTCATAGAGTAGAAGTTCAAATTACTGCTGATGAGGCTATTAATGCTCACCAAAATAATTTGAACAAACATCGAATAAAAGAAAGAATGGACACAAAAAGGTGATGCCCAAAAATCTCAAAAAAGAAATCAGGACCTTCCACCTCGACCCCCTGAGCAAGACCATGAATATGTGACGAAGAAGGAATATACTCCATTGAATACGTCACGAATTAATATTCTTGTGGCTATACAAAATGAAAAAACTATTAAATGGCCTACTGTGTTGAAGCCAAACATTGGCAATAAGGATTATTATTGTTACTTTCATCAAAGCTGGGGACATACTACTGAAGCTTGCATATAATTGAAAGAAGAAATTGAAAGATCAATTCAACAGGGATATCTTCTTCAATTAACTCAAAATCCACCTACTCAAAATGCAACTAATCATGCTGGGGGGCATAATCAACAACAACAACAAAGGCAACAACAAGCTAATGGTCAAATAATTAAAGAAATTGAAACCATTGTTAAAGGACCTCTATTATCTTCTCGGGTTCTCCTCACTACCCTAAAGGAGCCAGTATTGAGGAAGAGTCGAGTTGATCATTCCATCATATTAAAAATTCTGACCTAGAAGGGATCCATATTCCACACCAAGACTTGCTTGTCACCAGTGCCGGTATTAAAGATCCATGTTATAACGTCAAAAAAAAAAATCTTAATTGATAATGGGAGCTCAGTAGATGTTCTACTTTACTTAACTTTTTTTAGTATGGGTCTGGTGTTGACCTCATTTTTATATGAGATCATTAGGACTAGTCAAGATCCCAGATCTATTTAAACCCTAGGATCTATCTAGACCTTAAGATCTATCCAGACCTTAGATCTATCCAAACCATAAGATCAATCCATATCTTAGATCAGTTTAGATTCAAGCTAATCCATATCTCAAACCAATTCAAACTTCAAACCTATCCAGATTTTAAACTTATCAAGATCTCAATCCTAGTTTATCCTTTGATCCAGCCTTTGATTAAGCCTTAATCATATATATTCACTAATAATCACCCAATTGATTACTATTGATATAGATATTTCAAATTTAATCAATCAAACCCAAAATTCAGATTAAATCTAGAAACCCAGACCAAAATCAAAGGTTCAAAGGTCCTGTCCTGAAAGCATTTTTTAATAATTTTTCAAACACTTTAAATCCAAGTCAAATGACATCCGAGTCATGATCTATCAATTGCATATTAATTAGGCACTTTTCTAGGGTTTACCCTCTAAATTTGAGCTCAATATGAGGCATCTAACACTAGAAATTAGATTGAAATCCAAATGCTATAAAGCCTTCAAATATTTACGGCCTATGCCATTGGATCTGCCATCCATTGGAATTTGACTTGAGCTTTCTCCAAAGCCTCTAACTACTTTCAAATCCTTGATTATGATATGTTGACCAGTAAACTATATTTTGGTGAACCCACTTTGACCCCCAGTTGACCAGGGGTCAAAATGATTAAAATGCCCCTTAAGAGTAATTTTAGAGTTTTCTTTAAACTTCAACATAACCTATTCAAATCAAGCCTCAAAACCTCTTACAATGCATCCTAATCACTATTAGGAGTACATTGGACTCAAGCCCAGACCCTGGTCAAACCCAATTGATCAAGTCAACAAGTTTTGACCAAAATACCTCTGAGGGGTTTGAATACTCATTTCAACCCAAATGACCTCATTTTTACATGAGACCTCTTCCATTCAACTTAAAATATCAAACTAAATCTGTTGGATCCAAACCCAGGTTCTAGGCCAACCTGGTTGAACAAGTCAACCTAAATTGACCAAAGTAGCCCTTTAAGGGTCCAAACAGTCAATTTGATTGAAATAACCTCCCCAGACCTTGGAATCACCTCTAACAAAGTTTAAATATCATTTCAAACTTGTCATATAGTTCACCAAGTCAACCTAAGGTTGACCCAACACTTCCTTAAGGGTTCAAATGGGAATATCCAACCCATTTTGCCAAATTAACTTCTTCAAGTTCTCAAACCTATTCCAAAGGATAATTTAAACATACCCAAATTCATCACAAGTCAAATCAAATTTATTTTGACCAAGTCAACTCATGAAGAATTGGTCAAAGTCACTTAAACTTTCACTTAAACTCATGAAGACTTGGTCAAACTTTAACCCATAGCCTTAAGCCCTCTCCAAACCCATTCAACTAGTTCATCAAGTCTTCCCTCCATGCCATATCATCCCCATTAATTGGTTTGACCAGTCAAAGGGTCAAACAAGCCCTTATGTGAGCTTAGGTGGCCATGCCACCTTGGCAATCCAAATCAACCTAATAATTCCATGTCTCCATGCATTTGGATGGCTGTGAGGGGTATGTGGCAGCAACCCAAGGCCTCTCTCTCTCTCTCTCTCTCTATGTAATGCTAGTAATCGTTAAGATGAAGGGATAATATCACACTTAACTCAAAGCTTGGAACTACTTCATCTTATTCAAACTTCTTGTCCAACAGACTTGAGCCCATCCCATTCATCATTCAACCTCTCCAGCTATAATAAAAGCCTCCCCAAGCTTTTCCCCACTTGTTATCAAGCTCAAAACCTCATTTTGAGAGAGAGAGAGAGAGAGAGAGAGAGAGAGAGAGAGAGAGAGAGAGAGAGAGAGAGAGAGAGAGAAAGAGGATTTGCTATAGCAAATTCTAATCCAGCCATTAAGAGCTCTTGAGCCCTTCAGTGAAGTTATAGAGGATCTCATTAGCTTTCCAATAAGCTCAAAAATATCAAAATCCATCCATTGAATTATAAGTTATCTCAACTTTTACTTTAAATTTCAATTTGAAAATATAGAAAATCTACAATGCATGGAGCCTTCAAACTCTAGGTATTGCAAGATTAGGTTACTCTTAATCTGTGTTTCAAATTTCATCTAATTTGAATTAGTATTTTAAAAGTTTTGGGCAATTGAAATTTCAGTTCAATTTGAACTAAAAAATTATGTTCAATCTGAGCCATCCAATCATCTGATCAGACGGCCCAGATCAGAACCGTACACCTGACGGAGGTAGGGTTCGAACGTGGGTCTATTGGATTAACCGTGTGGGCAACGTGGCATGATATGAGCCATTTAGATCGCATTGTTTGAATCCAACAGCCCAGATCACTGTTGACTAGGTTAAGTGGCGCGCAATCATGTGCCATGCGTTCTCCCAGATGGCCGCCATATGTCATGGCCGTGACGCCACACCGCCATTCAACCAATCATTGCCATTGCCAATGATTGGTTTGGTGGCGCTGGCGGCCCGGTTTGACCTAAATGGATTAAAAAAATTTAATTTAATTGCCCATAACTTCCAAAATTCATAGAAATTCTAATTTTTCATCAAATTAAGTGTTTTTATGTCATTTGAAAGCTATTGATGTCTAATATTTGTTAAAATTAAATTCAAGTTATTTTGATCACTAAATTATGAGTTATTTGAGCTTGTTTAAAATTTATTTTTAGAAATTTTTTTACAGTCCAGTAGTCAAATTGGACCCAAATTTTGGTGAAAAGTAATTAAGCATTTTAGGCATCTCCTGCATTTTTCCTAGGTCCAGATGCTTAAGGGATTGATGTGATGTGAATTTATAAAGTAATGGGTCCATTTTGGACCATAAATTTTAAAAATTCATAACTCTCCAAATTATTAGAATTAGGCTATCTAATTTCTGTGATATGCTTGCATCATTATCAGGGCTAGCTCGACAGATATTGGAACCTAATTGAACAAGAGTGACACATGGGAAAAATAATTAAGGATAAAGTCTAGTCAACTTAAAAAAAATTTAGAAAATTATATACACACCCAATAGGGGTGAAACTTGACCATAGTGAATTTAGTGACATTATACACTATAATTTTAAATTTCATTAAATTTGGAATTCATTATGTTAGAAAATTAAGCAAGTTAAAATTTAGGCTTTTTAACGATCTAAAAAATTTAAAAAATTCTAATAAATCCATATTAAATCCAAAAAATATAATTAATATATCAAATTGACCAGAATTTAATTTTCTATCTAAGAAAAATAAAAGCCCCATCACTTGACCTTTAATTTGACTTTAATTTAAGTTTTAATAAAAACTAATATTTAATTAAATAAAATAATTTAAAAAATTTTTAAATAAATTTTAAACACCTGAAAATACTACCTGGGTCATCTCTAACCTTTGGGATTGATTCCATGCAGTTTGGGATGAGTTTGGATCAAAACAATCAAAACATTCCTCATTAAATAATTTAAAAAATTAATTAATTAACAAAATTTTGAAAAATCATAACTAATTCTAGAAAAATCTAAATTGATCAAAGTTAGTGTCATTCAACTCCATTTGAGGTCTAGTATTTTTTAAAAATAATAAACTAATAGAAATAGGTCAAGGTCAAAAAGTCAACTCTCCGATCAATCGTAATTCAAAATGAGATCAAAACTTCAAAAATTTATAACTTAATATAAAAAATTATAAATTAAGCGAACTCAAAGGCATTGTACTCCATGTAAGGTCTAATATTTATTAAAAATATCAAACTATCAAAAATCACTTAAAATAAAAAAGTCAATTTTTTAGGCAACTCTAATTCAAAATTTAACTCAAACTTAAAAAATTCATAACTAAATATAAAAAAATCCAATTCCAACAAACTTATAGTCTAATTACTCATATTATGGTCTAATATTTAAAGAAATATTAAAACTCTAGAAATCAACTTTAATAAAAAAGTCAAAATTTGACCCCTTTAATTAATGTGTTTAAATAATTCAAATAATTTCAGAAAATTAATATTTAATTTAAAATTTTAAAAAATTTTAATCCAACTCTAAAATTAATAATCAATAAAGTTTAATTAAAATTTTTGATCCTTCAAATCTTAATCAATTAAGTCATTTAATTAATATATGTTACTACTAGGTAACCCGTGCTTACGAGGTTATTGACTTAGCTCCAAGGAAGATGAAATAAATTTCATGACCCTGGTTTAACAAATATAGTAATCACTTAACACTTAAGTATATTTTAAAATTAATTTCAAAATGTTAAGACTTAAACTTGAATCAAAATTCCTCTATGTCTTCAACAAACTAGAACACAAAATAAATTTAACCAACTATTATATATAAGATATATCCAAACCACACAGTCTATCTCACACACTTTAGATAGCTTACAAGGTCAATCAATTCTAACCTTAGGTTAGACCGGTGTTTTACTTTCTTGTTGTTATATGCCAGATTTTTTGAGTTTTCACTATATCGTGTTTGAAAATTGATTGATTGATGTGATTATTTATTTAATTTCTGTAATGTGTGAATTAATTTGATGGGCATTAGATTACCCTTAGGTTAGGGGAGATTTAAATGCTAATATAATCTTATGCAGGTGGCCATGCTCATACAGGGCAATTAAATTAAAGGGAGCAAAGTTAAATTTAAATTAATCAAGTTTTCTACAGGTGCTTCAAAATGCTAAGTCTCTCTTTAAAATCAAAAGAGCATGGCCAAGTATGGATGTTTTGAGTATTTAATTTTATTATATAACTGTTTGGGATTATTTAAATGTTAATTGCCTAGGATAACTTTGTAAGTTGTTTGAGTTTAGATTTTTTATTTTTATATAATATAATTTGAATTCCATTGAGTTGTAATTATTAAAGCAATTTGAGATGGGATAGAAATTTAATTTGGAATCCAAAGAGGAAAGAACATCCCCCAGGGGAAGTTCTTATCCATTTGGAGATTCAAATCTAAATAACTTTCAAATACCCAAAGGGAAAAGAGAATACCCCTTTCGGGGAGAGAGTTTCTTTTCATTTGGATATTCGGACCCGATGGATCCAAGGAGTTTGCAGAAGGATGAAGAAGTGAAGATCGAGAAGAAGCACATTCTCAAAGTTACATGAGTCTTAGGAGTACAATTTGGATTATTATCAGTGGTACCCGACCACTTTATTTTTTGCAGACATTGGGTTATAATATTAAGTATCACTTGTCATATGGACTGTTGAATTTATTTAATTAATTTGATTTGATTTGATTGATTGTTTACTTTACCTACGATTAGGATTATTTGCTTTTTAGTTTTTTGACGATTGCATGTTGTATTTTGATTTAGCATGGAATCCGCTCGAAGGCTCGTGAGGGTACGATTCAAAATTTTTTTACTTTAACAAAATTAAAAATTTTAAGATAACATATAAGCTTTAACGATTTTAAGAAGTAAGCTTGGGGCTAACCTGGGAGTCCACGTACATTATATTTCAATCTTCTCTTTCTTATTAGGCACCTCCCCGCTTGCGGGTTCTGACAGGCCACCTGACCTATTAGGGTGCAATCCTATCAAGAGAAAGTTGGGCAATCTCTAGGAAAAAACTTATTTTTAAGCCTTTTTAAAATTGCTTCATATTTGATTTAAGCATTTATCGAGTCAACTAGTATGCATTATATTAGATACAAGCTTAAAAGTGTCTAAAAATTTAATTGCATTTAATTTTAGCATCAATTTATCCAATATAAGTTAAGGGGCTAATTAGGACCAACTCTAGATGCCGGTCTTAACTCCTCAAAACTTAATTAGACGTTCCTACCACTCTTGTATAAAAGACTAGATTCATATATTTTAAGCGATTAGGTGGTTAGCTGGCACCCTAATTCAGGGCGGGATAAATCTAGATTTACACTATATTAGCTAGGTTCAAGTTATTGATTTTTCAGTGCCTAATTTAGACTTAGGTTCTGAGATAGGTTCGACTATAAGACCTCAACCTCCGGGAATTGAATCCCAACTTTCTAATAAAATTGATAATTCAAATTAAAAATTCTCTTTAATCCAGAATTCAAGCCATTGAGGGTAAGTTGAGGTGTTTTTGAATTATTTTGAAATCTCAAACACCTCCCACTTTTATTCATTTGACCTCTAGAAATAAGTGTTCAATCTTGATCCAATCCCAGTTGAAATTCAAGCCTTGCTCCTTTGAGATTAATTTTTGAAAAATTCAGATAAAATTTTTAATATTATTTTAATCAAGATTATTTGTAGGAGACTCCGATTTTCCTGCGATGTAATTAACTACGAGGGATTGTGCTCGTAGGAGATTTAGAAACCCATATCAAAATTTCAAAAATTAATTTTTTAAAACTCAATTAATTATCTTTGGAAAAATTAAAGTCAACGATTATTATCGTTATTTTTAAATGATCAATAGTGATTGATATCTTCTTTCCGTAGGAAGATATATCAATTATTATTATAACTTTGATTATGAAATTAATAATATTTTATCTAAATTATCATAATTAAATATCTGATTGAATAATCTTTTTGACCCTCTTTGGTTATATGTGATTTTTGCTCAAATTTGTCTATGATAATTATGATAAATTTTTAATCTTGTAAATTGAACCCATTATGGAATGATATCTTTGTCTCTCGGGGCAATATATTATTCATAATGACGCGTTCAATCTCAAAATTAAAATTCTAGAAATTAAATTCTCTCATAGAAAATTAACTTTTCATACTTCAACACTTTTCAATCAAATATCTGATTTGAGAGAAACTTCAGCCTGCTACTGCACCATTGGTAGAACAAAAGAGTCAAGCCAAACATTTTAAAATTTTCCTATAAATGTTATAAACCTGCATGCTCAAACCAATCCTAAGCATGTCAAGTTTCATAATTTATAGATGGTCCTTCAATTCCAAAATCCAAATTTGATTTTCTCTAATCAAATTCGGTCTTCGGACCTTTGTAGAACAATCTCCTGACTGTTGACACTGAATTTTTGATTTCTTTCATATCCATCCGAAGTTTAGCAAGATCATCAGCATATTGTATTTGCATTATCCTCAAGTTGAAAGGATGGGTCGACTTTTGTAATCCATTCAAGCAATAGTAGAATCTTTTCAGCTGGGCGAGGCCCCGTGATTTTTTTCCTTTCAGGATTTTTCATGTAAAAATCCTGATTTTTTTTTTTCATTCATCTTATTTGAGGCAAAGAGCATCTTATTTCAGGAGCATCTCCTATTACTTTTAAAATCATTGTATTACTATAATACACATCAGTCATTCATCAAGTTTTTTATATTATACAAGGGCGATGCTATAATATAGGACTAGAATTAGAAGAAAAATATTTTAAGTTGGGCGAAGGGGTTCATTTTTGAGGGTGTGTGAACTTATTATATAGATAAGTTAATATTAAAAAAAATGAAATGGAAAATATATGAAACAAAGCAACATCTTGCATTTGATAAATTATATTATGACCAATGAATTGAACATTGGTTATATATAAGTTCTTCAACTAATTTTAGATGCTTTGATAATATTGCATAACAACTTTATTGTGAATTAAGTTAAATATTTCATTCTCAATATATGTTCCTAGGCATTTATTGAGTCATTAATCACACGTTCTATTACGTAAGCGATACTTGACAATTCACATTGCAAAAATTATTCTATCTGTAGTAGCTATAGTAACTGATAAACTTAGATAATATAATAAGTCTGTAAACTATATGATACAAATCACTATTTTATCTTAACCATTTCTTTTACTCGATTAACAATCTCGCTTAAAGATGAGAACTTGTCACTAATATACATATCAATAATATAAGAAAAAAAACTAATGTTGTGGCAAGTGTAACCCTAGGGGCAATTGCTCACCCTGAGTTTAGTGTGGGTCCGCCCTTGTCCAATTGGATTATTTTACATGATTTGTCATCCTTTTTCAATTTTCATATAAAAAATTACATCCTTTATTAATAACATTTATATATTTTCATTATATGCAAATCTTTATTAAAAAATATAATAATAAATACTCACTCTATCATCATGATATTCCAACTTGCAATATTCCTCTTCTCTTTAAACTGATAAATTAAGGGAAAAATATTAAGAACCTCTTATAATGTGTTTTTTTCTTTTAAAATAGGAAATTCTAGCAAAGTACTATGTACTTATATTTTATATTCCATACAAAATAAATATAAATATAAAATTACATATAATTGCATTACACTGATAACCAAAATTATGGTTTCATATATTTCTTATTTCTAATATTTTTTTTTTTATAAATTTTGAACAATTACCTAAGTCTTAAGGGTACCAACAAGTGTGTCAATCAATCTCCCTTATCATTAAGACTTATGGACTAATTTAGGTTTCATTTGGAGCAGCTTTTTTGTTGCTTCTTAAAACAACTTTTTAGTACAAAAGTTTTAATTTTTATACTAAAAAATTATTTTAAGAAGCGGTAAGAAAGCTGTCCCAAACAAGACCTTAATGAGCCCAAGAATTATATATTTAGTGATTATGATCATACGAGTTTTAGGGCCAATCCAAAGCCTGATCAGGCTTTAGAATTTTATCTATAAAACTCTCCCAATTGGCAAAATAGTATAAGCACTGCTCTCAAGTGAAGCTCATAATATCATATATAATTATTAATATTAACGTAAATTTAACAGTAAATATCAGAATAGCTTTACAATAACTAAAAATATTAAACTAATAAACTTAGATAGTTATGTATCATCTACCTAAATAAAGAATATAAGTAGGGCTTTATTTGAGATAGCTTTCTTATTACTTTTAAAGCAATTTTTTAGAATAAAAATTTTTTGAATAAAATATCTTTGTACTAAAAATCTACTATAAAAAAAAATTGTCTCAAATGAAGCTGTTGCGTCCTGGAATATTCGTGGCGGTAGAGAAATATATAGTTTAGCGTCTTAGCATTGTACGAAGATCCAGCACGCAGTCAGATAAGAGAGAGGGCGTTGCATTCATACGAGACACCAGAGTTTTTATGTGGAAACCTCTGAAAAGGGGAAAAACCACGGGGCCTGGCCCAGTTTAAATGAATCCACTAGTATTTGCGGTCGATTACAAATGAGGCCTTTTGTTGGGAGAAGGGTTAGATGTCACAAATATACATCATATAGAGCGCATTACATGGTGGGAATTACAATAATCATCGACAGAGGTCGGAAAAACTGTAGTTGACTAGCATTGGAGGTCAGAAGGACCGAAGTTTGATGACGGAGGTCGGGAGGACCTTAGGTGGTCGGGCAACGGAGGTCGGAAGGACCGTAGTCGACTGGCGTTGGAGGTCAGAAAGATCGTAGTCTGATGACAGAGGTCAGGAGGACCTTAGTTGGTCAGACGACGGAGTTCGGAAGGATCGTAGTAGGCGACGGAGGTAGGAAGGGCCGTAGTCGGCAGGAGGCAGGGGTCAGAAAGACGGTTGCATGGCGATGGAGGTTGGAAGGACCGTAGTCGGCAGGGGTCAGAAAGACCGTTGTCTGGCGAGGGAGGTCGAAAGGACCATAGTAGGCGACAGAAGACGGAAGGACCGTAGTAGGCGATGAAGATCAGAAGGACCGTAGTATGCGACGGAGGTCAGAAGGACGTTGCTTGATGATGGAGGTCGGAAGGACTGTAGTTGGCAGGAGGCAAGGGTCAGAAAGACCGTTGCCTGGCGATGGAGGTTGAAAGGACTGTAGTATGACCAAGTATAAGTCCGATAAATGTCTGGGTGTTAGATGGTGGTCCAACAGAAGTGCGGGCCTCAGGTGGTGGTCTGGCAGAAGTGCGGGCCTCAGGTTGTTGTCCGGCAGAAGTGCAGGCCTCAGGTGGTAGTCTGACAGATGTCCGGGCCTCAGGTGGTGGTCCGATAGGAGTGTGGGCCTCAGGTGGTGGTCTAGCATGAGTGCGGGCCTCAGGTGGTGGTCTGGTAGAGCTGAGGATGTCAGGTGGTGGTCCGGCGGAGCTGAGGACTTCAAGTGGTAGTCCGGCGGAGCTGAGGACTTCAAGTGGTAGTCCGGCGGAGCTGAGGACGTTAGGTGGTGGTCCGGCGGAGCTCAAGGCGTCAGGCGGTAGTCCGGTGGAGCTCAGGGCGTCAGGCGGTGGTCCGACGGAACTCCAACGTCAGGCGGTGGTCCAGCGAAACTCCGACGTCATGCGGTGATCTGACAGAACTCCAGCGGTGGTCGAGGAGGAGCAATGAGGCAAGAGCGATCTCTGATCTCTCTCTTGCTCTCTGGCTTGAGTCCCCTTCCATGAGAAAGAGGGGTCTATTTATAGATTTTTTGGAGTGGCATGACCTATAAATAGGTGGAAGATCAAGGGTATGGTGAGTGGTTTGTGTGGACGGCTGATGTTGAATCTCTTGATCGTGGACCATTTGATAGATATTTGAAGGTCTTAGTGATGTCGGAATTCATTGATCTTGGGCTCGTTGGATTTGTCTCGTCGAGCCGCTCGATTCGACTATAAGCATGTTGTGCTTGGAAATTATTTGGTAATCCAAATTGTGGGTTGAACCTTAAAATGGTGCTTCGGGCTCTTGATTTGGACCCATTTGGGCTCGGATTGAGTCAAATTTGGTGCCGTTGGGTTCATATTTCTGAGACGTTCAATTTGACTATAAGCTTGCTGAAATTGGAGCTCGGATGGTCCCAATTTTATTTTTGGAAGTTTCCAACCTGATTTTGCCTCGAAATTCATGCCCGATCAAGATAATTTTTTGATGGTGTATCAGAATCCAAGTTATTTATGATCTATATATATGGTGGATTCAAAAAGAAGTTGAGAATTACTTTACTCTTTTAAATTTAAAAAAAATAATGTATTTATATATATTATATATAAATTTAAATCGTATTTTTTAAGATGGAAATTAATGAAGCCTTATTTTTTAAAACTTGAAGTAAATTCTTTCATTCAATCTCATTAAATATCTTTCATCATTTGATTTGAATCAACTCATATTTGTCATTCGGGACAATTTTTTACTGCTTTATAAAATTAATGCAGATAAAGTAACTTTTTAGTACAATTTTTTTTTTTAAGCGGCGAGAAAGTAATGCCTCATTAAAAATTATGATTGCAATTTGAAAAATAAAATAATAAGAAAGTTATAAAAAATGAAGCCTTAGATTGTAAGCTTGCAGCTAATAAGGGCTAATGCAAAATATGCTGAGACAGCCTAATTATTTTTGACAAATTAAACTTTGTTCAAGCTTTGATTAGTTAGCCAATTAAGCTGTGAAAAAAGAGAGATAAAGATATTTTGATCAAATTTAATTAAGATAAATACAGTATGTAGATACTTAATATAAATTTATCTTCTTTAATCAGAATATTCAGATTGAATTATTATTACAAACAATTTTCTAAAGCTTACAAATCATGTCCTGCTGTCTTCCAGTATTATGCGACTATGGCAAGCCTGCCCACTCATTTGCTCGGTCGCTGATCACTGAAACTCGAAATCCTGTCTTTTGTCGTCGTAATTATCTGTATTTCACCAAAAAAAAAAAAAAAATCAGAAAATTAAAGGAAAGTAAATTAATTCTATTAATATAATTATGCAGATTCTGCTACTAAGATGGATATATCATCAAAAAATTATCTTGATCGGGCACGAATCTTGAGATAAAATTGAGTTGAAAGTTTCCGAAAATAAATCTGGGACCATCCAAACTCTGATTTCAGCAAACTTATAATCAAACTGAACGTCTCGGAAAGACGAACCCAAAGACACCAAAATCAGCCAGATCCAAGCCCAAATGAGCCCAAATCAAAGGTCCAAAACATATTTAAACTGTTCAAAGCTCAATTTGGAATACCAAACGAACTCTAAAGATAACATGCTTATAGTCAAATCGAGCGGCTCGATGAGACGAATCCAACGAGCCATAGATCACTGAATTCTGATATCATTAAGGCATTCAAATGACCATTAAACGGTCCACGAGCAAGGGGATCAATATCAGCCGTCCATTCAAATCACTCCTATTTTGACCTTGATCCTCCACATATTTATAAGCCATGCCACTAAAAAAAACTATAAATAGCCCTCACTCTTCTCATGAGGGGGACAAAAGGAAGAGAAGGGAGGAATTGGGGAGCTCTCTTGCCACCGATCACCGCCGGAGTTCCTCCCGATCACCACCGGAGTTCCTCCTGACTACCGCCGGAGTTCTTCCCCACCATTGTTGGAGTTCTTCCCGACTGTCGTCGGAGTTTCTTCTCGACGTTGCAGGAGTTCTTCCGGACTGTCGCCGAAGTTTCCTCCGATCGTTGTCGGAGTTCTTCCCGACCGTCGCCAGCCGACTACAATTCTTCTGGACTATGTCACCAAACTATAGTATTTCCGACCTCCAACGCCAAATTATGGTACTTCTGACCTCTATCACCTGACAACAATCTTTCTGACCTATGTCGCCAGCCGACTACAATCCTTCCGATCACCGTTACTTGACAACAGTCTTATCAACCTCTGTCGCCCGCTTACTATTGTCTTGCCTACCAAACAAACATGTCAATGCCGACTCTTTTCCATCATGTAATGCACTCTTTATGATGTATATTTGCTATATTAAACTAAGGCATTCCCCGTCAAGGAATTGCTACATTTATAACCGACTACAAACCCTAGTGGATTTATTCAAGCTGAGGCAGGCCCTGTGATTTTTCTCCATTTTTTAGAGGTTTTCACGTAAAAATTCTGGTGTCATTTATAAACTCTCCACTTATTATTTGTTTGTATGCTGAATCTTCATACAAAACTAAGATATTAAACTACATCACTCTCTATCACCGCAAATATTCCAAGATGCAACAATGATATTTGAGACCCCTAACAATAGTAAGATTATCTTATTTATTGCTATATCATAAATAATAAGATTAAGGATCTATTTAATATAACTTTCAGATTGCTTTGCTATTCAAATAACAATCATAAATTTATTTGTTTATTATTTCTTATGAATTTTTTATTATGTTTTCAAATTTTTTGAATTAGTTTGAAGCAGCTTCAGCTTTTTGTAAATGTGATTTTAAAACTTAAGAAATATCTTTTTTAAAATTGATGTAGAAAATAACTTTCTATTACAAAAATTTATTGAAATGAAAAAAATGATGAACAAACGAAAACCATGATTGCAATTAAAAAAAATAAAACAATAAAATAAGTGTCCCAAACAAAATATTATAAGAAGAATTGATACATTTTTACAACTTACAACTTAGAATAGCTAAATTATTTTTCTCACAATGTCACAAACATTATAAAACCGTTCCACCATCCCCCTCCCTTTATTTTTTGAAGGAAGTGTCTATGAAATAGAAATATTAGAATACTATTAAATTTGGAACACAGAATTACCGTCTTGTGTTTTTCTACAAATCTACTGCATTAAATTTAGCTTGATTTGCACCGGTAAAATTGTGTTGGTCAGCTTTACCTGCCTCAAGTTCCCTTCATCATGGTGATCATGTGTATCAGTAGCCTTATCATTAACCTAATCACAACCATTTCAATTCTTATTTTGACCTCTTTAGCTATTTTATTTTAATTCTTTCACATTAATCTTATATCTATTTTAATCCGTAGCAATAATTTTTCTTCAATAAATACAATAGGAATTAGGAAATACTCATGAACATTTACTATACAATAGTTTTTTCTTGAGAAATATCAGTAATGTGAATCCAACTATTTTAAAAAAAATGTCATCTCCTCCATTTGCAAAACCCAAACACATGAAGCAAGTTCATCAAGTTGGGTAACACCAAAACTAACCTCTGTCGATCAAAATACCGCCTAGACTAATCATCAACCCAGCCACCAAGGGAACCATGGTTTGAATATGAAGTTCCTGGCGGGTAACCAAAAGAATCAGGTGGAATGTTAAGCCTTGAAGAGAAGGGAATGCCAGGACTCATAGGTTGAGCCCTCAAATGGTTCATCTCATCAAGCCGAGGGGCATAGCGCTGCATTGTGGATGCCTCTGGAGCAGGACTCAAGAACCTGTAAGAAGACGAGGGGTACAGACTAGGCTGCCCTAATGATGAAGATCCTGAACCTCCCAAGGCGAACCTGTTCCCTGTTAGATGATCTTCCTCATCAGGAATACCATAGGATCTAATCTTTGTCCTTGTATCTGGTTCAACAGGCCTTCCATAACCATTTGTAACTTCTTCACTATGCTTACTATAATTTCTAAACTGGGACCCAACTTCATCACCTGGCAAACCATAAGTCCTTGATTGCATCCTTACATCTGCATCAGAAGGTCTTCCATACCCATTTCTGACAAAAGGACTCGGGCTGAAAGTGTCTATACTGTTATAACCTCTAAATCTTTCATCTGCATTTGGAATCGAGTAAACCTCACTTCCAGATAGAGCATGGGGGTTATTAGTGTAGAAGCTATCCCTTTCTACAGAATTATACCTCCTAGGAATGATATCTGGATCCTCATGTAAACCAGAGGACCTTCCAACTGAAGAAAAAGTTTTCATCTCAATTCCTGAGCCAGTATATCCACCATGACTATTTTCCCTGTTAGAAGGCACTTCGAAAGCTCCTGACTTCAGCGCAGAAATGTCTACAGGATCTCTTCTGTCTGGTGGGGAAATGCTCATAGAAGGTTCTTCCGACAGGTTTTCTCGTTCCACTTGCTGCGGATGCTGTTGCTCCTTCAACTTTTTCATCTTAAAAGTATCATCCTTACGCAATTCTGAAGATTTCCGCTTCTTGCTTTGCTCAGCAATCTTTTTGCCTGCATCTGGCCTGCCATCTTTTTCCCCTGAAACAGCACTCTTCTTCTCAGACCTTTCTTCTAAACGCTGCGGCTTATTTGGAACATCTCTCCCTGATTCTTTCTGAACTGAAGCAGTTTCCCTCTTTTCAGATCTTTCTGGGATGTGTTTCTTTTTGTTGTCAACTTCTCTACTTGTTTCTTGCCGTTTTGGAACTTCTCTCCTGTCAACTTGAATTTGTGCCTCAACCGCTGGTTCGGATGATGCATGATCATGGTGCATGGCTATGCCCTTCTGCTTTAGTGACGTGCTTTCTCTATCCACTTGATTAGCATCTTTCTCTATGTGCTTTTCTTCAGTATTCTTATTAGCTATAGGAGCGTCTTCTCCACTATTTGGTAGAGAATCTTTGTGAACAAGGAAAGAAGGTAGCATCCTAGACGTGTGACCTTGACTTGAAGCAATGCCCTCGTGCTTTGATGTCCAATCAGGGCGACTCCATAAGTAGAGAACTGGAGGTTTGTTATTCCACTGCTCAATTTGCTTGTCATTCACATCGATAGAACCAGGCAAATAAAATGACTGGATAAGAAAAAAAAAAAGTTGGGTCAAGGAGAAAAAAAGGAGAAGCGTCAAATTTTTTACATTTATTAATCTAAAATTGATGAAATAAAGTGTACAGAGAATACCTTCCCTGAGAGGGTCACACGATCCTCCCAGATCAAGTCATACTGTGGACTCTTCGTATCTAACCTGATCATAAGCATGAAAAAATTTTGATCGACGCATTCGATGGTTTCAACATAGCTGCAAAATAATGTAAGGAAAATAAAAACTGCAATTACTCACCTCCGAGTTTCCTCTGGAACAATAAGAATAAGAAGCTTTGGCTTGAAAGTAAGAGCTTTGTCTATGAATTGATTGGCTAGACGAGCATTTAATCCAAATGGAGGATTAAGGCCCATAATCTGTATGGAATACCAAAGATTATTAAAACAGAAACAAGATTCTTGCTGCTGTTTACTAGGTTCATGCTTCATAGAACATTTTCAGAGGTTCCTGGACCATCAATATAAAGCACGATTTTACATTGAACAACAAAGAAGAAGGTTTGAGCTATTTCGTAAGGAATACATCTCTGCATGATGATGACAATTTTTTTACAGAAAAAAGGAAAAAAGGAAATGGGCTATAAGCAGACATAGCAAAGAAAAGCAGAATATCAGTAGAATGTACATGCAATATGCCTAGATTCTTTGCATCTTTCCATCTACTGATAATGTCTTTCCATCTTTATACCTTATGAATGGGCTCAATATCTTTTAAAATGCATGGGCGAGGGATTCTATGGCAAAATGCTTATTGCTCGCTTGGGCTAAAAGAGTTATAATGAGACAAAGTTGATGCAAGACTTGAAATCAAATATTTTAATTTTTTGCTCTAGTTAAGTATTAATTGATTCGAAACTAAATTAAAATGTATTTTATAAAATATAAATTGAGCTTATATATATATATAAATAATTGTGTTGAATCAAACTATTTCACCGAAGAAGATTGATTTTGCTTTGAATCCAACTAAAATACAAGTAATTATTGAGTCTCTATCAATTTTCAGACATAATTATCAGGGATACTGATGAGGACATCCACACTTGGAAAGTCTACCGGAGACGTGGTCGTCGATCTACGGCCACGATCGAGTCTTTATATTTTTGAGTTTTATTATGTTATTGTTTTCTTTTATTTCGTTTACTGTTGTACCCTTACTTTAGGGTGGTTTGCTTGTAAGCCCAAGAGGGCATGTTTGTCTTTTCGTTTTGTCTTTTGTTTGAGGCTATTTAAAGGCCCCTATTGTATTGTTTTGGTTAATGAATGATGATAATAAAAATTTCCTGCACTTGTGTTTGAAAGCTTAAGAGTTGAGAGCCCTTGAGAAGGATCCCTAGGAGGGAGAGCAATACGCATTACCCACCAATCTAGACGTGTCGGATTCGTGGTTTGTTTTCTCTATTATTTTCTTCTCCCCTTCCCCTCCACCGTCGGCTTCCCCTTCCCCCTACCACCACCCCGCCGATCTCCCCTCCTTTCCCTTCGTTCCCACGGCCTCAAACCCCACCCCACGCCAACACCCCTTTTTCCCCCATTCTCCCACCGCCACTTCCACACCCAAACCGCAAGCCCTAGCCGCCCAAGCCCCCCCACCCGAACCCCTACTACCGCCGGCCCCTAACCCTCCCTTTCCCATTAACTCCTATTTCCTATTTTAGATTGGGTAATTTAGGATAGGTTTTTGAATTCAAATCTATTAATTTGAATTTGGAATTCTTTCCTAAATTCATGAGTTTTATTTTTGGAAAGTTTCCAAATTGGTTTCTATTTGAAATTTAAATTAAATAGGAACTCTTAAATCTTTCCATATCCTCTAAAACTAGATTAGGAAACTCAAATCAACTCTCCAATCACTCCCCCACCCTCTTAATGCCGCCGGCCTAATCCCCTATCCCGCCCCCTCTCTCTCTCCACATTAAACCCTCTCCTCCTTGGGAATTATTTCAAAGTTTCTAATTCCTAAACCCCTCCAAACCCTATTCTAAAATCCAATTCAGATTTTAGAACTCTTCCCCTTCCCAAAACCCTAACCCTAGTTTCACAAAATCTGAACCAATCCCCCTTCCCCTCCCCTACCTTGGCCGGCCCCCTTCCCCACTTCATTCCCCTTGATTTCCCAAAGGAAACCGCCATTCTCGTGGGAAAGAATATCAAAGGCAGCAAAGCTTCCTCCCACATCACTTGGCATCCTTCCAACAACATGAATGGAAGTGCCCGCATGGGATTACGGATTGGTACTTGACGAAGACGACAATATTGACATCCTCCGGTCGCCGTTCTTCGACGTGGGTTTTGACTTCGACGACACCGTCGAAGACTACTTCGATCGGATCCACATTACTCTTGTGGATACGATTGACGATCAGAGGAAGAAGGGACGGTGGACTATCCTTGGCCGACTCACGACTGCTTCCCCTCCAGACGCTCCTCCGTTCAGAGAGTACTTCACTCACCTCCTACGGCGCCTCACCATTGCTATCGGCAAGCAAGTGGTGGCTATCCGACAATGACTCCTCTCTGGTTAAGGTGAACCTTCTTACTTCGACAATTCCTTCGTTTCTCCTAACCTTGTAGGTGATGATGAAATCGTAACGGATCTAAGCCGCTCCTCCTGCTAAAGCTTAGTAAGCATAGGATTAATTGAGTGCTCCTTCATATTCACTTGTCTTATTGTTAATCAAGGAATTATGCATGAACAACTACTATACTAGCATCCTTTTGATTCTCTAAAATATTTGTTTGTACTAGCCTTATTATCTGTGGTTTAGCCTAAACGCAAGCATCTCTCTCTTGTTTTATTTTATCGTTCAAATGTTAGTAATTTAATCTACCAATTGCTCTTTAAAATAAACCGTGTGAAATCCAAGTTTCATTCAAGCATGTTAGTCCTGCATCAGATACATTAAACTATGGCAAACAAAATAGAATCACAAGCCTGGACGGCAGATTTCTTAGCTAAGCATTGTTGACATTAAAATAAAAAAAAAATGAATTCGCAAGTTCTAATGGATAAATTAAAAATGAAAATGGATGGTCAGGCATGATTTTAGAACAAAAATTCATGCAAGATGCCGAATTGCCCCAAAGAACGGAGAGAGATGCCAGCAATCATCTTTTTAAAGTGAGGCACCAGTTTTCAAATAAAACCATAGGCAAAGAAAAAATAACTAATTTGAGACTCTTTCCTAAAGATACCATCAACATATTATAAATAAAATCCAATATCCACAACAAGAAAATATTAAAGCCATCGACCGATAAAATAAAACAAGCAATAGCTACAATAGACCAATAATATTATATAGAGATGTAGATAATAATAACAAATCTTTCATGATATTTATCAGCTCGTAATCGATAAGAAAACTTCCAAAACTTTGATTGTAACAAATCAGGATTAGATAATGCTACGTATACATTGACACCAAGACCATAAATTTCAGTTCTGTTAACAATTTAAAAAAAGCCTTAGCTTAAAAATGTGCTTGCCCAAGGAATTGTCAATCGCTAAACGGTGATACTAAGGTGCTACTAAGCGCCAACAATTTTGAAAATAAGCTGACATCATGGGCAAGACAATTTTATGGCCCCTTGTCTCCTTCGATCACCAGAGGCAACATTATGCTATTGCCTCAATAAAAATGGATGATACTTTCAAAAACATGCAAAAATAAATGGAATAATTTGCTGAAGTTTTAACTCGAGAACTATAAAACCACAAAAAATAAACATCCGGGAAAAGTACAAAACTCAGTTGTTAGAAAAGAGAATAACTTATGTGACTGCTTCAGTGCAAACAGTGAAAGGGTTTAGAGCAGTAACAGCACAGTATACATCTTTACTCACGCCATAAGCAACTAAGAATTGGCGGAATAACAAACTAGGCTTCATTTGGCTACTACAACTTTCTCCTAAATATGTTTAAGCAGTTTTGATTTACAAGGGAATAAAGTTTTGAGAATAGGGGAGGCACAGTACGGTTTGAAGAATAGGGGAGCAGAGAATAGGGAGGCATGGTTCGATTTGGTTCCAAACCAAACCAATGTGGAAAATAAAACCAAACTACATCAGTTCTCGTTTTGGGATAAGAAACTAGAAAAAGCTATAATTTGGTTTGAACCAATTTGGTTTAAATAGATTTATTACTTCTTTTTGGTTTCGTTTAATGTAATTTTACACATAATAGCAGTGCAAAAGTGGCCTGTAAACCATAAGTTAGAGATTAACCACTTTCGTTTGATGATGGCTCAAGAAAAACTGCATTAGATTTGGTTTGGGTTATTTTAGGTTTTATTTTCATTTTCATTTTAGGAGAAACTTCAAACCTAAATCAGATCAAACCAACTGGTTATAAAAAAATTTCAAACCATAACAAAATCAACCACAAACCAAATAATGAGAAAAGTTTATTTATATGTGAGAGTAATAATTTTGTCATATAATAATACAACAAAAGGTCAACATTATCACAACTGTACCAAGTGACGTCTTAGTTGAAAGCGAAAGAAAACCAGACTGAGATCACAGTGTAATGTTGCGTACCAATTTTGACCCTGTTGGTAATTCATTGGGCCGAACTGTCATCCAATCTCTCATCTCAAAATTGAAATCATTCTGCATAATGGTAGAAGAGATTTGTTTTAAACTGAAGATACTTAAGTAATTGTCATGCTGTAGGAGTGAAAGGATACAGAAGTAAAAAAGGTGAACTTTAAGAAAGCAGTTTTTTATTAAAAACTAACTGTAAAAAAAAAAAAAAAAGAATACACCAAGACCTAAAGACTTGTGCTTGTCTGTTAGTTGACAACTTGATATTTGGGGAAAATGAGAGGACAACTTTTTTCAATATAAAATGTTCTTCATAACTGAAATCAGTGCATTTAGAGACGCAAAAGTAAAATAAATAGGATAAATAAATAAAATAACTGGAAAGCAGTTCCCTAGTAAGTTGAATCATGCAAAGAGGAATTTTACTATATATTATATAATGATTTGATATGCACTCCAAACACAGTCCACATGCCTGAACTTCCAAAATATGCCCATCATTTTTTTCAAATGGTTATCCATTATACTTACAGCTTGCAAACATATCCACATATCAAACACCCCATCTCAAACCCACAAATTTCATAATGCCATCACAAATTCATAAATGAACTATGACACAGCATAGAAAACAACAGCTGCCAGAGAAATAACTGCATGTTGAAGGGAATGGAGAGGAGGATTCTAGAGCTCAAATTCACATAAAGCTCAAATCTACAACTTGCTCAAAGTCAACTCCAAATCATGACCTAAACTTGAAATATTCCGTTTTACTTTATAATAAGGAATCATCTGAGCTATTTAACCATCCATATCAAAACTTGAACACATTGTGCTTTAAGCCCCTTCACATATCATCTAAATAATTGTTAGCACATATGATTCTCACAGCTGAATACTTGACTCTCATAAACGTGCAAAGTAAACAGAAAACATAACCATCTTACGTTTTTTGTAATGGTAGGTCAAGATATCAAGTATGCGTGGCATTGGAAAGGCCAACCTCTCCCCTTTTGGTAACCAGAGGAAAATAAAGTACAAGTCTAACCCTCATTTGATGTCCCCATGCTCACAAAGTTCAAGCAAGATTAGCTAGTTTGATAGACCATAACTTGAAGATAACTTGTATCCAATTCCAATCCCCCGGTTCATAGAGAAGTCCAAATTTGATCCCTCAAGTTTCATTTTGCTATGGCCTTCTATTAAAATTTTCTGATTTTGTTCCATTCCAAACTTTAAATAGAATCAAATAACAAATTAGACCACATTATTATATTTCATCCCAGAATTCCTCCAACTAAAGAAGTTATATTCCTTTCATAGAGCACCCCTATAACCACCAGTTAAACCCCCACCCAGATAAAGGCATTTTTTTTTTTGAAGAGGGTAAATGAACTGACTAGAGTCAGATCAACTGATCCGACATTAGTCGGTTCTGCTTTTTTAGTTAAGAGAGGAAAGACAAAGTAGGAGAAGAAACACGAAGAAGAGAACGAGAGTCGGTGTGAACAAAGTGAGAAATAGAGAGGTAGATGGGATGGAAAAAAGTAGAAGGTACCGAGTAAAAGGTGGATGACATCGAAAGAAAGGTAGGGAGGGGTATAATCATGCAAAAATGAGCTAGCAGGTGACAATTAGAAAGAGAGAACATGAACGATCAACTATAATAATCAAGGTTGTGAAAACCGGACCGGCCATAGAACTGGAAGGAGAGGTTCAAAGTTCCATGGTTCGACCAGGGTTGAACCAAGGTTGAATCGAATGATGTGATAAATATGAAAATTATTTAAATAAAATTTAAATGATAGAATAATCATGTAATAATATAAATTTTTGATAAAAAAATAAATTGAATTCATACATTAATAATATCTTATGTAAATTTAAATTTAAATATATTCAATTTTTAAGCTTAAATCAAACTTAACAAAAATTTAGCTTACATATAAATTATTATTAATTTATGTTATATATTTTAATATAATTTACACCAATAAATTATATATAAAATCCATATTAAAAATTTATATTTATAAATTATTAAGGCAATATCATTTATTATTAATAAATAAATGAATAAATAATTTTTATAGTACATAAATAATAAATGAAGTATATAATTTATTTAAATTTATTAATTCAAAATAAATGTTATTTACATCATAAAAAATTTATTTTAAAAATCTATTTTAAAATATATAGTGTATGTTGTAATCTTAAGAAGTAAAAAATTTCAATGTATTTAATCCCACATCAACAGGACAATGGAGAAAAAGGATGGGATAAAGGCTTGATGTTGTTGTTGTTTTTGTTGTAAACACTAAGATGAAACTCAAAATAAACCTACAGATATTTTAAGGAGAGTTTTTTTTTATTCTACATAAAATGTAGATTAAGTTTGCTAATTTTGATCATATTAAAAAAATGTATCTCAATTAAAAGAATTTCAATTAAATTTACCAAGACATAACTAATAATGAACTACCTTTGCTTAACATACTATATGATTAAGGTTGATTATTTATTTTAAGTTACTCTTGATGTTCCTGATTCATTAATTTACTAATTTAGAATTATATGTTGCAAGTGCTGGTTGATTTTTTGGTAGAGATAAGACCATTGCAAATCTTGATGATAGGTATTTCTAGACAAGTTTAAAAATAGTTTCAACCCATATTATTCTATAATGGAGGATATTTAAGTCTACTAAATGTAGAAATAAAATACAAGGTTGCATAAACCTTTACTGACTCCATATAAACACCGGGACGACACTATTATGGACATTTTATTAGGTTTACAACGAAGAAATAAAACAATGCCATATTTTAGCAAAGATAGCTCACTTTTCAAAATGCCATATTTTCATATCATGTAATGCACATGTCAAAGCAACTTACATTGCTAAATTATAATAAGTTACCTAAAACAATTTTTTTCTAACTAAGATGTAAATTTTATGAGTTATTTCTACAAAACTTTTGGAAAAAAATAAATATGTAACTTAAAATTTTTAACTATTTATCATTAATAAATTGTGATTAATAAAAGCTTAGGAGATATGACTTATAAAAGATCAAGCATATAGGTGGAATTTGATATTGCCTATTGCTAAGTTTATACAAAATTGATCAATAGGTTTACTAGCACGAGTCCTTTTGAGATTGTCACACTTTATCAACCTAGAAAACCTATAAATCTTGTAGATCTTCCTATAAAATCTAAACCTAGTGCATTAAAATAAGCATTTGCAAAATATATACATAATTTGTAGGGATATTTGAAGAAATTTGGCTATTAATTATGAGAAATACAAGCACTATGCTAATGTGAACTGGAGGTTTGTAAAATTTAAACCTGATAATAAGATAATATCATGTCTAAATCTAGAAAGACTTCATTCAGGAACCTTTAAAAAATTGCATGCAAGGCAAGACCACTAAAAATTTAGCAACACATTGGAACAAAAGCCTATAAATTAAAATTTCATAAAATTTTCGAGTAAAACCAATTTCAGTGTCTAATTTAATTTTATGTTTGGGCCTATAATAAATTTCTTGGATTCTGCTCTATTTTCACCTTTTTTATATGAGTCCACATCCAATTCTCCACTAGATACTTCTATAAAACCTACAACCAAAGATATTCTCAATGATGAGATTGTATCCACTGTTGATGGTAGATTTCAAAGATATCTCTTTCATTGTCAAGAGAAATCAATATGTAATGATTTCATGAATTACTTCATAGGAAGCATATATTTTAAGTCTTTGATTTGCTTGATAAGTATTACATGCTAATTCAGAGCTAAATTTATCTGGGCTAAGCAAATTTGATAGAATTTAGTGATTACTCTCATCAAAAGCATTTTGGCATCAAGCTTTGAGTAACACTTTATGTATTTTCTTTTATTAGATGGTTTATGGAAATGAGACGAGATAAGACCATCCAAGGTGGAAGCAGAGATGGAAATTCCTATTATTATGGGAAAATAGACATGCAAATATCCATGGATTGGCACTCAATATCAAGTGGATTTAGCCTGACTGAAATTGAGCTATTATAATTTGGCATGGTGGAATGGTCCTTTATAAGGGATTAATCATCAAGAGGCATAGTTAGAGGAAACACTAAGTATAGTAAATTCAAGAATACACAACGGAGTTCAGATGCCATACAACTACTTAGAGAGTGAATTTTGAGGATATACAAACATTGAAGAAGTATACCTCAGCATTTGTTCACAGATTGCAAATGAACACCGTCTGCTCTTACTGAGGCCTCAAACGACTGTAATAGTGATGGCCACAGAAAGAAAGATCAAAGGAGGGAGTAGACTCAAAAATAATACAAAGAAGTGCCATGTCTCCAAAAAATAGGAAGAGCGGAGAAAAAAATAATCAATACTCCAGACATTCCATTCTCCTAGAACTAAAGCCAGCGGGAAGTTTTGTGACCACTGTCAAATAGTTGGCTACATAAATAGGAAATGTTAGAAGCTACACCCTAAACTCTCCCTAAAAATTGGGAGGATGGGAAAAAAAAGAATATTTGCAGTGGTGAACAACACAGTGCCGAGTCTAGTGAACGAAGCAAAACCATCTCTATCTTTGATGGCAATGTTAAAATGATGTTGTCACCCTCAAACGTGGACATGCAAGAGGACTTTACTTTAAGAATACAGGTCCAGCAAAAAGTGATTAGTGTTATCAACAACATTGACAGAATCATTTCTATCAGATTGGTGCAAAAGTCGGAGTTGAACGTCAAACCCCATCCAGGCCTACCATTGGGATGGATCTAAAAGGAGTCAGAAATGAAGATTGATCACCATAGTTGACTCAAATTCACGACCACGAAGGACTAAATCAACGAGTTGTTGCCCGAGATGATTCTACTTTACATCTACCAAGTCATTTTTTAACAATCCAAAAATTCATGATAGGTATGGAGTGCAACATCAACAATCTTACCAGTATTAGTTCACCAAAGTTGGAAGGATCTTCCTAGCTGAAGAAAGGATACAACATCGACCTGATGGACATAGTAATAACATACCAAGCAAGCCTTCTATGCTAGCTGGCTAAGCCTAGAGAAGCCCTATCTATAATAGATTGGTTTCTTGCAAAGTGAAAGATACCATTGGAATTAGGCATTCTGTTGGAGAAAAAGACAACTACAACAGGACATGAGCTAAGGAGATTTACTGCATTAGCAAAAAGCCACATTTCTATTGCTACAAATTGGTATACTAAGGGGGATGAAAAGTAAGCTTTTCCTAAGATAGAGCTATAACTCTATAGAAGTGAAATCTTCTTAAAAAGAAGACTTGTGATCAAAAGATTTGATCAAGGGATAGCCATTTAGACCATCCATAATTAGGATTTAGGTATCAAACAATGAAGAGATCAAAGGAATCGTGGTTGCTAAAGTTTTGACAATTCAACATTTTGACAAAGACTACTAACAAAGATAACTCCCAAATTGCACTATTTAGATTTAAAATCACATTAGTAGAAGTCCACAATTGAAGAAATATTGGCTCAAGAAAAACGACATGAATGCATGAATTCCGCTTTACACACATAGGATTCCATCTTCCTTGGGTCATATTGTAGTTAACCAGATTTCCCTTGAGGGTAGTATCAGGGTTTAATTAGATCTGGGGTTCTTACTTCCCATGAGCGCAAGCACTCATAGTTAATTACTCATCTTAACACATAAGAGAGAACTCTCGATTAAGGATGAATAACTTTTAAGTACTTTAGTCTCAATTGTGGGGGAAATGGAGGTAAACACGATTAAGATCCCATGGTTTCGTCGTCCAGGGTATACCATAGGTTTCAGTCTACCAACACTAATAATTATTGACCGTAGTGTCCAAGGAATCTGATTAGCAGCCATATGTTGCTTCCTCTCAGGGATCCCGAGTAAAGTGAAGTAGTTAGATGTGGGTTTTAATTTTATTGGGTGTTTTGGGGTTTACATCTATTAGAATACCCAGAAGTTGATTTGATTTGGGATTATGATTTCGTTTAGAAGTGACTCAGAAGTTTGAATTGAAGATGGTTTTATGACTTCTCTTAGAAGTAGCAGGGCGTTTAAATTTAGGTTGGGACTTACGGCTTTCATTGAAAGTAGCCATGGTGTTTGAATTTAGGTCAGGACTTACGGCTTTCATTGAAAGTAGCCCGAAGATTTAATTTCGAGTGGGGCTTACAACTCTACTTACTTAGCTCTACAGCAAGGCTGCCCGAGGGATTTAATTATTTGGGTAGATCTTATAGCTTCCCTTAGGAAGTTGCCTGAAAGTGGTTTTACAACCTAATCTTTTAGATTAAGATGCCTGGTAATTTGAATTTGATTTTTTGAGGGTTTGATATTTAGAAATTTACTAAATAATAGGCTTTACGACTCATATTAGAAGATACCTAGTTATTTGGGTAGGACAGGTCTTACTGCTTCCCTATAGAAGCAGCTCATTGGCGAGTCTTACAATTTAGCTCTATAGGCTAAACTGCTCGAGGTTCAGATTTAATTTGAGAGGAGTTTCTCTCAAGTAATAGGTCTTACAACTTCTTTTGGAAGATGCCTGAAAGTGGGTCTTATTACTTCACTTAGAAGTGACCCAATAACAGGTCTTACAACCTAGTCCTATAGACTAGAATACCCACTAATTTGAATTTGATTGTTTGGATTTTAGAGTTATTGCAATTTATTCAGCAATTTTTCTAAAATATGGGTCTTATGACTTCACTTAGAAGTTGGTCGATAGTGGGTCATACAACCTAGTCTTTTAGACTAGGATGTCCATGGATTTAATTATTTATTTGTTTGAGTGGACAATAGTTGTTTAACACTACACTATGACTTTCAGTTGTTTACTAGCAGTTTGACACTTACTAGCCAACAGTCGTTATGTGATACTAGTGTTTTTGCTACAGTAGCTCTTTTCTGTAGTTTCTTTTCAGTTCCATTGGTTTACTTTTCCTGCACCAGTAGTTCTACTTTTCTTGTGCTAATAATTTACTGCAGCATTTGTTCTTTTTCTGTATTAGCATTTACTTTGATATTAATTCAATTTCAATGCCTGATTAAATTCATTTGCTTGTTGCAGGAGCACTGCAAGAGCTCGTGCTTGAGTCAAAATTTAGAGCATTTGCAGTGTGTGCTGTTGGGAGTTTTGTTAAGAATGTTGAGTTGGAGAGTTGTGTGTTAATTGAGTTGTTTGTTGAGTTTGAGTTTCGAGAGCTTGAGAGCTGTTGTCTTGTTTATGAGTTTAAGAGTTGTTTTGTTGAGTTTGTTGAGTACAAGAGTTTGAAGAGCTTGAGAGCTGTGTTTAGCATTGTCTATACAGGGGTTTGAAGCATTTTGTGAGCTGTGTTGATTAGTGGAACTCCCCCTCTTTTTTTTTATTGCATTTATTTTATAATTGCTCCAATTAGTCAATTTCAATGCTCTCAAATTTTAACTAACAGCTCTTGGATTTAAATTGTTCTTCAGATTTTAAATTGCTCTCATATTTTAAATTACTCTCGGAATTAAAAAATGCACTTGGATTTAAAATTAACCAATTAATTTCAATTGATTAATTATTTTGACTATTGAAATACCACAACAATTCAAAGTCTTCCATGCAATATTATCTATGTGGAATTTATTAATAAGAGGTATCATTTGGAAACATTTAAGGCAGCTCAAAAACTCTTTGGACTGAAATGATGTCCAATAAATTCTCACTTATGCTAAATGGCATTTGGAAGAATGATGAGCAGGATAAAAGTAAATGAGAGAGAACATGCTCGCCCCTCTGACTTATATGAAAATTTTGATAATAGACTCTTAGTAACAACTCAAACGAACTTAAATGTAATGATGATCGCAAACGTCATCAGAGGGCCTAGAGGATAAGCATTTGCAAGTTCTCAATCTCATGCATTAGATGATATAGAAAACCCTAAAATCTCAATTAATAAATTAAATTCTATAAAACATTAATTGATTAAATTAGTTGAATTAATGTATTGAATTGTCCTCTAGATTTTTGAGGCAATTTCGACAGCCTCTCAACGTCCCCTCCCCTCGCGGGGAGGTCGAGGAGGCACTTGTCATTGTTTCTTCCTATCTAAACCTAAGGTCGATGGCGTAGGGTCTTCTAATTTAAAAATCATCCGCCCAGATCAGATATCGATGGCGCGGGTCTTCGAATTTTAAATTATCCCACCATTATCTAAGATCGACTGCATGGGGCCTTCGATTTGAACCCACATCTTGGCCGGACTTAAAGTCGACAATGCGAGGTCTTCACAAATAAAAATACCTATTGTTTTATGATTGTATTTATTTTATTAAATTTTATTCAACTTTCAAATAACTGAATAAACTTAATAATGCAATTATGCAAAGCAATTTTTTTTATCATTTCTTTGTTTTGAATTAGAGAAATCGTAACTTTGCTTTATTCAAGATAACCAGCTTAGAGTACTTGATCCCTTTTTTTTATTGGAGAGATGGAATATGTCTGGGCTATTAGATGGGATTCAAAACCAGAGAAGAAAGCCGGTTTGCTCACGGGAAACGAAGCAAGGACCACACGGGCTCAACTAGAGTCGGGTCGGATGAAGAAGTTGAAGGAGGCCCTGGTCGTGTGAGACGTCGGCGTTCGCGTATGTGGAGACGAGGAGCCCGCTCGGTGCTGTCATGTGTTTTGGACGAACAGAGAGGCGACTCGGGAGGCAGATCTCAGTCTCGTGTGCGAACAACCAGGCGACGCAAGAATCAGGTTTAATCCCGTGTGCGAATGGAGTTGGATCAGGCGTGAGGGTCAGACAAAGGCAGGCGGAGGGTTTCTGGCTCGCGTACAGGTAGGTCGGAACGGGATTTTGGGTGAAATCACAAGTTGAATAAGCAGATCAGAGCCTGGGATTTCTTCCTTCAAATTCTTGTGTGCAATTTGAGAAAGACAAATGAGAGGGCTCTTGCATCAATCGATTTATGTGTCTTTTTAACTAAAAGAAGTCATGAGCGGGAACAGTTATAAGCGAACAGCTGCTTCGCCTCGTGATGTGGGGCCAACGGAGATAGGTACAGAGGAGGTTTTGTTGTGAAGAGATGCATCTCTTTGTTTTTTTATTATTTTAATTTTAATTTTGCCAACAAGAAAGTCAATCAAATATCGGATGGTCTATGTGGGAGGAAAAAAATCTAGAACATGGATAACAAACAGGAGGAAAATAAGATAGGCATGGTTGGCCAATCAAAGAAATTTTATATGGACAACCAATCCTAAATAGAGAATTATTTTGAATTTTCTTTGGATAAGTTTGTGCTTAAATTTGATTTTGCAAGTATTGTAGAGTTAATTTAGAAAGGATAAGCTTACGCTAGAGTGGAGCTAGTTTTAGAAAAATAAGGCTGCTTATAAAATAGATTAATGTTGTAATTTGCCCATTATGAATAAAAAAATAAACTTCTAGCAAATACTCTCTCCCTTTTCCTCTTCCTCTCCCATAGTACTATCCTTGTCTCTGGTGCCACCGAAACCTGCTGCTTCCCACTGCTCCCAGCGCCACTGACTACACTACTGCCCGGGTCTGCCTGTGACCAGTAATAGGAAAACAACAAATCTGCTGCTGTCCATGGAAGGAAAACACCAATAAGTGTGCTGTCCAGCACAGAAGAAGCATCTCAATTGCTGATTACAGTAACCAAAATGCAAATTACAGCAAACTGCTTGCTGTCCACAAGGAAAGGATCTTAAAACAGAGATGAAACTTGCTGTCCACAGCAAGAACAAAGAAAAACCTGAGGGATATACTATCTACAACGAGAAAAATACAATTAAAGACATGTATTTTGAATGATAGATCATTAGTGTTCCTGTAAAAAAGATTTCAATATTTTTACCCAACCATACCTCTCATTGTGATCTCACATCATTGCGATTAAAGGTTAGCATCGAATCAGTGTGGCGCACTTAGAAGCTTGTTATTTTTTTTCTTATAAAGGTGTGTATGGATGTCTTAATTCTTTAACCAAAAAAAAAAAAAATTCTTCATAGTTCTTTAAAATAATTAAATCATGTTTTGTAGCTAAATCATTTTGTAATGAGAGATAATTTTCTACACTAAATGGAAATATTTTTACGTTAACATGAAAAAATAAAAAGAGAGCAGAAACTAAGTATGCAAAATAAAATAAGTATTGTCAATAGAGTTCTTTTACCACCTCGTCCCTTAAACCTAACACTTATAGCCCTATTATCATAGGGATGAGCCCCTTCCTCTATAGCCCTTATAGGCCTACTGTTGCAGGGATGAGTGAAAAGAACCATGATAAATCAAGTATATCAACAAATTCGCACAGCAAATGATAGATTCAAATTTAAAAAAGGTAAACAGAAATTCAAATCATATATACATTTGAAGATCATGGTTTCTACCCGAAAAAGATAATCCGTCCAAAACCAAATTACAAGCCCATGCATGCTTCTTTATGAACAAAAAAAAAATGATATCTACATAAAATGAGATCGAAAAGATGTTTTTAAGACATGAAAATAACTCAAATAAGAATTTATAAACTTGAGTCACAAAAAACATAACAATATTCTATCAGCAAATTCGTAACCCAAGAATAGATGCACTATAAGAAATAACAAGTATAGATGCACTAACACATATGCATGTGAACACTACAATATCTATTTAAAAATATCAGCCCAAGAAAATAAAATACAGACATACCATCGATTTCAAGAATAAAAATAAGATTTACAGAAGCACTGACCAACAAATTATCAGATGGAAATAATGTGTAAGTCGTACAAAAATTACTAGAATAATAACTTGGAAATCAGCCAAGCAAATCTGAGCAGAAATAAAAATAGAAGCATGTGATTTTAATGTCATGAACGGAACAAATATGCTGACAACGCTACATAGGAATCTCAACAAATTAGCGTAAACACTACCTTTGCCTGAAGAATGTCATAGTTCTTAAATAAGCATTTCTTTCCAGTAGAATCAAGCTTTTCTTTCATCAGAATACTGAATTCATTTGCACCACAACAGAAATCAACTACCTGACAAACACATTTAAAATCATTTCAAGAAATCGCTAAACTGAAAGTGGAAACCAAAACAAATTAAAAAGAAAACATTTTCCTTAGAACATTCAGCAGAATACTTCAATTAACCAACAGAAGGTGACGGTGCAGGTGAATATTTTTTCAGGTAAAAAGTAAAGAGGGAAAATGGCTTCAATAGTTCAGAAACTCAGTAAAAAACATTCCAGAATACCTTGATGATCATAAAAACCATCAACAATTACAAAGAAAGTAACTTTATAAAATTGGCTGAAGACACAAGATAATTAACATAAACACATCAAATTATTACTTGCAAAAAAGAGATCAAGTCATCCATTAAAAAAAATAACTTGACTCGAAAGAACACAGGTAGCCCAATTGTTGAGAAACAAGGTTCAATCATGCAATAAAAGAAAATGTTCATATTTCCGGAATGAAGCTAATCTAGAATGACAACAAAGAAGCAGGATTTAAGAAAGTAAACTATCATCACATTAAGAATTCATATGATGATGCAGAATTTCTTCACTGCTCCGAGCATTTTATTGACTGGTCTTTCAAAAACAAGATGAATGAACTTATAAATTCAAATTTAGCAACACATAAATTACGTGCAGTTCTATCAAAGAGGATATATACACATGTCCCCCAGAGCCTCTCAACTTTCTTGAGTAGGCTTAAGGCAAACTTCTGCATATTAAACAAGTTGTAAGACCTTGGTACTTCAATGTGTTGTTGATTGCATAGGATAATTGAGAATCATATTGGTATATTTTATTGTAATAGCATTCAGTGAAACAAAAACATTCGTCTTATGATAAATCTTCTAATAGCACGATCTGGATCTCCCGAGGTGAGAAAACTACTCTCAATGAAAGTTAAAGCCCAAAATTCGAGCCTCTTGCATAGCGTACCTACACTTCTCACAATAAAAATTAAAAACCTCATCTATATCATACTTGGACAAGTCGAGGAATCTTCATTCCTAAGCTAGGTGCACGACCATGATAAAGGTAAAGTTTCAGAACATTCAGTGCCATTTGTTGGTTATTCAGTAAGAGAAAGTTCCAGCCACAGTCCTTTAGTACCAATCCAAGAATTTTTAGGCAAAACAGTGTATCCGTGGATCTTACAGCAAGCTATAAAGGTAGAGATATTAACAAAGCCAACTCGTTATTTAGGTTTTACTTTACAGGAGTGCTCCTCCAAAATGTGTTAAGGAGTACACAGCTATAGAGAATTCATTAAATGCCTTTAATATGACGTCCAAGCCAGCCAATACCATAGGAGCAGAAGTTAGATTTTACTTTACAGTAGTACTGCATGTCTAAAAGGAGTGAGAGGATATTTCAACTCTTTTCTTAGGGATTTTCGAGAATGAAATGTTAACAACCAGTCATGATCATATGAAGAGATGTTATATGTATTAAGTGTCCTCCGATCTGGTAATCAGACAAATATCAGATCTGATCATTTCTCATTGAATGGATGGCCCACTAAGCGTCTTCCAAAAATCATAACCCTATATCAGAAAATATGCTTGTATCATCATTATGCATATAGTCATGAACGTATGTCATAATATACTTACATATAGAGAGAGAGAGGGGGTAAGAATGAGCTCCACTTTCTATGAATAAGAAAACATCTCTTTTTTTTTGTCTATTATCTTTTCAAATATATTAGTTTGCCAAAACTCTTGAAATAAAATTTAATACCATTGATTATCATCTATTTTATTAACCACTTAAAGAACTAAGGTATTTTGAATTCTAAAACCACTTGCTTTCTGATCAAGTAAATTTAAATGTGAACATTGGATATTATGATACAACAACATTAATTTGCATATCACCAGAGGTTCAACTCAAAAGTTCTTTCATTGATACTTATCTTTACAAGTAGATTAATTCAGTTTGTTTTATTTTCGAACTACTTCATAAATCAGTGTTTCCATATCAACTTCTGCATCATTTACTTTTTATCCTATGCTCGATACATGGATGAGCCAAAAAAAAAACTAAAAAGCATTTTAGATTCCATATATTTTAATAGCTTGGAATAACATCAATAATTTTAGTCTTCCACTCGGAGTCTCTTTTATCAAAATTAAATGGATATCAAAGTCAACTACATGTAAGCACCCATGTGGGTGAGACGGACACCACACACGCACATGCCAACATCTGCACACAAAACACAAATATATATAGATATAAATGCCTATTGGACAAAAAATTTTATGTGGCTAAGGTAGCGACTACTTTCTAAGAAAGAAGGAAAAAATGATACACCATTGCAATAGCCAAAGCAACATATTCACCTATTCATCTGCTAATGCATAATAGACAATTTAGCATGAACTTACTCATGTGGTTATAATCATTTTCTAAATTATTCGAGTTTGTGTTTTAATGAGTCAATCTAAGAACCTCCTATGACCTACAATATTGTAAGGGATATCCATATTATCTCAACAACAATAACATCAAGCCTTCATCCCACTACGTGGGGTCGGCTAAATGAATATTTTTTTCTCCATTGTGTCCTGTAAAAAGTAAAGCCACTCATCCACCTGAGCATCCTCATCTATGCAACACATAAATTAATTTTCTACTTCTCTTTTAATGGCCAAAATTCTTAGCCATAAAGCATTGCAGGTCTCACTATCATCTTATAGAATTTTTCCTTTAAGTTTGAAGGGTATTTTTCTATCACAAATAGGCCCGAAGCATTCCTCCACTTCAACCATCAAACTTGCATTCAAATAATAATATTCCCATCTATTTCACCATCACTCTGAACAATAGACCCCAGATATCTAAAACGTGTACTCTTATTAATGACTTGATCGCCCAAATTCACAATCCCTCCACTAGATCAATTACTACTAAAATTACACTCCATATATTCGATTTTCGATTACTCAAACAAAAACCTTTAGACTCTAAGGTTGACCTCCATAATTCAAGTATACCTTCAACTCCCTCTCTAATCTTATCAACAAGAAGAATATCATCAACAAAAAGCATACACCAGGGTACATCCTCTTGCAAATGTCTAGTAAGAACATTCATGACTAAAGCAAAAAGATGTGGGCTTAAAGCTGATCCTTGATGTAATCTGACTGAAATAGGAAAATACTTGGTCAAACCACCTTGTGTTTGAACACAAGTAATTGCTCCTGCATACATATCCTTAATGACCTAAATATAAGCATTATTAAACCCTTTCTTTTCTAGAACTCTCAATAGCACTTCTCTTGGAACTTTATCATATGCTTTCTCTAAATCAATAAATATCATATAGATCCTCCTTATTCTCTTTATACTTCTCCATCAAACCTCTCAATAAATATATAGCTTCCATAATAAACCTACCCGGCCATGAATCCAAATTGATTTTGAGAAACATAAGTATCACATCATAACCTATGCTCAATAACTCTCCCATAGTTTTAAAGTATGATACAATAACTTAATTCCTCTATAATTCGTACACTTTTGTGGATCACCTTTATTCTTAAAAATAAGAATCAACACACTCTTGCTCCACTCATCTGACATCCTTTTAGTCTTCAAAATAATAATGAAAAGTTTCGTAAACTAAGAAATTTCTTCATCTCCTAAGTATTTCCACACCTCTATTAGAATATCATCAGGTCAACTTGCTTTTTCACACTTCATTTTTTTAAAGCTTCTTTAACTTTGGTTTTACTAATACGCAAATAAAAATCTCTATTTTTATTTAGGGTGTTAAAATCACTAAATTCAATTGTATTCTCACAATATTTATTAAAAAGCTTATCAAAATATCTCATCCATCTTTATTGAATATCTTCTTCTAAAAAAAGCATTTTTTTTAATTAATCCTTAATACACTTCATTGAACTAGATCATTACTTATCTCTTTGTTGACTAACTTACACATATATCTTTCACCCAGCTAAGATTTTTTTTAAAGCATCTAATATATTATATAAATCAATAAAAACTAAATTCTTTGCATCGCATATTGATTTCTTAGAGTTCTTATGGGTCTCTCTATATCTTTCCTGATTTTCTGAATTTTTACATCTAAACTAATTTTTATAACAAAGATTTTGATTTTTTATATTTTCTCGCACATTTTGATTCCACCATCAATTATTTTTATTATTAAGAGTATTTTTCTTGTAATACTCCAAGCACATCCTTTAAAACATTATTAATATCACTGGCTATTTTTTCACGCACAACATTGGCTTCCTTATGTACAATCAAAATCTTAAGATGTTAAATCTTACTTTCCAAAATATTTTTATTAGTATTCTTTAAATATCCTCATCTAATTCTAAAATAACATATTACTTTATTTTTCATATTCCGCCCCTTCATCTTAAAGTCTAAAACTAATAAACAACGTTGAGCATTTAAATTTCGGTTTTACCTATCTACCAACATGTTCATTTCCAATAATAACTATTTTATCAAGAGGTATCTTTTATATTAATTTTTCTAAGACATTCCAAAATTTTAATTTTGAACACATATCCAAACCTAATTGATGAGCATAAGCACTTATAATATTAATAATCTTAATGTCAACATCAATCTTGAAAATAATAATTCTATGTTCAATTATATTTATTTCTACAACATTATCCATCCAACACTGATCTATAATCACACCTACCCAATTTCTAATACGACTCCTACCTGAATATCATAGTTTAAATCCTAAACTAATAATATCCTTAGTATTCTCTCCAACCCATTTAGTGTCTTGAATGCATGGAATATTTATCTTCTTATGAATCATAATATATATTAATTTCATTAATTTGTCTATAAAAAAACTTATATTCCAAGTTCATATCCTAATTTAAGTTTCATGGACTAGCTTCTTTGCCCACATTCAGTGCAATGGTCCTTCCACACTCCTTACTATATTCAGGTCATACAGTGCGTCGCTTCTAGGGAATGTCCTACGAATAACACAACATATTAAAGGATTCATATCATGATTATTTGATAAATTTTATGATGATCGCTGACTACCTAACGTAACCCTCCATTATTCTCATACAGGGCTTGGGACCTGGCAACAACAGTGTTGATATCCATATAATCTCATTGGACATAAAACCTTCAAGAGGAATCACATCTAAATTATACTTTGTTAGCCAGACTATTTAGACATCTTTTACACCCCTCTAATTCTCAAGTGGTAATTAATATCTACCTAAAACTTTATGTATATAGATATACATTAGAGTTGCCTCAAATTCCCTTTTTAGATCAACCTATAAAATGCTTCTTATTTAGATTTAAAATTTAACATGCCATGAGACGAGTAAATGTCGTCACATTGCATTTAAAATAAGTTAAAATTGATGCAACAATACAATAACAGCAACAACAAGTCTATATCCTACCACGTGGGGTTGGCTACATGAATCTTTTTTGTCGATTATGTCCTATTAAGAGTCATTAAATTTAATAAAAAATGTCATGTTTAATATTTTCTAGCAAAGTTTTTTTTAGGTCTACTTACATCTTTCTTAAAATAGGCCAAATTTAATACATCTACTCTCCTAACCGGGTCATCGACAGACCAATATTTTATGTATCTTAACCATCGAATGCGGCTTTCTATAATCTTATCTTCTACTGGAACTACTCCAACCTTTTCAAGTATATACTCATTTCACATTCTGTCTCTAAGAGTAAAGCCACTCATCCACCTGAGCAACCTCATATTTGCAACACTTTTATGTTTATCTTTTAATGGCCAACATTCTGCTCCATAAAACATTGCAGGTCTGACCACCATCTTATAGAATTTTTCCTTAAAGTAAAGGGGCATTTTTATATCACATAGAGGCCTGATGCATTCCTGCACTTCAACCATCCAACTTGAATTCTACAAATAATATCCCCACCTATTTCACCATCACTTTGAACAATAGACCAGAGATATCTAAAATGTGTACTCTTTTTAATAACTTGATCGTCTGAAATCACAATCTCCTAACTATATCTATTACTACTAAAATTACACTACATGTATTTGGTTTAAGATCTACTCAAACAAAAAGCTTTAGAATCTAAAGATAACACCCATAATTCAAGTTGTTTTTTAACTCCCTCTCTAGCCTTAACAACATGAAGAATATCAATAGCAAAAAGCATACACCAGTATATTGTTGGACCGGTCCAACCGGTCCTGCGGGACCGGCCCGTGCGAAACAGAGGCGGAAATCTTTCGCCTCTACTGGAGGCCGATCCGACCGCAGGAGCCAACGAAGCATCTTTGGAAGGTTTTTTGAGGAAGTTTAGTAGGGAAATTGAATGTAGGGACTATTTAGAGATTTCCTTTTAAATTGTATGCATTAAATAGTTTGTTTTCCTAGGGTTAGGGCATCTTGAATTTGGCTAAAATTTGAGATCTCTTAGATTTAGGTTTTCTTTTGAGCTCTAGCGGCGTCTAGAGATTTGGGAGAGATTGATCCTCCTCTCGAATAGAGGATCAATTGTATCTTGCTATTTTTCGTTTCCCTTTCATCAAATAATACAAATTATCTATTGTTTTCGTGATTTGTGCGGATTTTTGTGGAGAATTCTTGTCGTTTCCCCAAGATTGATAGGAAATACTTGAGATTTACAAGTGTTTCCTATCAAATTGGTATCAGAGCGCTTTCTTGGGCGGAAAAATAAAATATCTTAGCTATTTTTGCAATTGGAGCCTATATCCAATTAATAGAAGCAAAGAAGATAGAGGCGTTGGAAGGCGAGATGGAGCAATTCAAAACTGGCTTGGAGAAGTTCTCTACCATGGGAGAAAGATTTTCATATATGAAAAACCGTATGGAAAACCGATTTAGAAGGGTGGAGGAGATGTTAAGAAGGCTCTTGGAGATGCAAACAAACACTTCACTGATGGTTATGATGGCTAACCCTAACCAAGATTTAACCGGGATTCCCTTGGTCGAATCGAAGGGAAAGGAGATCGGACAAGAGGAGTTTGACGAGGGGAGTTTCTTCCATCAAGAGCCACCTCCTGTGGCTCCGATAAGGGGTGGATTAGGGCTCCTGGATGAGGGGACAATAAAGATGAAATATTTTGTGGAGGCGGTAGGGCGACCGACCACTATAAGAGGCATTTTGGGCAAGGGGAGCCACTCATCAGAAAAGGAGGGGGTCAAGAGCCACCTCCTAGGACTCCAATAAGGGGCGGAATAGGGTTAGCGGATGGGGGACCGCATGAAGGGCATTTCGTCGTGAAGGTGGTGGGGTGGCCGACTCCTATGGGAGGTCTTTTGGGCAAGGGAAGTTGACGACCGAAGGAGGGGGACGGGCTGAACCATGGGGATCGGGTCATGTAAGGCGAAGGGAAGGACGGGGGGATTCCCACCCTCGATACATGGGGAAGATATGGAGGGATCACGACAACCGCTACACTGGAGGAGGAAGAAGCTATTGGGGTGAAAGTGATCCTAGGGTGAGGAAGTTGAGGATGCCAGTATTTGAAAGGGAGGATGCCTATGGGTGGATGTCCAGGGTGGAGATGTATTTCATGGTGAATGGGTTGAATGAGTAGAAGTTTATGGTTGAATGGCTATGTCTAGTGGGGAAATCTCTATTTTGGTTTCAGTGGACGATAGCATGGTCACTAACAGAGTAGCTAAAAAAAGCTATCAACAGTGTCCCAACCTTCCACCTTTAGGACAAGGTGGATCTTTGGGAGGGGAGTATTGTTGGATCGGTTCATTTGATCGATCCAGCCGGTCCTGTGGGACCGACCCGTGCGAAACAGAGGTGGAAATCTTCTGCATCTACTTGAGGCCGATCCGATCGAAGGAGCCAACGAAGCATCTTTGGAAGGTTTTTTGAGGAAGTTTAGTAGGGAAATTGAATGTAGGGACTATTTAGAGATTTCCTTTTGAATTGTATGCATTAAATAGTTTGTTTTCCTAGGGTTAGGGCATCTTGAATTTGGCTGAAATTTGAGATCTCTTATATTTAGGTTTTCTTTTGGGCTCTAGCGGCGTCTAGAGATTTGGGAGAGATCGATCCTCCTCTCGAATAGAGGATCAATTGTATCTTGTCATTTTCTGTTTTCCTTTCATCAAATAATACAAATTATCTACTATTTTCGTGGTTTGTGCGGATTTTTGTGGAGAATTCTCGCCGTTTCTTGAAGATTGATAGGAAATACTTGAGATTTACAAGTATTTCCTATCAGATATATCATCTTGCAAATGTCTAGTAAGAACATCTATGATTAAAGCAAAAATATTAGCTTAAAGTTGATCCTTGATGTAATCCAACCGAAAAAGAAAAATTATATGCTTTCTCTAAACATTATTAAGTCCTTTCTTTTCTAGAACTCTCTGGAGCACTTCTCTTGAAACTTTATCATATGCTTGCTCTAAATCAGTAAATATCATATGTAGATCCCCCTTATTCTCTCTATACTTCTCCATCAAACCTCTCAATAAATGCATAACTTCCAAAGTAATTCTAACCAGCATGAATCCAAATTAATTTTGAGAAACATTAGTATCACATCATAACCTATACTTAATAACTCTCTCCCATAATTTTAATATATGACACATTAACTTAATTCCTCTGTAATTCACACACTCTTGTGCATCACCTCTACTCATCTAGCATATTTTTAGTCTTCAAAATAATATTGAAAAGTTTTGTAAGCTAAGAAATTCTTTCATCACCTAAGCATTTACACACCTCTATTGGAACATCATCAAGCCCAACTCTTTACAATACTTAATATCTTTAAAGTCTCTTTAACTTTGATTTTACTAAATCAATGATAAAAATAAAAATATTTATTCTCATTTAGGATGTTGAGGTCACAAAAGTCAATTGTATTAATCTTCATTGAAAAGCTTATTAAAATATCTCATCCACTTATGTTGAATATCCTCTTCTAATAAAAATACTTTTTGATATTAATCTTTAATGCATTTTACTTAAACTAGATCCTTATTTCTCCTATCTCTTTGTTTGGCTAACTTAGACTTACAGTTTTTGCCCTCCATAATATCTAATTTATTATATAAAGCATTAAAAGCTAAATTTTTTGTATTATATATTACTTTCTTAGATTCCTTAAGATCCCTTCTATACCTTTCCCAATTTTTTTGAACTTTTACATTCAAATTAATTTTTATAACAGATCTTCTTATTTTGAATTTTTCTTACACATTACGATTCCACCATCAACTATTTTTATTATTAGGGTTTTTACTTTTGATACTTTAAGCACATCCTTTACAACATTCTTAATATCAGTAGCTACTTTTTTCACATAACATTAGCTTCCTCTTGCATAGCCAAAATCTTAAGATCTTGAATCTTAATCTCAAAAATATTTTTGTTAGTATTATTTAAATGCCCACATCTAATCCTAGGACAAATTTTTACTTTATTTTGCAAATTTCACCCTTTCATCTTAAAGTCTAAACTAATAAACAGTATTAGGCATATAAACTTTCACTCGGAATAATTTTACAATCTTCGCAAGCTAAACGATCTATTTTTCTTGTAAGAAAATAAACAATTTGAATTTTACTATTTCCATTCTTATAAGAGATGAGATGCTCCTCTCTTTTTTTAAATAAGGTATTAGCAATTACAAAACTATAGGCTAAAGCAAAATTTATTATGATCCTACCAACTTCATTAATCACTCCAAACTCATAGTCATCATGAATGCTTTTAAAATTTTCTCCTATACCAATATGTTTATTTTGATCACCCCTGATAAAAACTATTTTTTCAAGACATATCTTTTGTATTAATTATTTTAATTCATTCTAAAATTTTAATTTTGAACACATATTCAAACATAAAACCACCAAGGGACGCAACTCTTCATAAAAACTGAGAAAGAAAACTATGCAGCCCGCCTCGCAGTGCCACAACACTAAGTTTGGAGCATCACAGCGCTCCACTCTCTGTCTCCAGTCTGTCTGGCATCGCCGGGGTCTAGAGTGTCGCAACACTGTGCTCTCTGTCTGTTTCCAAACAAACTATATAGCACCACAGCGCTTGAGTACACAGCGTCGCAACACCTGAACCCAAGCAGAGGGAGGATCTCTTGTAACCCCCAACGAACTCGACTTATAGAATTGAGGTCTGAGGCAACAATACAATTAGATTGATCAACACAATCAAATTCCACACAATTAAAATTAAACTATTCCATTACAAAGAAAAAATGTATTATTTGTCTTTGATAATCGCTCGTGAATAAAAAATTAACTTGTTGTTCATGAAAAAAGTTAGTCTAATTCATGAATCCTTTAAGAACATCAAAATACATTTTCATGGGAAAAAACATTGCTAAGTAATCATTAAATGGGATAAATGACATTGTTATAAGAAACTGAACAAGTCATGTGGATCACACATAATAAGGGTTCCGTACTGAACCAAATAAGCAAATCTAACATTTTTCTATGGTCTAACCAAGAAATGCTTAAAAGGATTACAAAAAGAATAAAAATAAAAAGGGAACATTGTTACAAACAAATCACGACCTCAAAAAAAACACTCTTTCAAGAACCACAATAGCTTCGATGAGATTTAATTCAACCCAACATAAGTCTTATGGTGATTTATATGTCCCAGCTTTCATAAGAGATGACATCAAATCATGAATCACAAGTGTGATGATCCTACTAGAATGTTAGTAACAAGCTTCAATAATCAAAGATCAAAATTAAAACTCAAATAATATATTTGCTTAATTGTAGCCTAGTTCAATCATAATTTCTCATCTAAGACCTTTAATAAAGTAGTGGTTACAAAATAATCTAAAGATAAATCATTTGTAGCTACAAGATGTATAAACCATGTATAATATTTACATAAATTAGGACCCTTTTTATTTATAACGCTTAAATTGATTATATAATTCTTTATATTCACTACATGATAGATATTTCTCTTTAAGTGTATGTTCCATGCCAAAACATGTTGATTTTGTTTCCCTGCCAACATATCAACAAAATAATTGAGCATGTCTCACTAATTTTATTTTGGCAACATTGTATGAACTTGCTATGGAAGACTTAAATTATGTATTTTACCCATTTAATCCAGTATACAAGTAACAGATCTTGATCAATTAATCAAAATCATTCATCAATTAGCTCTGTACAAATTAGAGTTGACAAAAGCAAAAAATTGTCTTGGAAATACATGGACCAACTGCAGAGAAGAAACTAAATAGGCACTGTGACAAAGTCCTCATAAACCATCAAAATAAACTTTAATATTCCTAACCATCAGACTTGCTCAAAATTCAAAACTAAGGACGGATAACACATTTGCATCTACTTAGAGTAGAATCAACATCAGTATTATAAGGATTTTACCATGTCACCTTCTTGTACATACCACTGGAGCTTATCAACAATCTGTGTAAAAATATGAGCCAGGCAAAAATTAGATGACAGTAATAAGATCAAATCACAACATCCATATTTAAAATTAATCAGATCACAATAATCACACTAATGCAACAGCAACTCTTGAAATTTATAACTGTTACCCATCATGAAACTGTAGATATGTCTTGAGAATCACATAAAAGTAGTTAATTTCATTTAGATATGTGATATAATTTAAAAGAAAAAATACACATTGCTTTTGGTAGGTGTCATCCATAATGTTCAAAGTTCAACTTACCTGAATGCAAGTAGGATTTAAGTAAATCCCGCTATTCTAAGCCCTGTTAACACAACTTATAGCAAATCTTATGAATCTGATTTTAGTAAGGGATTATTTGATTGCAAGTATTCTAAAGATGTGTATTCAAAAGCAATGCAAATTAAATATAATAAATTATAAATATTTAAGGTTGTTTGATTGGTCGTACAACAAAATTAGAAAATCACATTTTTGTGTTTAGTTGGCTAAAAAATGAATCAAACTTTTTGTATTAATATGTTATTTTAAATATAAATGTTGGAATAATATATTTTTTATATTAATTTTTTTAGCACATGATAGTTGGTCGAGGGGATTGCAGTGATGCTAGATACGGTGGCATGGATGACGGATGCAGAGACGAAGACAACTACAACACGAGGATGGATGAATAAAATCGCAGCCACAACATGAGAACAAGATCAGGATGGATGTTGGTAATTTAAGGGAAAATATTGGCAGCTTCAACAATGTAGGGAAAGAGATAATATGATGAAGTTTTATATAATGTAAGAATAGTGCATTCCGAATTCGGTGGGTGAATTTTGAATGCACCAAAAAAGGTCTATTGGGGGTATTCTAATTTCTCAAAAAGAATGCTTTACATGTGTTTTAATTCCAACCAAACACCTGAAAAATCTAAAAACCTACATTTTTACATTTTTTTACTCAAAATTCAAAACACATCAAAAGAAATAACCAATAAATCCTTTTAAAATCCCGATAACCATTTGAATGTGAATAAATTTAATCCGAGCTAATTTGTAAAAATGTTTGGATGCAAGAAGATTAAGACTTCTGAATTAGATTTGTGAGTGATATGATCAATAAAGCAAATCATTTAGAAATTAATTATGGTATGACAATAATTTAGAACTAAATTGGGATATCAATAAGCTAATTGATACCTATATAATCAAATTAGGAATTTAATATGTTAATAAGAAATTAAATATAGATTAGCTAATTAAAATATAACAAAACCTAAAGTCAAAAACCAATGACTAGGATGTTCACTTATGTTCATTAGGGCTTCAGTAGAAATTAATTACACTAATAAATGCATAGATTTAAATAATTAGATGTTAGTTATACTTAATTTGGCAATTAAATATGAATTAGATATAGATTAGCTAATTAAAATATAACATAACCTAAAGTCAAAAACCAATGACTAGGATGTTCACTTATGTTCATTAGGGCTTCAGTAGAAATTAATTACACTAATAAATGCATAGATTTAAATAATTAGATGTTAGTTATACTTAATTTGGCAATTAAATATGAATTAGCTAATCCAAATAAATAAAGCTAGTAATTATTTAGATTATTACGATGCCAAATTATAGCATAATTATGGCTTAATTAGTATTATTTGCTCGTTATTATCAATATTAGGATAGGCTGCATAACTGATTATATAATAATAAAAACCTAAATTTCTATTACAAGCCTTCATAAATCCAGTTAAATCCCATAAAATCTCGATCGACCTAGGCCAAATTAAACAAATCTGACAATATACCAGATGCATTGAATTGAGGATTTACCAAACCTATTTTAATCATTTCATAAAAAATAACTCAAATACCTCTAAAATCTCATTTGAATTCCCCAACCGGAAATCCCCTCAAAATCACATAGAAACCTATTTTTAAATTACCTGAAAATGTGCATCTTAAAGATCATCGAGAACAAATATTTACTTGAAGAAACTACATAGAATGCTTACTGCAATAATGCATATCAAACAAAGCCAAAAAGGGTACGCACAAAGCAAACCCACTTGAATGTAGTGATAATTCAATATTTCAGCAAGTGAAAGTAATAAAATACGAAACAAAACCTGAATGGAATGCAATATAAATGAAAATGGATTTCTTTATGATGTGGAAAAAAAACTTGAACTAGCATAGGCAGATTATTTTTAAGCCTATTCATTACCATCTATGCACATAAGAGAATGAAGGAACAAGATCTCAATAATTTGGATGATAGAGTACTCACAATAAGGATATCATCACAAGAGAGCTACGAATAAAAGCTTAACCATAATGATCATGTAAGGATGATTGCTCAAGAAAGGCAACACCTCAAGCCCCCTTTGATGTTTGAGAACTCAGGAAATAATTTTTTTAAGGTAGCTTACATTTTTTAACCAAAATTTTCTTGATGTTCGATAAAAAATAGTTAGATCTCGGGTCAAAACTTCCTATAGTCATAAACCTCTAGTTAATATGCTTAATGCTCACAATCACTAAAGAGCACATGATTTAGGTGGTCGCTTAGGCGCAATTTTGGCCTCAAAATTAGTACTTAGATTTTAATTTAATTAAATAGGAATAGAGAAATCTATCACCCTAAGTATACATCCATTCCACCAATGTAAGAAGGCTTCGAATCATAACATATAGGTAGCCATATTAGCAATTATGAGCTGCCTCACCTAACAAGTAGACCAGGGTCAAAGTGTGTTGAAGAAATACTTCAAAGATTAGCATAAACTCATTAACTTGTAGAGGGTTTTTAGTATCAAATAGACTTAAGGTTAAGTGACGTGCAATATAAATTATGAGGAGCTAAATGATGAATTTGAAATAAATAGTTGTTCATCCAACTATCCAACTAGCACACGGTTGCCAGACAAAACATGACAGCTCAATACAAATGTTCCTATTTTTTGAATTATTACAAGAAAGATTGACTAAATTCAAAAATATCATGGTGATGTAATACCTCTTGAAGCTTGTCAAACTTCGTAAAGTGACGACCATAAGATGAGTAGCGCGGGCCATGTAGAACAGGTGCAAGATATACTTTGAGTTTAACCTGCCAAGAAAACAAATTCCAATAGTTTAGGGTATAAGAATCACTCTTTCCAATAGCATCATGATTGCTTAGCAAAATATAATTTCAAAATAGTCAACTTATGGAATTCAACATTATTGAAAGTCAATGACTGTAATCAAAACTATAATGGACTCCAAGATAGCATACTTCTATGTGCACATGGTTAAAGGTGTTTACTAATGCATGTTTTGCAACAGAACTCAAGGTTTTAGATGCAAGAATTGTAGCATAGGATCAGTAGATACAAGTAGCTATATCTGGCAGTTTTTTTATTCATAGGCATCCATCCACGCATACCCCAAAAAAAATCGTAATGCAAACTGTACAACAAAGTTAAGCATTCCACACTTGAATCTTAAGGATCAACCAATTACAAAGGTGACTCAAGACACAAATCACTTGACCTGACATCACCTACCATATTCAGACGTGTCATTTTTGGACATAACAACACATACGATATTAAGATTATTTATGCAATAAAGATAACATAAAGAGGAGCTTTAGTTAGAGAACCCGTTAATAAAATATTTCATTTATGAAAGATCCTTCATTTAATTTGATGACACTTTAGATTACTTATGCCACCTTCCTTATAATCTCTATAAATAGAGAATGCTTATAAAGCTTCTACAATCCAAAAAAGTCCCCAAATAGTCTCCATGCTATTCATGTGTGGCCAATTTAGTCTCATATTATCAAGTTGGTCCAATTTAATCCCTCAACTATATAAAATTGATCCAAAATGTTACCTCATATTGTAATTGTGATATAAAATTTATCCCCAACAAAACTATTTTACATCAATTTTGTAACGAGGGACTAAATTGGGGACTATTTTGAAGCTTATCCCTTCTACAATCATATGAATATTAGAGTAATTGAAAGCAAGCTTTCCAATCTCTCTCTCTCTCTCTCTTCTCTTTTGTTCTTTTCTCATCTCTTTCTATCTCCCAATGGATCAAACGATGTGCCCACTGGATGAGGTTTGCTACTAATGTTATTTGAATATGGAACTCATATGTGCAGCCTTAAGAGACTATTTCTACAATTCGAAGTTGTGACCTTCAAATCCTAGAGAAGCCAATCTAGCAAGTACTCGAATGCCACACCCTAAAGATCTGCACATTATCATTGTCGTAGAAGATGGTCATGTAATAAATATAACGCAAGTATATTAGGAATTTATATGCAACTTAACAGTTCTAACATTTGATGATTGCAATGGGAAGGAATACGTCTGATTACAATTGGATTCCAAGCTTCTTCTAAAAGTTGAAATATTGATCCTTAGTATTTTGGAAAGTCCCACTGCCAAGATTACCATTATTTTATAGTGGTAAACTCAAATTCCCTATGAGATAATCTAACCTTAATGGCTAGTGACATAAGTATTAAAATTGTAAGTAAAAGAACATGGAGGGAATACTCAAAACTTGAGGACCCAAGATGTAACTACTGGCAAAAGTTGGCCGCTTAAGTGCAATTTAACCAATAAGATAAGGCTAAAACAGACTGGCTACAAAAAAAATAATAAATACAATAGTATAAGAAAGTAGACTGAACCTTGAATATATAATCATATAAAAAGGGATAGCACAATTAGACTTATCGTGATAATATAAGGTAAAAATTAAAAGTCAGATATCCAAAAAATAGCCTTTAAAAGGCAGATCAATAAAAAATATGCACATAACAGAAAAAAAAAAAAAGAAATAATATTGTTCTAAAGTTTTCAGTAGCAATCAAAAGAAGCAGAAAATGCATACATTCCACTTAATTAGCCGCTTGAGAATTTCAGGCTCACACACAGCTTTGGCATCCTCCACATTTCCACCCCCTTCTAACTTCTCCAAAGCAGTACGAACAGCCTGTAGAAAACCAGCAAATGATTAGTTAAAACTATTTAAAGCAAATTAAAAAATAGAGATCACGTTATCTTCATTGCTTCAGAATACATGCCTCAATTGCACCCTCAATTTTTCCGAGTGTGATACTCTTATCAATTTGTCCTACAGCAGATGAATAAGTGGAAGGTTTTGAAAGCATTTTCCTGATGTCGTCTTGCGTTAATGAAGATGCTTCTTCTTCAACCAAAGTAAGAATACTGCATTTCAGAAAATCAAAATTGCAGAATCAGAACCACTTATCAAGCATTCACGCAAAAGCACTTTGATACTTTGTGATTACCAAAAGCATTAATCAACTTAACTTTCTTGGTTTTATAGTAAGATTGATCAAAAGGACACATTAAAAATTCCAAGACAAAATAATTCAACATTGGTCCATTCTCTCAAAGATCTCGCAATTAAATTCATAACAGTATAATAGATAATGTAGTAGTCCCTGTTAAGAAAATATACTTTTTTAAAAAAAGCAAGTTGGAGTGATTAGGGTGTATGAATCTACTTTGTTACACGAGAGGATGTTATCACTACACATAATGCTGCTTTGTTGAGCTACCTCATAACTAGATAATTCTTTCTGATTAGGGGTGTAAATGAGTGGAGTCAAGCTCAAGTCACAGCAAACTCAAACTCAAGCTCAACTTGTCGCTCAAAAAAGCAGCTTGAACTCGAGCTCGACCTCGAGTCAAGCCCATGGAACTAGCTCGAGTTTAGCTCCTTCATTCTTTCTCAAGCTCAAGAGCTCGACTCGAGATGAAGTCATGGCGGGAACTCTGCTTCGCCAAAGAAAATCATGGTGGAAGTTGCGGGCTCATAGCAGGATATCGCTGGAAAGGAAAGACCCATGCATTACCATCCAGAATCGACATTCTCAAGAAGAAGAGGTGAAATAATAATAATAATAATAAATTCTAAAATGACTTGTTGAACAGCTACATTCCTATTTGCTTTGGGAAATGGTACAACTGCTACATTTTTTGGAAAATGGTAAAGCTGCATAGAATTATTAATTTTGTTGTTGTATTAAAAATAATAATTTTTTAAATAATTTATTTAATTGTGAGATTTAAATATTTATTTTATTCAAGCCGGCTAGCCAGTCGATGAGCCAAGTTCTGAAAAGCTTTAACTCAAGCTCATTTTATATACGAGCATGAATTTAAGCTCGACTCGCAAGCTCGTTCGAGATCAAGTTCAAGCTAGCTCAGCTCATTTACACCATATTTCTGTTAAACAATATGTACTATATAGCGACACTCATTTATTGGACCTGAATATGAAAATCCAAAATGTTGTGGTTCTTCAATGAACCCACCACCTTTGTCTTTCATGACTAACAAAACCACCAATCTACTCTAGCTTAATCCATTTTTAAGAAAAAATAATTGTCTTTTAGGAAGTCATTTTTCACACTTTCCAGGTATCTTATAAGTATAAATGCATATGTAAGAATTGCATGTTCTTTACCATTGGCTTTATGGGTATGACAAGTAAGAGGTATTTTATAGAAGAAGAGAAATTGAATAGCAGCACCAAGGCATGCCAACAAAGATGTTAGAGGGAAAAAAATTTGATGGAAATCAAATGAACAAGGAGAACATTAGAGTTGGAATATTTAAAATGGAACTAGGGGAGTTGTGGTGGGTGATGAAGTATGATATCAGTGGGGTAAATTAATGGCTAATAGTGGCACTTAAGTTAGGGAATTGCTCAAGTCGGAATAGAAAACATCACTAATAACAAACTAGCAACATGGCATTAAATGGTCACTCCTCTTCTACCTACACACCAAATAAAATTAGATTTTCGAAGAAAAAAAGAAGATGAGCTATAACCAACCTTCATCCTCTTCCTTCACAAAAAAAATACTGACACTGCAAGGATTTCAAGTATTTTCTAATCTAAAATAAAACAAAATGACGAAGGGTAAAAGAAGATCTGGCATAGGTAAGGGTAGGATTTCTTGGAATCAAACGAAGGGGTAAAACATAAAAAAACATCAAATTAATATGCTTTCCTAGAGTTTCTTCAATAAGGAAGATTAAAGCCTACCTCCTTTCACCGTTTTACAAAACCTTATTAAACAAGAGTCATGAAAATAACTTGATCCCTACCTAGGATATGAAACAATGGTATTAAAAGTGCACTTGAAGAGCAAAACAAAGCAATGAGCTGGCCCTAACATCATTTGCTTATGAAACCCAAGCTTACTATAAATTATACGTCAAAACACTTCATCATGTTGTGTTGTTGCATGCATGCTTGGTTTCAACTCAAAAAAAAAAAACAAAATCAATTTTTATATCTCAAATTCGATTCAGCATCTACCACAATTACTAGGAAAGAATGTTCTTTTCTTACAATTTCAAATTCAATTAAGCATCTACCGCAATTACCTATGCTCATTGGTTCTAATTTTTTCTCCTATTAGCAGGGGCAGATTTAGCATGAGGGCACCGGCCCCCACTGACTGTTCCACTAATGCCTAATTAAAGCTTATTGATGGCTCTTTAATTACTGCCTAATGCAAATTAATACCCAAGTTTTTTTCTCGTTTCTTCAAACAGGAAGCTATTCTTTCAAGCACATGGACGGACAGAACACGGAAGTTGGAACGTCCTTCTGGCTTCTTCTTTCTCGTTCGAACTGTTGAATGCCCACAGTGAACATTTCACAGCAGAGGCAGCCCGCAGGTCTCTCTCTCTCTCTCTCTCCCCGTCCCCAGTCCCTCAGATCTAAAGAAAAAATTATTTCTCTGCTGCATTGCTGTTGCAATATCTGATGCAAAATCCAAAAAAATATTGATAATTTTTTATTTCAATATCTATATTATTATGTTTCGGAACTCATAATGTTTTTTACAAAATCTATATTATTCCGTTTTGACCTTTTTTCCAAGGTTTCGTGCATCTTCTGACTATTGAAATAAAAAATTATCAATATTTTTTTACAAAATCTATATTAATATCTGATGCCAAATTTGATTAGTTATTTTTTTTGTTTTTATGATGTCATCCAACTCCAATGCCTTGTGTTTTATCTATGTAAAATTTCATCAATTTTAACTTCTAGTTACTTCCTTTGAATAAAATAATTCAAGGAGTCAATTTTATCAATTGCGTTAAGCTTTTTTGTCATAATGTCTCATTGGAACAATACATCTAAATTACGAGTATTAAACATTTAAACCTGATCAAACGACTCTTGCCAATACTTAACTGTGTTCGGCTGCCCATGTCATATTTCAACTTCCAGTCTCATCAATTTTAAATCAAGTTATTCTTTATTATTAGATTATTACATTGTCATTGTCTCAATAATTTGAAGTCGTCTAAATTTATTATAAGATCGCAAAGTTGTAAAGATTATTTTAACACTTTATTATGCCTTTTGATGTCATAAATTTGTTCACATTGTTTTCAATCAAATTAGATTTGGAGAAGTATTTCAAAAAAAAAAATTGAAAGAGATGATCAAAAAATTTTTGTGGGGCAGACAATACACAAATTAAACAAAATATTGTAGAAATAAATTTTGCTGATATCCCTGCTGATCCAAGATTGAGAATTTTTTTTAAAAACAGTCAATGCCGGTCCCAAGTCCAAATAAAAAAGGTTGAGGGTTTTATTTAAATTCAATTAATTGTGCTCCCACATGAAAAAAATTCAAGCTCCACCTCTGCTAATTAGAATTGGTTACTTCTTGGCAATTCTTCACTTCACACTCATGTCTGCTAGTTTTCCTATATAGTTTTCATTAGTTCTTGATATTGGCACTGTTAGCTTCTCACTCACAAGCTGCTTCTCAAAAAAACTTCTTGATTTCTCACCTTCATGTTCTCTCTCACTACAAACTGCTTGCACCTCTGTCTCAAGTTGGTCATTCAATCTCACAAGTATTTTTAATTGTTAAGTATTCTTTAATCATGTCATTATTTATATCATCATTTCTTTCTTTCAAATTTCTAAAAATTAGTGTTATTGAACGTATCTTTATAGTTCAAAAATTATTATCTAATGTAATTTACATTTGACTAATTAAATGAATATTATAGCACATAATATATGCATATGCGCTTAGCACTTCAAAAACACTAGCATGAAAATAAATAAATAAAGTAAAATTTCCAAAAAAAAAATCAAACAAGCCCTAATTAACTTGTAGGTACAATGCTGAACAGCCTTAACTGCCATGCTCCACTAGTGTACTATATCATGTCATAGTAGCTTTACAAAAACCACCAAGAAAAATCATTGAAATCATCAAAATGTTAGTTCGTTCTGTATCATTATTTCCCATTCTTTATGTTTCTCTTCTACAATAGTCTCCATCCCCCCCCCCCCCAAAACACCATGTCAATGTCTAGCACTGGAAAGAAGTTACTTAAACACGAAGAGCCTGGCATTAACTCCTAATAGGGGTGTTAATGTTTGACACGACCCGAAAACCCGACCTGAAAATTCCGGGTTAGGGTCAACCCGCTTATCAAATGGGTCAGGTTCGGGTTCAAAAAACCGACTTGTTTAAAAAACAGGTCGGGTTCGGGTTGACCTGGAAACCCGAGAATGACTCGGAACCGACCCGACCAAAACACCCGTTGTAAACGAAGAAATCCCGCTTGCCGCTTGGGCCGCTTCCCGAGGCCGCAAGCTAGCTCTGCATGGACCGCACTATGCAACCGACCCGGCCCCACCATCCCGCCGCCGGCACTCAGCTGGCCATCCGCCTCTCCCACGGCTCCGCCATCCCGCCGTCGGCATTCAGTTGGCCATCTGCCTCTCCCGCGGCTCCGCCATCCCGTCGTCGTCTTGCCCTGCCTGTTTGCCAGTCCAGCGAGTCCGCCCGTCCTACCCGTTTCTAGTCCGTCGTCCACCTCTCCGCACGGCCCAGTCGTCTCGCCACCGTCCTACCCGTTTGCCAATCCGGCGAACGCGACCCGTGATCTGATTTTGACAACCCTGACTCCCACCTAACCTAATGCAGTCTAGAAGAGCTAAGTGCACTAAAAAATAGGTGCCAAACTAATAATTCCAACTGCAACGGAAAGGAACCAGGTATGCAAGTTCATGATTTTGAAGACCATGTGCAATTTCAGATCACCGTTTATCTCAAGCTTGATTAAATAATTAACTGCAAAAAATAAATCAATAGATAAATGTAACATTAAAAACCTGCTTGCAATTCAACAATGATCAAGTCAAAAAGCAAAATAACATGAGAAAACAAATGAACAAATAGTTGTGGGTTTTGAATTGCAGTTACAAAGTTGTGATACAATACAAGAAAGCAAAGCTAGAGAGACTGTGTCTAAAAAGAAATATTGAAATAGGATTTAAGGTAGAAATTTGTATAGCATAAATAAAGAAAACCTTACTCTTTTCTTATTTCAGGCAATATCTTTGGAGCTGTGTTGAAAAGTTTCCCATGCACAGCCGCTGCAGACTTTGGAACTTTTGCCTTACTAATTAAAGCCCTTTCACTATCAAGAACTGGTTTAAAATCCTTTGCTGAGCCAAATTCCACAAATTCCTTTGATTCAGACTTCTTCACAGCAAGTTTTGCATCTTTATTAGGAATTTTCCACTTATGCTGGGAGTCCAAAACTTTTTGGGTAAATGTTTTGCCGCCAGTTAACATAGCATCATCTGAATCAGTCGCAGGAACCTTCTCAAACTTTTTTGCAGGTTTTGAAAGCTTTAGACCCCCCATTCTGCCAGAACCAAGCATTAACTTCTTTGGTTTAGGTTTCTGGACAACCGTTTCCCTCTTCTTCTCATGAACTTCTGGAAATATAATGTGATCTCTATAGGGAGTTCCAAGCTCATCATCAATCTCATGCTTCCTGTTCAGCATAAAAAGACAGTAAATCTAACAAGTTTTTGGAATCTCCTTCGTATGGAGGAGTACTTGAAGACATGCACAAACGTATCAAAAAAGATGAATACATACAGGCAGTATATGAGGATGCGGTTGGGAAGAAGCCCCTCCCATGCCCTTTGGATAATGTCTTCATCTTCATCATCTTCAAAGGCAATTTTCCTACATAATTCATGTTGGAAGTGAAATTTTACAGGCAACATCTATTTCATACAGCACTGTTCAAAGGCTTTTCCACGTACCTTGGCAAACATTTTCTATGGTACGACTTAGGACACCTTCTGCATATTGCAAACTGTAACTCCTCAACCTCCTTATTTTCAACCTGCTTGCAAACAATACATCTATGAACTGAGCAAGTAAACGACTCCCCAGCTGCTATCCTTTTCCCCAACTCAGTTGCTTCAATTTTATTTTCTGGAAACAGCAAGTCAGCAACACATTTGGGATGGTAGAAACGACCGCATGTGGCGGAAACACAACAAAATACCTGAAAAAGAGCAAACCAAAAAAAATCTGAACAGCACAAAATAAAATAGGATTTTCTTTCAAAATGGCATATATGTATTTCCAATTAAAGAAAATATGGTTCTGATAACTATAGATTCCCACATCAGTCATGAAATTGCCCCAGCATGCATATGGATCTTAAATACCAAGTTTGTTTCTTCATGTATTTTGTATAAACATAAGGTAATATCGTGATGGAAATTTGAAAGATTATACTCATCAAAAGGGCAAGATGTTAGTGTAGGCAAGTGCATCGAAATTCTGAGTTCTAATCTTTATTTCAGTTGTTTTGTATCACAGTTTTCTTTTTAAGTTTATTTTGATGTAATGTGCCTATAAAGATGATCATATTAAGAACAAGTTGAATCTTCTAAAACCTAAGTTAGCATGGTATGATTCCCTATGTTGGTTTGGGTAACCACTGTTGGTTATCGTTGCTGTCATTGACTTGGAGAATTGGTAATGAAGCTAAGAGTCGGTGCCAGGTTACTTATTGGTGTTTCCTTCTGCTTCCATTGATTGCTGCACCGTAACATGGGATATAAAATATTTTGCCCAAACACTGATTTTGGTTTACTGTTCAATAAATCACTGATTGGGAGTTTTCACTATTTGCTTCATGTAGGTTGTTTGATTGCTGCCTTATATTAGAGATTTTACTATAGATGGGATTCAAGAATCCATGGTTTATGATTTTTGTATTGTAGCAGGATCTAAATATTGATTGTTTGTGGTAGTGCAAACACGGCTGAGAAAGTGTTGGAGACTTACTATTTCTTTTTCTAGAACAAAGAATGGGGATTAAAGACTTGTTTTCGGATATATTCAGAGATTTTGTAAGAATAAAAAATTTGGGTCTTCCTATATAATATAAACATATCCCATGGAGCATGAAAAACTCAGTCATCATATAATGAAATTCAAATTTTCTCTCAATCTTGTGTTGTTGGATGTGAATTATTCAAATTTTCTCTCAATCTTGTGTTGTTGGATGTGAATTATTCAAATGTAATTCAATTCTTCACAACAACTCATTGGGAAAGCTAGGTAAAGCCCGGATCTTTTTTGATAACTTATTTTCTTGTTCTATTAATCTAGATTGTGATTGACTTTGCATGTGCAATTGGGATTTGGTCAAATGTACTATACTCTATTTTTTCTTCTTGAGGTTGGAATCCTGCTCGCTGTGTGATTTTTGTTCAATCTCAAATTTCTTGCATAATTCAGTTTAGACAATCTATAAATTATTGTTTGGAGCGGTTTTCAGTGTTTTCTCATTTACCTAAAAAGGAGTTGTTTATGCTTAACTAAGAATTGCTGGACTGCAGCTTTTTTGCATTACATCCTAAATTTGCAAAGGAGACCCTAAACCTGTCTTGCATCATAATGGCAATATGGGCCCTATTAAAGCCAGCCTGAAGTCCTCTTTAAGCCACAGGCACAAGCCTCTTGGGAAAGTTTTAGAGCAGGGATTCTCAGCGAAAATTCAATCCAGATAAGAGGGTTGCTAAAATTAATTTTGAACATTCCAAAGCATGCAGATATTTACAAAACAAAAGGAATTTAATCAGCAATACCATAAACTAGTAGGTAATCTAGCCTGGTTTAGCAAACTAACAAGCACGAATACAAAATCTTTTAGGAAAAAAAAAAAACCTAAAAGAGGGCTTCATGTTCTTCTTTGGACTTGATTTTTAAATTCTAGGCCAGGTTAGTTAGACTCAGGAAACATTGAATTCTTAAGATAAACTTGAAGAAGAAAGAGAGAGAAATAAAAAATGAGATCATAACCTTACCCACACTTAAATTATGATCAACATCTAAGCACTAAAAAATTTTGGCTCTCATTTCTTGCCTGCACCTGTCTCCTAGTCCCTTGCACGATAACCTCTCAAATATCAATTGACAGATAGATAACATGAAACAAACATGTAGCAAACTCTATGACAAGTCCCTTACAATGTTAATCAAAACATTGTTATGAGCTCATGATCTATGAAATTTGATGGGAACTTTACCAACAAGTAATTAGATGGTTCTTTACAGAACTAAAAACCATATACCTTCGTATAGTTTTGCATTATAAATTTAGAATTATAAAGAACTAATTCTAAGAACCTCAATTATATAGGGTGATTGGTGCCAATTGAAAAGTACAGACCAAAAAGTTCGCCAAGTTTAAGCACCTAAGAATCTTGTTGAACTAGAAATTGAATTTAAGATGTCAAACGTGGCCATTTACCATTTACTTAACTACATAATGGCTTTCATTTTCATTTTTTATGTGGTGGTACCTCATCCAAGTCCCATACAGAATCACTCAATAGTTCACTTTTAGAAGATTTACAAGCAAAGCAAGAAAGCACAAATAGCCCTTTTTTTTTTCTAGCGCAAATAGCCCCTTCAAGCCTAAAATAGACCTAGAATCATGTACCCGCAGATGGAAACACCAATACTTGCCAAAAAAAAAAATAATAAAGATGGGAACACCAATGCAACGTTCTGCAGAGATTGGGAATACATAAGCGTCCTTAAGCGTTAGCTTCTATGTGGTTCATGAATCGCTTGTGATAGTACGGCCAAACTAAATACAGTTCCCAAAATAAAGCCTCCCAACTTCGTTGCACTATGTACAACATAAATATGTCAGCTCAACAGATCACATCTCAAACAGCCAGTTCCCAACTAGTATCGGACACCTGAAGCAACTAAAGAAATACATGCGTTTACACAAACATGCCTAAACATAACTAACCAGCAATCCTAAGTGCATAAATTCCACCTTTAATTCTTCATGCTTCACCATATTACTCTATACCCAAGTCTTCTGCATACCATTCAAAGGAATGACCAACAAATTTACGAGCATATGTTGAGTAGCAAGGAAATAAATAAATCAGAAAATAAAGATCATCCTGAATTAAAAGCACATGCAATCAGCCATTAAAATCAAAATCAAAATAGAGGAGTTCTCACTTAACAAGCACTAAAAAGCATCTCCACTATGGAGTACAATAATAAATGTAATCCCAACGTGACTTAAAATCCCAAGAGCTCTCTAGATATAATTAAACAAAATAAAAGACTTCCATAATTCAAAATTGCTAAAGATAGTCCCATAAGTTGCACACACATTGGAAACCTAAAAGAAAGTGGAAATGACGAGATATTGCCTCAAGATTCTTCCAAAGCTGCAGTAGAGAAATGTTGGAAATGCAAAATGGAAATCCTGGGATCAATGGCGTAAGTGTCAAATCTGAAAAATATGAAAGGACTCACTTGGTGAAGCATATTGAGAGTCAGAGACATGGTTGATGGTGTATTGTATTAAGGAATTTTAAAAAAAGCATGTTATCTGATTCTGCACCTGCCTTTCTAGGATTGGCTAGCAAGAAATATAAAAGCTTTATTCATTTAAGGGCAAGCAAGACTTTCTAATTAAACAATTGATGACATAGTTATTTGGGATAAGGAGTTTTTTATAACAATCTTTTCTAATAATTAGGACCCATTTTCTTTTTTTCACTTTTGGGAGGCTAGATTTGTAAATAAGAGTTCATAATCTTAATAAAGGCTGGCATGTTAAATCACATTCCTCCTTGCTAGTTTTTAGTTTTTTTGGCTAAGTTTGTTTCAGATTGTGTAATGGTTTAGGAAAGAATTCCTGTTTTTGGGAAGGGTGGAGAGTGGAAAGCGTTTGATACGGAATCTAAGACTCCGCCATAATCAATACCAAGATCTAGAAACCATCTTCCTGGGCTGTCCATGGCAGATACAGCTGATTGCAATGCTGGAATTCCTCTGCAGCAGCCGTTTGGTCCATCACTGCAAGTTATTGATGGAAACAGAGAAAGGCATGGCTGTTTTGGGATGATTTCTCCTGTCTTTGGCAGAAAAACAGAAGAAGAGCAGAGATTGAACAAAAAGGTTACTTCTGGAAGCCAGTTTTTTGTGCATTCTTGATTCACTTTGTTTGCAAGTCGTGCAGCATTGGAAGGAGGGTAGGGTCTGCAGCAAGGAGTGAGGAGCGGCAGCAACCACTGGGAAGAGATTTGCTCTAGAGGAAGAATTAAAGAATTCCATCCTGCCTGACTACAGACTAGGCGGCTGGAATACCAGCCAATATTTATCAGCGTTGTGCGCCAGGACAAGGGCAGGAGGTGTATTGACTGACCAAACATGAAAATTCAACACCTAGAGGGTTTGCATTGGATTTTCTTTGGCTGGAATCTCTGGGACAGCAATGATCAAGAAAGGCCAAGCAGCTCCAAACCAAGAACAAGGTCGTATATCAAACCATCATTACCTGGTGCAGAAATTTTATTTTAGTTGCGAGATATCCATATAAAAGTAAGGTTCTTGAGATTGTTCAATCTTGTAATCAATTTTCTTGCAATTTATTCTAAAATTCCTCGTGTGATCAAATAGTGCCATATGGTTCTTGAATATTTCTAGTCTTGTAAAGATTTTAGCATCTTAATCACCTTATCTCTCATCATCAAGCGGTATCAAATCCCTCGGTTAGGATGCCTCCTAGAAGGAATCATCAATGTTCAAGCTCAAAAAGTCACAATGTAAATGGCAGGCACTCGGCCAATTTGGATGACAATAAAAAAGAATGCAAAATAAGAAATCATGAATCAAGTATTCCAATAATCATCTAAAGAAGACGGATCCTAACATTTCCAAGAAGAAAACCGAAAAGGTGGTATCAAGACTATGGAAGGAAGATGGATATTCTAGATTTTGATGGTGAATTGAATCAAAACAATTTTATTGATTGGTTGCATATTGAAAAACTTGCCTTTATTTGTAAAGAAATACAAACCGAAAAACACTTCATGCGTGTGGCCATTAAATTGAGAAAGAGTGATTTCATTTGGTGGCAACACCTAAAGATAAAAAGGGTTCGAGAGGCAAAATTGTTCCTTGGGATAAAATGAAGGAGTGAAAAAAAAATAAGTTTCATCATACTCCACAATTTTCAGAATTATCTGTAAAAGAGTATGTTGTTTAGTTTTAACAACTTCGATTAAAATGAGATGTAACTAAGCCTAACACCATAGCACGATTCATTAGCAGTTTGCATCCAGCAACTTAATGTTATGCAACTGCAACAATACTAAATATTTTTTTATGTTATCAAATTGTCCTCAAGGGTTGAGAGACAACCATCCATCAAAATTTTCCTCCAAGACCAGAACAAGAATTTCGTAAAAATAGAAATGAAACTCGTGAAGGAACATAAGTTCCACCTAAAAATATTTCTTTCAATTAATCCTATGTGAGGGTAGCGGTGTAGCAAATACAACCACTAAAAGAATCAATTCATAAAATGATTTCGATACTCAAGAATCCATCACATTGCTTCCAATTGTCCCAATTCTTGGATCGTATTATTACTTGAAGAAACAACAATGGAAGATTAAAACAAAAAAGCATCAAAAGATGAGGTCAAGTACTTATTGCTAGTTGATGAAGGGGAATTACTTGTATTCGATGAGTTCGAAGAGTCTCAATTGACAAAGAAACTGAGAGACTTCACCAATAACATATTTCATACACGATGCACTATTAAGAGAAAAGTTGGCAATGATATTATAGTTGGAGGGAGTTGTGAGAAAGTTTTGTCTAATGAAATGGTAAAAAAAATTAAACATTCCACCACAAGATCATCCAAACCTTACAAACTCTCATGGGTGCAAAAGGGAAATGAAATTAAGGTGGTAATGTTTAGTACAAATTTTCATTGACCAAAATAAGAAAAATTACAACATCAAGTGGAAGAGCACCATAGTAAAGGCTTGATTCAAGAGAATTCTAGTCCTTGTGCGATATTCGCTCTATTTATTCCAAGAAAAGATGGCATGTGGTTGATGAAGTCTATAGTCAAGTGATAAACAAGATTACAATCAAACCTTGATTTTTGATTCCTCGATTAGGTGATCTCTTTGATCAGCTACACAAAGCATGTCTTTTTCCCAAAATTGACTTGAGTGGGTATCACCAGATGCAAATGATGCCGAGAGATGAATTATAAATGACATTCAAGATATGGCATGGATTGTGCAAATGGATAGCGATGTCATTTGGCCTTTCCAACACACCAAGAACCTTCACGCGTCTAATGACTCAAGTTTATCAGCAATTCGTAGTTTATAATTGTACCTTGGAAGATCATCTACACCATCTACAACAACTCCCTATGTATCACATCAAGAAAAATAATATGAAAATCCAAACAAATGTCGATTCTTGGCTGATAAAACTAATTTTTGGTCTTCTCTAGTATGGAGATTGAAATGGATGAGGAGCATATTAAGGCCATTATAGATTGACATATTCCTTTAGTCTTCTAGTAAAATTCAAACTTTCACGGCTTTATGTCTTTCTATTGAAGATTTTTTAAGAATTAGAAGATTTTTTAAGAACTTTAGTTTGGTGCATGCTACTTTAACCCAATTTCTTAAAGGAGATGAATACATTTGGACGCCAACAACCTAATATAGTTTTGTTGAGCTTATGCAAATACTCACTAAAATTCTAATGTTGGTCTACCTGATTTTTATAGCATCTTTGGAATTGATTGTGATGCATCCAATGTGGGCATTGGTGTTGTTTTGAATCAGAGTAGGCAGTGTGTTGCTTATTTTGGTGGGAATTATTTAAAGTGTGATGCAAATATTCCATATATGATAAATAATTATATAACATCTTACAGACCTTAGGCATTGAAATCAATACCTTTAATTTGATGAGTTTATTATATTTCGAACACGAAACTCTAAAGTGCCACTGTCTTTAGTCAAAATAAACTCAAAGGCAGGCACGCTAAGTGAGTAAAATTTCTTTCATCATTTTATTATATATTAATTCATAGATCTAGTGTTCAAAAAAAAGATGTGGATGCCCTTAGTCACCAACACTACCTTTTTCATACTCTTCAGTCTACGGTTATTAATTTTGAGACAATAAAAAACCTTTATCATGATGACCAATATTTTCGAAAGAAATGATAACTATGTCAAAAAAGAGCTTGTCATTTTTTTAAATTTAAGATAGGGATTTCTTTTCGATTAGATAAATATTCCACGATATTTGCTATGAAGTATTATTTTATTTGAATGTCATAAAAGTGAGTAGACAAAACATTTTGGATGTGACATGACTATCGCCTTGGTTCAAGAGAGTTTTTGCTGGCCATCCATTCAACTAGATAATGACCAACTTATTAGGGGATGTCAAGTATGACATATAGATAAGAAATTAAAAGATCAAATTACACATCCCTCTATTAATACACGAGATACCCTGGATAAATATGAGTATGAATTTCAAGGTTGGACTTCCAAATACCAAGAGACAAAGATTCGATCATGGTAACTATAAATCATTTTTTTCAAAATGACACATTTTGTCCCTTACACAAAACACACAATGCTTCCTATATTGATGATTTCTACTTCAAGCAAATATACACATACATGATATTCTAAAAACTATTACATCCAATCGCAATGTTCAATTAATAGGTCATTTTTGGAGAATTTTATGGCTTAAAGTTGAATGCCAAACTTCAATTAAGTTTTAAAAGCCAAACCAAGCCCATCAAACATAATCTAAGAAATCTATTATGGATATTTTCTAAAAAAACATTAAACAATGGAATCATACTTAGCTCAAGCCTAACTTGTTTATAATCGATATATTAGTCAAACTACATACGGAAGTCCTTTTGTTCCATTACACCCCTAAAATTAGCCTAATGATCGTTATTTCAGAGTCATATTCATGATAGTAAATAAGCCGACAAATTTAAGAAACAACATCAACAAGTTCAAGATATGAATAAAAAAACTCAATATCATAAATAAGCTAAGAAATCTCACAATTAAGTTTTATTTAAAGAAGGTGACCAGATAAGGATTAATCTATGAAAAAAAAAATTCTTTCAAGATTGTTTGCAAATGTAAGACCAAAGGGCATTTTTAAGTCATCAAGCATATTGGTAAAAATGCATACCACTTTGATCTATAGAGGGAGACAAGCGTCTACACTACGTTTAATGATTCAGATCTATCACATTATTACAAAAAAGAAAAAGCTTACAATATCAAGGACAAGTCTCCTCCGACCCACGGAGCATGAAATAGCTAGTTGGGGTAAGGTCCTTTTTATAATTAACTTTCTTTTAATTAGGACCTCTTTTTTTTCCGGAGGTAGATTTATAAATAAAAGTTCATAATCTTAACAAAGCTGACCTATTTAAACCCCATTCCTCTTTGGTAGTTTTCAATTTTTTGGTTGAAGGTTATTTCAGGTGTTGCCCCGATATGGGGAGGATTCTCTGTTTTTGGAAAGGTGGCGAGAGGGAGAATTTTATAGTATAGTACGGGACTCCGCCACCATCACCAAGCTTCGGAAATCATGGACAAATCCAGTGATGGAATTCATCTACAGACGCTGCTTGGTCCATTCCAGCAACTTATTGATGAGGAAAGGCAAGGCTATGTTGGGGCAATTTCTCCTGTGATTTGGCAAGGAAACAGAAAAAGGATTGTGAACAGAAATCAAGGTAACTCCAGGAAGCCGTTTTTCTTACAATCTTGATTTACTTTCTTGTTTGTTCTTGCAGGTCATGTGGTGTTGGAAGCAGAACAAGATCTGTTGCAAGGATTGAAGGGGTACAATCTGTTTTAAAATCCTCTTGTGATCAAATAGTTTCATCGGGTTCTTGAATGTACCTAGTCCTGTAAAGCTTTTAGTAAACTGATTACTTTATCTCTCATTGTCAATTAAGCTTACTATACATAGAAACATGATGCATTCAGCATCAATGATGGTTGTAAAACTCTGTATCAAAGCACCTACCAAAATTCCCCTTCATAAATCTGTACTAGAAACATAATACATTCAACATCAATGATTTGCTAATATTGATAGTTGATATGCCTAGAACATAGTTAGGTTTAAAAGAAAATACCATGTTTTTTATTCTCCCTTGGTCAAAGATAAGCTTTCCAGAGTCAGAGACAAAATACGTGATAGTTGACCTCATTAAAGCTATCCGTAATAAATAAGCATGAATGATGGTACATCTCTAAGGACAAACACAAAAGAGGATAAAACTTCATATGCTTTTGCTCATATTCCAAAATAGCATATATTCATTCCCGTGTGCCCCCACATGCAAGCAGCACCAACACCAGCACCACACCCAACAGCGCCCAAGCAGGAACATAAATAAAGCTCAAATGGCATGAAGTCATTCAAGCAACCTATTGAGTTAGCAAAATAAGAGAAAGAAAGCTTTCTAATCACTTCAAAAATTCTAATCAACAAAATAAGTAACAAATTAAAAAAAATTATAAATAATAAAACAGCTTTCCAGTAAAGACCAACCTCGGCATTTGCAGATTTATCAGAGGAACCGAGCTTCCCGCAGGCAAAACACTGATGTTGCTTAAACTGGCAGTTCTTGCACAAAAAATTTTGCATAGCCTGTACAAAAGACTTTCTTTACAACTTGCCCAACAAAATAATAAAAAGAAAGAATAATGCGGAACCATCTAGATAACATTATAAACATATATATTTAAAAGTATCCAAATCTTTAAAATGTCACAAAACTACTTTAACAGTAGTCATGATGTTTGTTAACTATGTTATGTTTAAAATACCAACCACAGTTTTCTTTTGTGAACCCATACTCAAAATTTTCTATTCGAAAAGGTTATAGTTAGTGATGGAGCATATCATACAGACATCAACAATAGCACCCGAATTGAAAAGAATGAAGGGGAATAAGAAACAAAGAAGACTAAATGCAGACAAGAATCAATTTGAGAGTATTGTTAGAAATTCCTACATCACCCTCAGTATACATTGTTCATCCTCATTTTGTATAATGGTACAACACCTTTTGCTATTACATAAAATACTCGAGATACCCTTGCTCAATTGGGTATAGCAGAGTTTGTGTTGTTGAGCATATAAGATTGATTTGGTAGTTTGAAGGGGATAGTGATGATTTTGGCAGAAGGTGAATGACTACTTTAAGTCATGGCAATGGTATTATTATCACCTCCCCTTAAGTGAACAATTCCCTCCTGAATTGTGTTTTCTTGAATCTTAAGAGAATCAGATAACAACGCATAGGAAGAACATTCGTGAGTAGGTTAGCACGTTGATCTCAAGATGAAATGTGATGCATAGCAATCACTTTATTAAGAACAAGTTCCCTTATAAAATGAGGATCGGTTTTAATATGTTCTGTGCAAGCATTAAGTATTGGGTTATTTATAAGTACCATAGCCAAAATATTGTCACAATGCAAGGAGGTAGGATCAATAGGAGTGCACAATTCCTCTAAACGTCCAAGCCAATGATATCAATAGGAGTCATAAGAGCTTGATACTAAATTTTAGTGGAAGATGTTGCAACAATGAACTATTTTTTCACAATCCAAGAACTGAGTTTTGTCTAAGATATGCACAATATCTCGTTATAGATTTTCGATCAAGACAGGCACCAGCCCAGCTACATAAGTGTAAGTATGAAGTTTAAGATCACCCTTCGCAAATTGAAGGCCATGTTGTATTGTACCTTTCACATAGCAAAGGATTCTTTTTAATTTTTACAAGACCCCATCTAGTGGCTGATGCCTTCTTTAGCAGACACAATTCATAGCAAATGTTATATCCAAACTAGTGATGGCCAGATATTGCAGTGATTTAACTCATTGCCAATAGAATTTAGGATTAGAGAATGGCTGCTACTATGTGGTGTCTATGGAGGAAGAATTAGCAAGTGGTGTAGCAGCTGATTTGCAATTTCACATCCTAGCATTTTCCAATAGTTCATTCATGTTCTTAGTTTGACGGAAGTGAGATCCAGTGGGCTGTCTAGTTATCTGTATGCCGAGAAAGTATGAGTGGTCCCAATTACCGCATATAGAACAATTCGCTATGGTTGTGAAGAAGATTAGAAATGGCAACAAAGTACTTACTTGAAAGAAGAATGACATCAATGTAGATGAGGATATACATTTGGGTATCTTGATAATGATAGAACAAGGAAGGATTAGCATCACTCAACTAAAATTCTTGTTGCAATAAGTGAGACGAGAGTGTAGCAAACTATTGTCGATGAGCTTACTTGAGATCATAAATAGCTTTTTAAGAAGGCAAACATAATAGAGAAATTGTGGATCCTGAAAAACCTTGGGGCTGCGGCATGCACATGATTAAGATGACCCTAAAGTAAGGCACTGAATACATCCAATTACAGAACTTCCCGGTTGCGTTGATTAGCGATGGTATAAAGTATTCAAATTGTTGGCACTTTTGCACGAGGGCTAAAAGTTTCATTAAAGTTCACACCATGTTCCTGCTTAAATCCTTGAGCCGCTAAGCAAACTTTGCATCTAGCAGCAGTTCCATCAAAATGAAGTTTTATTTTGAACAGCCATTTACTACCAAGGACGATCAAACTAGATGGGGAAGGAACTAAGGTCCAACTGTCTTGTGATTGAAGGGTATAAAATTCTTGTGACATGAATTGTCGCCAATGTGAAATTTTACTGGCAGCAATATAACAAGCAGGGTTCATCAAGGTGTCAATAACATGCAACAAATCAAGAGGCTATTTAGGTTTGAGTGATCCTATCTTTGAACGAGTAACCATGAGATGAATAGAAGGATTAGCTAGTGGATGTAATGAAGACAGAGACGGGGGTATAATATAATGCAAACGACCGATGAAGAAGAAGAGCTTAATGAAGTCTGTGGTGAGCGAGGAGTTGAATGTGGAAGACTAGGTTTCGATGTGGGGATTGCACTAGTGGCCTATGAAGATGAAATGTTGAAGAAAGAACTAGTAGATAAGGACTAGATGCAGAAGACATATTTTGTGGAAGTGAAGGGGTTGGAGGAGGATGTATAGACTTTCGTTGTTCATCAAAAAACATGTCATGAAGCATAAATTTTTTCTATGATAGGATCAATGGATTTATAGCCTTTAAAATGGGTGTATATCCTAGAAAAAAAAAAATTAACTGACTACGTCATGAGAGGAGTGGTTTTGAAGCCATGGGTAGCACTTGTAGTTGAAGGATTTAAGGTGTGGGTATTTAGTTGGTTTGTAAAAGAATAATTGATGGGGACAGACCAATTTGTGGTTTTTGTATAGTAATCTATTGACAATATGAACAACTAGGAAGGCATCAACCCATAGGGTATGAGGTAAACTTACTTCAATGAGAAATAATCTTATAGTTCCTATAAGATTATTGTGTTTATGTCAACAACTCTATTATATTCAGGAATATCAGAGCAACTTAAATGATGAGTGATACCCCAAAAGGATAAAAGACCTTGTAAAAAATTATATGTGGATTCACCTCTCCTTATAGTTTGCCAAATTGTCATTTGGCCATTGTTTTAGAATAGTTTAAAAATTTTGTTTGCATCGAATAAATCTAGCAAAAGTGAGAATGATCATCAATGAAAACTACATAATAGCGAAAGCCTTGAGTAGATGAGATTGGACAGGGTCCCCAAACATTAGAGTGAATAAGTTCAAGAGACCATATGTATTACTAGAAGATAAATTAAAAATAGGTTTATAAGACTGCTAAACGAAATGAATTTTGAACTATTGGAAATAGGAAGATAGAGAAACGATCATGATACCATAGACAAAGTGGCATCATTAGGATGACAACGATGAAGGATTTCAGCTTTGGAGGAGGCACACGGCAAAACAGTAGAATGTAGTTGAGAAGATGAAGAGCTAGAGGAATTAGTTGGATAGAGTCCATCATGAAAAGATCCTTGAAGTATGATTTGATTGGTCTTTAAGTCAGTGATTGGAAAAACGAATTTGTCAAAAAAAAAAAAAAGCAAAAATTGTCTGTCACAATTTTATGAACTGATAGCACATTATAGGTTATATGAGAAACTTGAAGGAGATTTGGTAGAAGCAACTTACTATTGTGGGTGGGAAGAATAATGTCACCAATATGTGTAATTGTAGTGGATTGCCCATTACCAACAAACATTTAATCACTAAATGAATATGGTGCGGCAGAGCTCATATAATGAGAGTTGGCAGTAAGGTGCATTATAGCACCTGAGTCCAAATGCTAATCATCATTTGGCTATGGCAAAGCGACAAAAAGAGTTTAATGAGGCTTCACCAAAAGAGTGTAAGATAAATTTGCTCCATATTAGCAGTGCATAGCGAGATGACCCACTTTGCCGCAGATCTAACAAATAATGTTGGTAAAATAGCGGCAGCCTCCCTTGTTTGATTTGTTACGAACATTGGAAGCTTAAGATAAAGAATGGCGTCCAATACCTCTGTCAAATTTAGACCATCTAGTTCGACCTACACTGTGGGATGCGGACGGCAAAATGTTGGGATCTAGAGATTGAGAGATTTGTTGTTCTTTAGTAGCCTCATCAACTAAGTTAATTTACTTACCATAGAGAAGTGAGTAGAGTCTTGAAGGCTTGATACTTTGATGGAAAACCATTGAGAATATATAGAATAATGTCTTGAAAATCAATAGTAGAATCGGCAATAGCTAACTTATTGAAAGTATCTTTCCCATCAATTCCATATTTCCCTGTTGGCATTTAAACTCTGAACATGAGGAAAAATGAATGGGAAGATGGTCACACAAATTGCTACAGAAAGGTTCTTATTACTGAGAGTCCACATGCAACTAGAGGGATTTGGATTCAGATGATTAGACTCATTAAGAAGAAATTCCTTTGGACATGATATGAAACCAATGAGGTAGCTTTTAAATCCAATAGCACATAAGAATTTTAGAATTTAAACCCACCATATGTGAAAGTTGTTGACAGTTAATTGAATGGGTGGGTAATGTTCTTGATATTGGGCATCAAGAACTTGAGTTGGAGAGGAATACTAATCTCCTCCATTGCAGCGTCAGTATTTTCTGAAGGATTCAACAACGAGATTACAGAATGATCCATAAGACAACGGAAGCAGAAATTTTGGAGACAACTAAATCGAAGGAGAGAACACAAGGATATGCCAAAAGGCTATTGCTCTGATACCATGTTGGAAAAGATGATGATGAAGAAGAAGAAATAGAGAAGACTAAAGACAGATCAATTAATTTGAGACTAATTTCATTAATACTTGTATCACCGTCTGTATACACTATTCATCCTCATTTTGTACATTGGTAAAACACTCTTTGCGATTGAATAAAATACCTGATATAGCCTCATTCAGTTGCATATAACAGAGCTTGTTTTGCTTGGAAATAGGATATTGATTGGTGGTTTGAAGGGAATGACAATGATTTCGTCGAAAGGTGAACGGCTGCTTGAAGTCATGGTATTGGCATTGTTATTGAGTGTGGCTAAAAAGAGTGATAACTTATGAAAATCAAATTTTTTTGAGAGATATGAGAGGCAAGATGAATGCAACAAGAATAAGCAAAAGTACCAGATCCATGAAGAGAAAAATGAGTTGATCTTCACCTGTTTCTTCAAATCATCTTCTTAAAGTAAGGTGATGTCATGTTCTGGATTAAAAAGTACCCGCCTATCTCCCCTCTACAGCCATTTACACTACCATTCCCATTGTCATGAATCAAATCCCATGGGAAAGATGAAGTTTAAACCATGCAAAGCCTTGATGCTTGTTACTTACCTATAGCACATCATAACAACACTTTACATAATATGCTAATACTAATATGAACACTAACGAGTGTGCAAATTTTGTGGCCTTTTTAAATATTGAGTGATAATGTAAAAAAATTATCACGATGACCATCATCATAAACAACATCACTAATAGCCTAATCTCAACTATTTAAGGGTACAATAGCAAACAGTGAAGATTAAATTTTGAATATGTAAATAGATGTTTAGTTGTGCATGCGTAATAACCCCATAAGAAAAATGAAAAAGGAACTCAAATACTAATGTCGCAACTTGTATAATACCTCAACTTGAACCCTCGTGAGGCCAAGCGATGCACAATCTGAATCTTCTCCAGCTCTCCTAGTTGCATGGAAGGACCTCAAGCATCTTCCTTCACAGCTATAAGGGAGACATAATAAAATGCTCATAAACCCAACAAAAAAAGGCCTTATAGACAAAATAAAGCATGTGATGTTATTATGATTTTTGGCTCCACATAAAGCATCTATATAAAATGAATAACTTGATTTTGACATTGTGAATCCTAATTGATGCAGAAAAATCTAAGGTTCATGATTTCCTCAGTAGCTCAAATGCTTTGAAATGAAATGCAATGCCAAAATAAATGAAAATATGTAATTCTAATTACACTACTAATGAAGATGTGAACAATCTAGTGCAAATCAATAAAATATAAGCATACAAGTATCTGAGAGAAAGCAAACTGATAATATAATCAATTACTTATAAACCTGGTTATTTCATAAAAAAATTATAACACAAATAAGCTTGTATCACTAATAGATAACCAAAGAGAAATTAAAACAAAGAACCTAGATTACATATAAGAACAATAGAAAAATTAAAGATTATGCAAAACACTGATAAACATAAAAAAACGAAAAAATGAATAGACCTAATCTCTTAGTCAATCAATGCTATGTAAAGAAGAATGAAGCAAAGGAACAAAAAAAGAACTAGATAATTAAGCCTCACACATAATCAAGGGTGATGCAAGCAAAAATTAGGAGAAAGCCCTAATTTTTGCAAGCAAAAGAAAATACAACCACACTAGGTCTCCCCAACATTTTGGAGACCACAAAAGACAAAAAACATAAAAAACAACAATATTAAAACATAAAAGACACTTACAAACTTTAACATCAAATAAAACACCTAAAATAGCATTTCCTTGAGATGAAAGATACAATGGAGTGGTACTTATAGAGAGAAGGAGATAAGGAGTCTAGACGAAGGAGGAGTAGCTCGCAAGCTATCCTAGGAGAAGAGGAGAAAAGTGGAACAAGCTCGCAAGCTTTTCCAATACAAACCCGCAGGTTTTAGCTTCCAAAAATTACTTCATAATCTCATATTTTTTTCTTAAAACAGCCACATATATATAGGATAAAAGAGGGCAGCAAAACAGCCCTAAAATCTCTAATTAATCCTAATTAAAAGAGGGAAATAGAAGGCCAAGAGACACACCAAAACAGTCCCCAAAATCTGCACAGAAAACAGGACCAAAAAGCCACGGGAAACCCAGCCAAGAGCCACGGGAAAGTAGCCAGAGAGGGACACGAAGAGAACACAGGAAACGGGGCAGAGAGGACCACGGGAAAGCAGCCAGGGAGAAACCCGAAGAGCCAACACAAAGGGGGGCGGAACCAACAGCAAATCCCCAAACGCCAGCCACGGGAACAACAGCAGACAGAGGAAACCGAGAAGACAAAGGGAGAGAAAAGGGCAAGTTCCACCCACCATAATGAGCTAACATCTATACCATTTAAAGAGCTAAACATCAGCTCATAATGAGCTAACCCACAGCTTAAACAATAATGAGCTGGCACCACTAGAAATCCAAATGTTTAAGCTCAAAATCAAATAGCCAAAGCCCAAACCGAGAACAGCCAAGGCCCAACCCAAGAGCAGCAAACAGCCCAAAGGACAAGAAATTCTCATGATGAATTGACCCCCCCCCCCCCCCCCCTTGCCTACATCGATTCTCCTCCACTTGAAAAGACTCATCTCCTGATGAGGAAGTTTAGATTTATTCCGAGGAGAGGAAGGAGGCGCATCAAGCGCTTGAAGTTTTTCTTCATACCTTTTCAAAATTTCTTCTCGTTCTTCTTTGAATTGTTCTTGTAGCAATTTCTTTTTCTTCATGTATTTATCCGTACACATATGTATCTTCACTTGAAGCTTGTATAATTCATTTTGCAGTGGATATGTTGAATCACCTTCTGATGGAACCCATCTGTCCATTGGTACTTGATTTTTAAATACTTCTTGCTGATTTTCATCCACCACGGGCTCAATTTTTTTGTCTTTTTCCATTTTGTTTTTTGTTTATATATAAATAAAAACAAACTTAGACTCGCTTGACACCAAGACTCACACAACAACTATCATGACGCAAAATTAAAAGACAATAAGACTCACTCGACAACCTTGGACAAAAAAAAGACACATTACAACCATGACTCACATATAAACCACAACCTAGGACATACGGACCTAGGCTCTGATACCAAATTAATGCAAGCAAAAATTAGGAAAAGCCCCTAATTTTTGCAAGCAAAAACACACTCTTCCTAGGGAATAAAAAGATAATCAAAATACTCAAAATATAACAAAATACGACATTTATAAGGTAAAGACTCTTACAAACTTATGACACTTACAAACATTGACATAAACAAATCCTAAACTTGCATTCATTCACTTTAGAAGAAAGATACAATGGAGTGATAACCATGGAGAGAAGAAGGAGATAGGAAGTCCAGACGAAGGAGGAGTAGCTCGCAAGCTATCCTAGGAGAAGAGGAGAAAAGAAGTGGAACAAGCTCGCAAGCTTTTTCCAATACAAACCCGCAGGTTTTAGCTTCCAAAAATTACTTCATAATATCATGTTTTAACACACTAAAACACACATATAAATAGGAGAAAACAGGGAGCTAAACAGCCCAAAATAGGAAGCTAAACAACCACCAAACAGCCACTAGAAGGTAGACAAACAGCCATCAACAGGGGGCAGCCAAACAGCCAAAAAACAGCATCCGAACAGCCCCCAAAATCTGCACAAAAAACAGGGAGAAAAAACCACGGGAAACCAGCCAGAGAGGGACCCGAAAAGCCAACACAGGAAACCCAGCCAGGGAGCTACGGGAAAGCAGCCAGAGAGTAATCCAAAGAGCCAACACAGGAAACAAGGCAGAGAAGACCACGGGAAAGTAGTCAGGGAGAGAACCAAAGAGACAAACAGCCCTTAATAAATACTCCCAAAGAAGAAACCAAAGAGACACAAGAATAGGAAGAGACAAGCTCCACTCCACATGAATTAATGAGCTAGGAAGTGCATTTTACTCTTCCAACTAATGAGCTAAACTTCAGCTCAAGCATTAATGAGCTAGCACCAAGTAGAACCCAACTTTTTAGCTCAAAATCAACCAGCCAAAGCCCAACCCGAGAGCAGCCAAGGCCCAAACCGCAATGCAGCCAACAGCCCAAAGGACAAGAAGGACCCAAATGCAAGCAAAATGTTTTGACCCCCCCTTGCCTACATCAATTCTCCCCCACTTGAAATTTTTTCATCTCCTGATGAGGAAGCTTTAGAATTGTCCTGACAAGGCGAAGGATCTGACTCCAATTTTTGAATTTTGTTCTCATATTTCTAAAATTTGTTCTCTTTCTTGCTTGAATTAATCTTGAAGGCGTCGTTTCTTTATCTCATATTTTTTTGTACTCAAAATTATTTTCTCCTGAAGTTTGTAAAGCTCATTTTGGATCGGATTTGTAGAATTTCCTTGCGTCGGAATCCATCTGTCCATTGGAATTGTATCTTCAAAATTTCCTGGCTGATTTGTATTCACCACTAGCTCCATCTTTTTGTCTTTTTCCATTTTTTTAAAACACTTTAAAAAAACACAACAACAACAAGACACAAACAAACCTAGGACATACTAAACTTGCTCTGATACCAAATTGATGCAAGCAAAAATTAGGAAAACCCCTAATTTTTGCAAGCAAAAAACAAACCCTAATTAATAGAGGGAAATAGAAGGCCAAGAGACACACCAAAACAGTCCCCAAAATCTGCACAGAAAACAGGACCAAAAAGCCACGGGAAAGCAGCCAGAGAGGGACCCGAAAAGACAAACAGGAAACGGGGCAGAGAGGACCACGGGAAAGCAGCCAGGGAGAAACCCGAAGAGCCAACACAAAGGGGGGCGGAACCAACAGCAAATCCCCAAACGCCAGCCACGGGAACAACAACAGACAGAGGAAACCGAGAAGACAAATGGAGAGAAAAGGGCAAGTTCCACCCACCATAATGAGCTAACATCTATACCATTTAAAGAGCAAAACATCAGCTCATTACCCACAGCTTAAACAATAATGAGCTAGCACCACTAGAAATCCAAATGTTTAAGCTCAAAATCAAACAGCCAAAGCCCAAACCGAGAACAGCCAAGGCCCAACCCGAGAGCAGTAAATAGCCCAAAGGACAAGAAATTCTCATGATGAATTGACCCCCCCCCCTACATCAAAGGGCAATTGCAGACCACAAGAGGCTTGAAAAGTATTAGAATTGCACATCCAAGATAAATTGATTTCATTTAACAGCCCAAAGTATCCACAAAATTTTAGACAGCGTATTTATTCAATAGTAGGTATTGTGGAAAATAACAAAACAAAAATACAACTATATATTAAACTTATGGTCCATCAATCACCATTGACCGTAAGGAACCATCACTACTGATATACCTACATTAGACCTATTATGTGGTACATTGGCCCCAACAAATCATATGAAATCAAAACTGAGACTAGCTTTTTGCTCATAAGATACAAGAGTTTTCATCATACTTACAATAGTTAAATATAAAATGCATTAGAGATGTCGTAATTTACATTTTCTTCTAGAATATATGATGATGACAGTTGTTTCTGCTACTATCATATGCTACTCTCAATCATAAGTAATAATTAGAACATAATTGACATTAATAAGAATCATAAGGAATAATCAATATTAAAACTTTGATTATAACATGCAAAAAATTATGAGCTATGAAAACTAATAACCTACTAATATAATACATGGAAAGCAAGTTGAAAAACATAAACACAAAGCAAGTTTACAATCTCCTTATCAACTATGGACTATGAGCTCCCAACTAAATATTCCTCAACTGAAAAGAATTTAAGTTAAGTGTTGCATAGATGAGGATGCTCAGGTGGATGAGTGGCTTTACTCTTTAGAGACAGGATATGAAACAAGCATATACGTGAAAAGGTTGGAGTAGCTCTAGTGGAAGATTATATTAGAGAGAGTCGCCTTAGATGGTTTGGTCACATAAAATGGCGGCCTTCCGATGACCCGATTAGGAGAGTAGATGTATTAGATTTGGCTTATGTTAAGAAAGGTAGAGAAAGACCTGCAAAGACTTGGTTAGAAAATATTAGAAATGACCTTTCTTTATTAGATTTAAATGAGAATTTGACTCTTAACAAGATATAATGGAAAAAAAGGATTCATGTAGCCGATCCCATATAGTGGGATAAAGGCTTGATGTTATTGTTGTTGTTGAAAAGAATTTGATCCAATATAATGTTGGCACATACAGCCTTTTTAGAACCTTGGGATATATTTGAGTAACTCCTATAGATATAAACATGAATCATCACCTGAACTAGTGTTCTTCCACTTATTTACCTATTATGCATCTCCAACTAACATTATTATTACCTTCTGTAACAATATTACTTTATTAACTTTTTGCATTATGCATGTCACATAATATCATCTTGCAAATCTCCTAACACTTTCTTGCATACATTGAGATCACTGCTAAATTCTAGCCAGTCACACAATATAACAAATCACCCAAAATACATTAATCAATCCAATTTACTCATCCACTTGAAAATAAAAAATAAAAAGAAAGTTTGATTGTTATTTCCTACACAATGATTGATGAAGAAAGCTCATGAATCCAACATCTAATCCTCATAATTATTTTAGGCAATGAAGAAAGCTCATGAATCCAACATCTAATCCTCATAATTATTTTAGGCAAACAATAAGGCCCAGGAATTTAATTGAAGTATAACTTGGCAACATGCAAAGCTCCACCATTCTGCTGAATGGATTACCTACAATATAAAAACTTTAACCATGTTTTGAAGGTCTAGCACACAAAGATTTTTCTATGTACTATTTCGTGTGGGTTAAAAACTATATATACTAATGTTATACCATCTATTCTTTCCAAAGTGATAATTGGGACATTATGGCCACACGTCACATTTAAATTAGAACAAAAGTTACAATCCTCACTAATAGAAATGTCCTTGTTCAACTGGGCATATAGACTATTGGTGGAATTGCCCCTAGCCTCCACAGTGGAGGTTTGGGGTCCAATTCTAATAAAAAAAGTGCCTTAGCTCTTCAAATATAGCCTACAACACCACCCACATGCAATTCTACAATGAGGAAATTTCAGATAAAAAATCAAAATGTGATTGCATGAGTTTCCATAAATGAATAGCCATATGCATGCAAAAGTCTACTAGTATTACGATTAGGCAAGCTACTCATTAATACAATGAAAATATTTACATAATCCAAATATTTTTTTATCAAAAAACCCTCAACCCATCATGGTGCCATATACTTAAATCTTTTGATAATCCTCCTGTGAGAAGTAGCTAATTGATGAAAGTTCCTAGTCGCATGAATATTATTTGGTTTAGCCCATTCATGATTCACTTCAACTTAATGTATTGTCAAAAAAAAAAAAAAACAACCTCTAGAAACACAAAATCACAAACAAAGTAACATTGATGCAATTCTTTAATTTAAAAAAGATTTCTTTACACAAAACATCAAAAGTTCTTTTAAAACGTGGAAGTTGATCTTCTACATGAATATTATGTATAAAAAAACATCAAAATAAAGGACCAAATGATTACTGATAACAATACAACAAAGTTGATTCATAACTGTAATAAAATTATAGAATGCATCAATTAATCCCGATGGCATAGCATATCAATTGCAATGTCCACCCTTCTTTTTAAAGGTAGTTTCCCAGCAATCTCCCTCACTCACACACAAGTAATCACTTTGAAGATATCTCTTGAAAAAATTAACACCCGAGACATCATGTTAGACATGTAACCAAATCCAAGGGTACAAAAACTAAACTTGAAAGTGATTTCTTGAGTATATAACTATCAACACATGTATCAACGTCCTTATTAGTATAAAGATTGAAATTGCATGACTAAGGCTCTCTATCTCTAATGGCCCCTTATTTAAGCAACTCATCTATTTGTCTTTTTAACTATAAAATATTTAATCAAGTTTAGTAAATTAAGAAAATGAACCTAGCAGGCTAGAGTTAGATCTATGACAGCTGAATGCTTTTAGAATTGGTAATTCAAAAGAAATTTTACAAGATATAGCTCGTAAAATTAGAAAAAACTACCTTACCATAAAAAAAAATATTCGTTGAACTAACAATCCCCTCTTTCACACTCAATGCAAGTAGAGCATGGAGTAACTTTTTTTTTTCAAGCTTTCTTTGTCAAATGGATGATGATTCAAAATGTGTACAAAACTCTTCGCTCTTTAAGAGCACTAAACTCCTTGATAAAATGCATTGAGGTGTCCTTAGGTTTAGTACTATTTAAGTGATCCTCTTTCCAATGTGTTAGCTTTATCAAAAAATGTGTAAAACCTAGATTAAATATGAATGGCGGATCTAATATAATCTATGCAGGCAACATCCATATGAAAACATCATAATAAATTTTACAAGATATAGCTCATAAAATTAGAAAAAACTACCTTAGCATCAACAAAAAATATTCGTTGAACTAACAATCCCCTCTTTCACGCTCAATGCAATTAGAGCATGGAGTAACCTTTTTTTTTCAAGCTTTCTTTGTCGAATGGATGATGATTAAAAATGTGTACAAAACTCATTGCGCTCTTTAAGAGCACTAAACTCCTTGATAAAATGCATTGAGGTATCCTTAGGCTTAGTACCTTTTTAAATGATCCTCTTTCCATTGTGTTAGCTTTATCAAAAAATGTGTAAAACCTATATTAAATCTGAATGGCAGTTCTAACATATTCTATGCGGGCAACATCCATATGAAAACATCATAATAGATTTAATCGATATATATATATATATATGGGGGAGAGAGAGCAAGTTGAACTAGCACAGGGCATTTTTAACTGCTGACAGTTCAGTTTAATCCATCCACTAATTAGCAAGATGTACTCAACCAGCCTTTTTAAGTGGTTGACCTTATAGTTTAAGGTATTTGAATAACTTTGTAAGCTGAACGTAAGGTTCAAGAGTAACTTTCATAAGCATTTATATAGCTTAACTATCAATAATGAGCTTGCATGCTTTTCTCTCCATTCCTAAATAAGTATTAAACTTTGAACTTTATTGGTCTACATAAACTTACATGTGGTGATGGAACATATCAAGCTATAAAGATAAAGACCTTATAAGGCTTCCTCTGCATCATTAATATCTTGACCAAACATATGAATAGCATCATTCTCAGAAGCGTCATTATCATCTACATCATCTAAACCAATCTAAAAGTTCTTCTTTAAATTTTCACGTGCAGTGAATCTGGGTGGTTGCTACGGGCATTCTCCCTAACTAAGGGCATTCTCCCTAACTAATTGAAGCTAAAGTTATTCCCCTTAAAATGTAGCTGCAGTAGTCAAAGTTTATTCAGGGTGACTTTTGTGTTCACGACATGCAAAGTGAACCTCATAATAGTAGTTCTCAAATATCTTTCCTGGTTAAACCAATTGAAATGCATGTTCAATTAAAGGAGGACACATCCCTCTTTGAATGTCACCTCTCCATGAAATCTAATATCTAATAATGTTGTTTTAACAACTTTCACTGTTTTGGGATGAATGGGCAACTCCTCAAATTTATGAGTTATTCAGCAACAAATTATCAAAATATTAAGTTTATGTAATAAGTGATCTCTTGTGGAAGAAATTTCTCCTTATGTGCAGTTTTCAGCCATGCCAAAGTAGATATTAGTTCCACACCAAGCATTTTCATGACTTTCAAGATTCATCCAGTATATTTTTGTTTTCCAAGATAGTTTTAAGAACCAAGCCTAACCAAATGTTCCTAGACATAATTTTGTAATAGAAGAAATTATACATTTCCATTGCTAGATAGAAGGTTAAGTTCAAGCAAAATAAATGGGATCAGACTATTGATGACAATAGTGCTCATGAATCACCAAAAATTGTTGAAGACTTGACCTTCATCACAATGGTGATCCTATTTACATCTTTTAGTTATTTTATAATCCAAAAACCCTCTTATCTACCGACATAATACTTAGGGGTTGTTTGGGATAACTTTTTTTTTTTGTTAAGTTTTGATATGAAATAAAAATATGTTTCATAACTTAAATATGGGTTGTTTTGTTTTTGTCAAATATTGCATAAGTTGATTTATAAGACGAAGAAAAAAGTGGTGGTGGCAACATCCAGCAAGGCAGTAGTGATGGTGACGGTGGTAGCAACAAATGCAAGGATTCATGTAAGGATCCAAAAATAAAAATAAAAATAAATGTAAAACAATAACCAAATATGCTATTTAAAGCCAAAAACAAAAATTACCAAGAGTTTTTTAAAAGAAACAAATTTAAAAAAAAAAAACACAAGAACTCGTTACCTTAAATGTTTCAAATAAAGCAATAAAACTCAAACATGCGTAAATCAATAACAAATATCTTGTGGAAATTAACACCATATATAAAGACCATAGAAAATTTATAGATCATGTGCAAAATTGATAATCAAGCATGTGGATATTCTGAATAAACATAATTGCCCAATCAATAAATCGAACATTATATATCTAAAATCATGGCCTCTAAGTTTTGTCCAAACCCAATCTAAAATAACTGGAATTGATCATTTTAGTTAGGACCTATAAAAATTGGCTAAAAATTTTGGGCTCAGTCAATTCTAATCGTAAATGTTTCGGATTTCAAATGATGGAAGCTAAAGAGGAAACTACCTAAACTTCTTAAACCTTCAAAATTAACAAAATCTAACTGAAACAACATAAACTCGTTCAAACCTCTAAAACTCAATTGAAGGCTCGTACAAAAGAAAATGTTGCACTTTTTTATTTAAAAAGTTTCAAAAAAATTTAATTTTAACCATTCAATATTTTAAAATTTTTTAAAAATAAAAAGTAAATGAAATTAAACCTCAAAATTAAACACTAGAACTGCCCAAAAAAAAAATTAAAAAGAGAAAAACCTAAACTTCCATGACAAGAGCCTAAGAAAATAGTGTTTGAGACCTTCTTGAAAAGTAAAAAATAATAGAATCCAATAAGCTAAATAAGTATGCCTTATAAGGGCAATGCATCCCTGAAGATAATTAGGAAGAAAAATAAACTTCAAATCCAAAAGGACACAAATTCATTCAACAGCAAAAAGCATTAACAAAATTCCAAACCCCTAAGGTTATAGAAGGATGAAGTGTGGCATAAGGCAACAAAATAATAACTAAATTCAAGTACTAAATTTTTTAATTTCAACTAACATGGAATATAAGGTGATCTTATGTTGGAACTACCATTAAGTATATTTAAGGACTTGGGCTATCCAAACGCACAATTTCTCATCCCGTTCAGTCACACTCACGCGAGAGGAGGCTTTCGCTCGGCTCAGCTTGGTTTCTCCTAGACGCACGCAAGAGGAGCCCTCCCGCTCGATCTCTCCTCGGTCTTGGACGCAGAACCAATATTCTTAACATTCTAGCATGAAGGTCGGTGTACGGACCAGTATTCCTCAGCATTCTGACAATGAAGGACAATGGTTGGAACCAGTATTCCTCAGAATTCCAGCAATGAAAACCAGTGGTGGTAACATGGAGAACCAACAAGCGCACGCTCCTTTAGGGTAGGATAAAGTGCTTTTAATCTCTCTGTAGCCTTCACTCGAGCAGAGGGTACAGGAAAAGTAGCCCACATCAACAAATCAAGTGCAAAAGGAGGGTTAATGTGCTCTCCTTTTCTAATAGCACCATTTATTAGAATAGGACAAGATTTAGGCATTGCCAAAATACTCTCAATCAACTGCAAAAGCCAAACTCCTCGTCTGCGGATTACAACTTTCCCACTGGATCCACAACCAGAGCTTTTCGGCAAGTTTAGAAGTGCTCCCGTAGATGAATTCCTCAAGCAATCAAGAAAACTAGTGGCATTCCTCTTCTTTGGTGTCACATTGGATGGAGCGGCTATAGGCTTCTTTTCTACCTTCGCTTGAGCTTTAGTAGTCTCCTCGGTGTTTGGGCTAGGCTTCAATGCACGAGCCTGCTTGGAGTTCCTGGAACCAGAACCAGCAGGTCTGCCACAACTCTTACTAGTCCTTAAGCCCCTCGTTCCATATACCTTTGATCTCTCATTCATCTTAGGTTTAGCAATGCTGCCCTGCTTGTCCCCATCTCACTCTTGCTTTTGCTCCTTCTAACCCGAATTCGAATCATGGTCCCTCTCCGCCCTCCAAGCCACTTCCACCTTGGTGGTGGCTACAGCCTTGGAGATGAAGCTATGCTTCTGGTAAGCAATTAGGGAACCCGATGACCGATTCTTCTTCGGAAGTGAATTGTTGAGATCTGAATCCAACTTTAACTAAGTAACCATCTTCATACACGGCAGTGAGGCCTCCTTTGGCGCCTCCTCCGTTTTCGCGCGAGCAGGCTTCAGCAACATCACGATCACTTCCTTAGAAACCATCTATCGTAAATGGACGACAAATATTGATTCCGACGAGTCCTTATGAAAAAAGACGATGGCGTTGTTGCATAGAAGCAATAGATCATAAAAGAACTCCACATTGGAGTATTTAGCTCCCCTCCGCTTCAGCCTAGCACGCACAATCTCCAGATCCACGTATCTCCTAATCATGCTCTAGTATCTCGTGTTTTCCTGACCCTCGAGCCGGCTCAAGAAAACGAATTCGTACTTGCTCAATCAGATGATCTCGAGGAAAGCAGCCAAAGGTTGCGATTCAGTAGCAATGATGTGGTTGGCATTGGCGGCGACAGGTGAGACAGCATCCATCTTCGCCTCCTCGGCTACACTACTATTGTCGAAAATCGCTTTCCACAGCCTCCACCGACAACACCTCTCGAGCTCTGCACATCGTTGCTCTTCTTCATACTGCTACCGACCCCCCAGATTCCCCCCAAAAGCGGAGGTGCGAGCTCAGCCGTTTCCAACCCTTTCGATACAATTTGCGAGCTACCGTTGCAAGGACCTTCACGAGCTGGCCCAATTAATATCATGGCCATCAGCTTTCGTTGTCTTCTATAGCTCTGTTCCCTCTCCACCTCCGTCGGCCTTCACTTAGCCTTTAGATTCATTCAGTTCAACTACTTGCTCTGATACCATGTTAAATTCAGAAAATTGGAGAGGGGAAAGCTTAAATTACACAAAACTATCCCTATTTATAGATCTATACAAGATATCTTAATAAATAAATAAATAACTACGGAAGCATGCATAATTTCCCTAATATAGTCCCTTCCTAAATCAGCCACCCGAATATGGAAGGAGATCAGCGTGATCCAAGTGAGCCTACCACGGATCCCCATCCTGGCCATAGGATCAAGAGCCAAGGGACGACTAAGCTGGCTAGGATGGTATTTAATATAAACTAAAGCAAATAAAAGATTTAAAGTGAAGGTAGCACAGAAAAAAAACATAAATAAAAATGGCAACCACATTTTCGCTTCCTAAATTATGAGTAGATCCCGACGACGCTAGACATTGGCCCCCAATTTTAGAAATATAAAATAAATGCATTAGTGATGCATGCAAAAATTAGGAGAAAGCCCTAATTTTTGCAAGCAAAAGAAAATACAACCATACTAGGTCTCCCCAACATTTTGGAGACCACAAAAGACAAAAAACATAAAAAACAACAATATTAAAACATAAAAGGCACTTACAAACTTTGACATCAAATAAAACACCTAAAATAGCATTTCCTTGAGAAGAAAGATACAATGGAGTGGTACTTGCGGAGAGAAGAAAAAGGATAAGAAGTCCGAGACGAAGAGAGGACAAGCTCGCAAGCTTTCCTAGAAGAAGGAGAAGAAGAATTGGAAGAAGCTGACAAGCTTTTCCAAGAACAAACCCGCAGGTTTCTATTCCAAAAATTAACTCATATCATCTCTCTCTTTTAAACACACAAAACATCTAATATATATAAGAGAAAAGAGGGCAGCCAAATAGCCCCTAAAATCTCTTCAAATACCTATATTTAAAAGAGGGAAATAGAAGGCCAAGAGACACACCAAAACAATCCCCAAAATCTGCACAGAAAACAGGACCAAAAAGCCATGGGAAACCCAGCCAAGAGCCACGGGAAAGCAGCCAGAGAGGGACTCGAAGAGACAACACAAAGGGGGGCGGAACCAGCAGCAAATCCCCAAACGCCAGCCACGGGAACAACAGCAGACAGAGGAAACCGAGAAGACAAAGGGAGAGAAAAGGGCAAGTTCCACCCACCATAATGAGCTAACATCTATACCATTTAAAGAGCTAAACATCAGCTCATAATGAGCTAACCCACAGCTTAAACAATAATGAGCTGGCACCACTAGAAATCCAAATGTTTAAGCTCAAAATCAAACAGCCAAAGCCCAAACCGAGAACAGCCAAGGCCCAACCCGAGAGCAGCAAACAGCCCAAAGGACAAGAAATTCTCATGATGAATTGACAACCCCCCCCCCTCTTGCCTGCATCAATTAGTTCCTTTTTATAGCTTTGAATAGTTTCACAGTTAATAACTCTTAACCTCGTAATGACTAAAACATCCAATAGGTAGCCACAATTATGCATGGGGCACTGCATTGCAAGCAAGCACCTAATAGTGAAAGCCTCCAGTACTGTAGAGAACCTCTCAAGTGTCAACAAGCCTCGATGTGTTCCCAGCATACTAGGCCCCCTTACAGGTAAACAAGCCCTATGAGAGCTACTGAAACAACGGGCATCACGCCACATGTCCTCCACAACAGAAAATTCAAATGCCCCCTACAACAAAAAATTCACTAGTTTTATTTGCAAGCCAGCAGATATGTCATAAAGAGGGAAACTCAATAGCTCCTAACACTAAATGGTGTGGGAAACCTCCCCATAAGCTAAGAACTGCAGGAACAACTATGGTGCAACAAGGCATACATTGGACATTGCCAGTACCATGGATAGTTGAATGTATCATCTATAAATGCAGCCGAACATGTCGGAGTAAGAGTATGTAAGCTTTTCACAAAATAGGAATTAAGATTGTTCATTATATCACGTGTTCAAAAATGAAGTTTTCGAAATTCAAAGCAATCAGGCATCTTATCTTTTTACAATTTAAATAAGAACATGATGAATAGAAAAATAAAAATGGCATACCAAAGCAGTTCACCACCATTATCACAAATGGAACACACAGAATCAAACAGATCTGATTCTTCCTCAGACTCCTCGCCATCATCAATGATGCCATCTTCCAGCTCATCATCAATAATAAAAGGCCTTTCTTCTAGAACATTATGTAAATCCTGCTAAATATCAAATGTTATGTCATTAGTAACATTCAACAAAAAATTGTATGTGATAGGAGAAAAAAAAAACCATCACCGACCTTGACAAAAGCCTTTTCGGGGTTCTTAAGAAATGCCTGCAAAATCTGCTCAAACCAAAAACTCAACAATAAGAGTTCAATATTTTTTGAAGAAGAAATAGGAGTTTCTAAAAAACAATAGAAAAAAATATTAAGAATAAATGTCAAAGGCATTTCAGTAACAGGGACAAAGTACTACATTAAAGCACAAAAAGTTGCACATTGTATATTTAATGAGTGTAAAGAAGAGTAACATAAATCATAATGATGCGACTTTAAAAACATATTAAATTAACATTTATAACTAATGATAAATGTCTTACAAAATCATGATATCAAAGTATCACACAACCAACCACAACAATGTTATATCTTACTCAACTTGTGCGTACAAAAATGTAAGATGCACTGATGCATAACATGATTTTCAATTTTTTTTAGGATGTTTTTGGTTAAATTTTGGTTTGGCATAATTCAAAACCAGACCCTTTTTTACTTTGTTTCAAGTGGCCTTGAGAGTATTAAGTTTCCGACATATGCTAGCTAGCAACTGAAATTTGGCAGCCATGGTGTTTCATCTCTTGGTCAGTAGTTTAGCAAGGTGTGGAAGGTCGGGCTGTAGCAATTCTAATTTAGGAGGAAAGGGCAGCTGCTATCTAGTGGTAGGAAAGGTGCAGCCATTGCAATCCTAGCACAAAGAGGATTGTTGGCTTGCAAAAACAGCAACCAGGACACCAACAATAAACAGAAATATAAGAAACATTCCCGGGAAGTCCATTTGGATTCCAATTCCAGGTTCATGAATTTCTTTTCATGTTCCTTTAGTTTCAACATTTACTCTCTATTTCTCTTGGTATAAATAACTGTCTTCTAATTTTATTTTATCAGGATAGACATAGATGCCCAAGCATGGATGCCTTTAGCATCTTCTTCGATGGGCCATTGTTCTTTACTTGATTTATCAATCCCTAAAATATTTTTCACTTTCCTTCATCTGGTCTCTACCCTTCTTCTCCATATTGAATGAGAAGATGAAACAAAAAGATAATAAAAAGAACAAGAATTAAAATAAAAGGTTTTCATTTTCCACTCTACCTTTCTTCCCCATATTTAATGAGAAGACAAAATCAAAAGAGAATAAAAATTACAAGAATTAAAATAAAAGGAAGAAGGTGGAAGAGCAGAACAAAAACAAAAAGAGCTGAAACCAACAAAGATAGGAGAAATTGGTCATTTATTTAAGAATAAAGGTAGCCTCACCTTACACGTTGCAAGCTCCTTAGTATGCAACATGCAAAGTCTAAAACACTATAAAGAAAAGTTCAGTAGGATTTCGTCAATGAATTCAAGAAATAAGCACTTTGGCAAACTAGGCACGTTAACAACAGCAAAAGCGCCAACCTTTCTTAGGGGCATTATTAGACAATTTATCCCACATAGCGCTATTCACCAACAAAGTATTCTTGAGAAAATCAATCTTGTTAAAGATAGGCCATGTTATTTTCTTCAGCAAGCTAGGCAATTGCGTCTTAATAATTCAAATGACAAAGATGACAATTTGACAGAGGTGATGTTAAAAGAGAATTAAGAGTTAGACGTAATGGTGTGCACAAAGAAACAAGTTAAGACATAAAAAAGAAAAAGCTTCAAATTCAACAGTAATAAATCTTAAGGAAGTGGGATTCCAAGAAAATACATGACAAGATGGAGAGTATAACCAATGATGGACAGCATAGAATGAATATTAGTTGATAAATTTGAATTGTTTATATATGTAAGTTGTTTAAATTGCTTAAGGCAGACTATGTAGCAACATTTTTAACTTAGAATGCAATTGAAATTGGAAAATAGTTATTTTGGATCAAAAGTATTCTTCTTAGGGTCAATTTGTTTGGTTACAAGCATATGGAAGCGATTTGGATCTCAACTCCATATGAGATGGAATTGAGTTATCAATCTTTAAAAGCACCGTCAAAAGGGTGGAAAATAGGTTTCAATCTTACGAAGTAGAAAGTAACCCAATTTTTTCTTCCCTTCTCATAGCTGTGGCTTAAAATTGCGTGATAAATTGTGTCCTAGGGTGCTTCTCAAAGATAGGCATGTTGCAAAGCACCTAGAGGTTATAGCATCCCATAAAGGAAAATGCGTGTATGCCTCAAGCCAGCAAGATGTGCCTCATTGCACATCTTGAGATATTTTTAAAGAGATATACGACTACCATTTTAATTTTTTCAAGTGCAGGTCTGAAAAAAAATAAGCATCCCAAATGGCCTAAGTGACTTTTTTATTTAAAACAAAAATCTTTTACTCTACTAAATATTATAAACTAAGCCTTAGATCATTAACAAAAAAAACAAAAATAGAAAGAGTCACAAAAACATGAGGAAGCTCTAAATGTTGATTTTTTTTATGGATGAAGTAATAGAACAACAAAATCCAACAATAAACTAACAGAAAAAATAAATATAAACTTTATGTAATATAAATTCTAAAATTCAAATAATATTCTTATAGAATTGTATTAATTACAGAAGTGGAATGTAACTGAAGCTTGAGATGATGAAGATGGAAAGATGTTGAAGTGAAGATGAGAGAGACAAGAAAGCAATCAACTACAATGCGGATTATAATGAAGAACCTTTTAATTTAAATTATCCTAAATCACAACTAGCCTATTTAAGGACATGCTTACTTAATTTTTTAGACCTCATGTATGTTACTAGTTTGTCTTAGAGTTCTTGCTATTATTAAGTGCATGTATAACTTATTAATAAAGTTATGCCATGATTTAAAACTATAACTGTTAAATGCTTTATTTTAATTTAATGATTTAATTTTAAGGCTAGCGCCTCAATATTCATTGCACAATTTTAAATTTTGCTAAGTACAGTATAATAATATTAAAATATTGGATTAAAGTTATTTTTACTTAAAATAGTAATAGATTAATGCAAAATTAATATCATGGTGGGTTAAACTGAAAGCTAAAGTAGACCAAATAAATGCAAATTTTGAGTTCATAAGAAATAAGTTACTATAAAATAAATAAATATCACTGTAACTTAATGTGACTCACTTTCAAAATTAAGATCCAAACATTTAAAATAAAACCAACAGGGCTTTATTTCATGTGAGAATTGAGATTATCACTTATACTCTTTAAAAATATTCATCATGATTAAAATAACCTTACTAAATGATAAAGCAACTTCGCTTGGGCAGGCAACTAAAGTGTCCTAGTGCCCTGGATGTTAGGCAATAAAAATATGGCCTTAAGGGCGCAACACTGGGGATGGCTAAGAAAATAAATGCCACAAGATCACAAAGGAGAATTCTAATTGCAAAAGCAAGAACCAATGTGTTCCAAAAGTTGAGCCTAATTGTTCATCATTCTCCACGATGCTAAGAATAAATGTATAATGTCAACGAAACATAGGCCAAACAATCACCAATAGTTAAATCACTCAAAACTAGATTTAAATATAGTTTCTACACACATGTGCACACAATGACCAATACTCTGATTTCAATAAATAAAAACAGCCAGAAATTGGCTAAATAAGAGTTTCAAATTATGGTATCATATATAATTAAACATATAATATATATAATCAAACGATTTTGAGCATCATATAAACATATATTAACCAAAATTTCTCAACCCTATAAAGTAGAACTGGAGAAGAATATGCCAATCCTATTTGTTCAGATTAAAGCCCCAATTAATTCACCTACAATTGAAAAATGATTTTACAAGAAACCATAGACTATAACAAATATAGAAGAGAGTTCAACAATTTGGACAATTGTTAACTTCCAAGTCTCCAACCATAATCTAAGGTTTCTCCATAGGTTGTTCATAATCAGTCCATCCATCATACAAAGTGCTAGCACTTAGATTCATATATTACTTTCAATATCAAAGATATTTTAAGAAAGATATTGTCTGTACTTTCATCGTATATGATCATGTGCCCAACAAGCAAGCATGCTTGCATAACTTTCCATCCCACGAGCTAGAAAGACAACGGGACTAAGATAGAGCCTACAAGTGTAGGAATAGTTTTCACTGGGCAAATGATTTGCCTAAAAATGATAGATATCCTTCAATAATCACACTAATATTCTGGAGAATGTATAGCTGGCATCAACTATATGATCAACAAAGACTAAGATAGAGCCTACAAGTGTAGGAATAGTTTTCACTGGGCAAATGATTTGCCTAAAAATGATAGATCTCCTTCAATAATCACACTAATATTCTGGAGAATGTATAGGTGGCATCAACTATATGATCAACAAATACACAAACTTGTAGAAAGGGTTAGAAAGCATACCTGAGACTTGGCTAAGGTTTCATCTCTCTCTAGAAACAACTTAATCAGTTGCATATGATCTTTGAAGTCATCTTGGCTTGGTCTATCATCAAGCAAGCTGCACAATTCAATAATCAGTCAAAACCTTAGCATATTAAATCTATACTATCTGATAAACTCAAAAGAAATAGAAGAGACAATCACCTTAAAGCTTGGCGCAGATGTTCCCAAAAGCTCTTCACAGATGCCTCTGGATTATTTTTGGAAAAATGAAGCAAATGAATCGTGATCAATGTTGTTCTGATACACTCCTCATAGCTCTTCTTCGGCTTCTCAAGCTTTATCCATTTGTTGTCCTTAGAAAGTACAGAGATCTCCGGGCCATCACCATCCAATCTCAGCTTCCACGCAACCACATCTTTGAAGACCGACTGAAGGCCTCCATCCATGGTTCCACGTACAGATACCTGGTGCTTGGGATCCTCTGCCTTCTCATCATCTATAATTATCGGTAAAATCGAAAATGAGATGGGCACACCATCTTTGTCCACAAAATGGTAGTTTGTAACTGATTGCGGAACTACCACCTCTTCATCATCTGACGACGCCATGAATTATCTATTAAAAAAAAAAACAACCAATCGTCATCGCAAATCTTAAGACCAATATGTCAAAAGATGAAGAAACTTTAAAAAAAATGTAGAATAAATTCAAGAACAGTAAATGTAGGAACTTGCCACAACAGTTCAATGACCAAAACCCTTGAGAAAACCACCAATTAATTAGTAAAAAAAATTTAAATGACCCAAAGAAAATTTTAAGGGAAACAAAAGTTCAATCTGAAAAAGTGAAGAGACCTCTGACAAGGTAAGTAGAGAGGATTGCAGTGCTTTCAGCGAGCAATACCGCCGTAGAAGATCAACGACTGCCGTTTTGCAGGAGAAAGGAAACAGAGAATAGAGGTAGGGACAGTTCGGCAATGTACGGCAATGAGCAGGAAAGCAACCACGAGAGGGAAGGTGCTCTTAAGGACAAACGCCTAGGTAACGACTATGTCTGGCTTCTAGTATTAACCAAACAAGGGCTAACCGTCTAAGGGGCTGTGGCAACGGGATTTATGCAGGATTTGAGCAGGATTAGCATAAATCCTGCCAAACGGGATTTGAGAGTCCCGCAAAACTCACGGCGAGTTAAATCCGCCGTTAGCCGATTTTCGACCAAAATCCCGGATTTACTAAATCCTGAAATTCGGCGGATTTACGAGACTTGGCCGAAGAAGCGCGCGAAAGGGATAAAGATGGTTACCTTCGCAGCGAGCGAGCTCCTCCACGCGAGGCCGAAGAAGAAATGGCGAGGAAAAGCAACAGTAAAGAAATGGAGAAGATAAAATGAAAACCCTACACGGACTCTATATAAATTAGAAAATAATTTAAACAATTTAAAGCATTAATAATTTATTAGATTACATAAATAATTAGTATTATGATTATTAGTATAATTAAATACTCAAAATTAGTTTAATTAAATAATTAGTTGTATAATTAATAATTAAAAATTAAATACAAAGTTTAATTAATATAATTTGAAATAGAAATAATTATTATCTAATTGACATTATAAATAATTAATTAATAGTAGAATATTTAATAACTAATGAGATAATTAATTGTATAATTAATAATTAATCATTAACTAAATAATACTTAAAATTTTATTAAATCATTTTTTGGAATGGTAGTTAAATAATTAGTTATTTCAGAAAATAAATTAACTAATTAATTAGATAATTATCAATAATATCATATAGTTATTAATTAACATCTAAATAACTAATTTGATAAGCGGTACTGTAATTAGTAATTGAATTATTTGATAATTTAACTAACTTCTAATTATATTATCTATCATTATAACTTATTTACTGTAATTTTAATTAAATTTAATAAGTAACTCGTATTTAACAAGCAAATTAAACTCTTACTACATTAAGTTTAATTTGTAAATAAACTAACCTCCTTAAATCATGTCTGATGTTGCTAAATAGTTGCACAAATTCACCAAGACTTACAACTATCTTGCAAACAATTTCAAGATTTAACATTCCTAGGATTGACTAATTCCAGATTTACGGGATTTACTAAATTCTACTAAAGTTAAATTTTTCTAAATCCGAATTTACAGGATTTATTAAGGATTCCGTAAACAGGAGAGGAAGACTTAGGGGTTATTTAGTAGTAGGATTTAAGCTAGATTTACGTCGGATTAGTCTTAAATCATGCAAATGGTTTGAGAGTGCATATTTTAACCTAGTCAAATAATATTTTAGGAGTCAATATAAGTCCAATTTATAAACCATCTTTGTCATAATATAGATATTATTGTGCTTTAATTATAAAAATTTTCTCCTAATTTTATGAGCACTGCAAAAAACTAACAAATGTCAGCGTTGAGTGCTAAAACATTCACGATAATAGAGTGATATAGGGTTTTGCATCCTAATTTTGTACGAAGATCCTGCACACACAAATAAGAGAGAGGGGTGCAAAAGTCATAAAAGACACCAAAATTTTTACATAGAAAATCCTGAAAAGGGGAAAAACTGCGGGGCATGTTGGTTAAAATGATTATATTAGTATTTGTAGCCGATTACAAATGATGCCCTTCCTAAGGGAAAGGTCTTGACTCAGTGTAGCAAATATACATCATATAGAGCACATTATATAATAGGAGTTGGAAAAATCCAGTGATATTATGACTATTCTCAAGAGAGTATTGGCATGTTCATTTGGTTCATTTGGTTGATTTGATTTGATAGACATCAAAGGGACCGTAATTGGTGAGTGACGGAGGTTTGAAGGATCGTGGTCGATTGTGATGCTGAAAGCAAAGGTAATTGGTGGGCTGTCGTGGTCGAAGGGACCATAATCGACGGGCGACATAGGTCAGAATGATAGTAGTTGGGCGACGGTTGTCATACTTCAGGATCTATATTGAAAGTATTACATCTATCTTTCATTTTTACCCAAGGTTGTGAAAATCGAACCGGACAACGAACCGGAAGAAGGAGAGGTTCACGGTTCGACTAGTCGAACCGGATGACGTAATAAATAATAATTTTATTAAAATTCAATAAAATTACACTAATAAAAATCTTATTATTTCAAATATGATAAAAAAACTAAACGAAATAAAAACTATAAAGTATAAAACTTACATAATTAAGTAAAAAAATATTTTAAAATCTCATATAAGAGCAAAAAAATTTAAATCTTATAATTATAAGAATTTACACTCATAATAACATGCTATTTTTTTTGTTATATGATTAAATATGCTAATTTTTATGTTACTAATTTATATTAAATATTTAATATAAATTTAATTCTAACATAAGTTTTTATAAATTTAATGTAAATTATTATTAATTTATGTTATATGATTAAATATATTTTACATGTATATGTTATATATCAAATTTATTTTAAAACTTTATATCTAAAAATTAGTTATGTAAAAATAATTTATCATTAATAAATAGATAAAATTATTATTTATAGTGTATAAATAAATAATTTATTATTTTTAACTAATAAATAAGTATTATTCATATTATAAATAATTAATTAAAAATCTGTTTAAAAATAAATTGCATAGATATTATATATATTATGAGCTTATAGCCTTATACATCTCTCAACTCTTCTCTTTAGTCCCACATCACTTGGAAATTCTTTGTTGCTATTGTTTATATAGCTTTTTGAGTTTCCTAAAGTTAAGAGATCACATGAAGTGGTGGGTCATATAAAGATGCTTCATGATGGTTGTATTAAAATACATATAATATTTATTATAATTTATTTTTTTATTTAATATTTAATATAAAACATCATTTATTTAATTTTAATTATTATTTAAAAAGTATGTCAATTGAAAGTTCAAGCGAACCGGGATCGTTTTGCCGGTTGAACCGGCGGTTCTTACCGGTTCAATGCAGTTCTATCCAAAGATAGTTTTTAAACTGGACTGGACCGGATCAAACCTGTGGTCGGTTCGCGATCGAACATTCTGATCCGATCCTTTTTTTAAAATATTATTTTTTATCATTTAACTAGAGCTTACCAATGAACAGTAAAAAAAAATATGATTACATTTTTATCTTGTCCGGAGCCTCATATCATATGATCCTTATCCTTTCCTAAAAATATGTAAAATCACATAATAAGCACATAGCCCAACAAATAACTAAAATTAATGTAAGATAAAAGAGAACAATATGATATAAATCATATAAAAAATATATGTAATATCTATACTGACTATATGTATCAATTTATCCTTTTATAATTCATCATATTTCAGTCCATTACATCATAATATCAGTAACAATTAATAATACTAATGCAGTAATAACATTAGCATCATAATCAATAATGTTAAAAAGTGTTAATGACAGTAAAAAGTATTAGTGTTAGTCACAATATATGTACAATGTTCATAGTAGTGTCGGTATCAGTATTCAGATATTTAATGAATGTATCTTAAGGGTATCTTGCTCATACACTTATAACAACCAATCAGTTTTCCCTTATAACTCCTAATCAAAGTACTCCTTATAATTCCCCTTAAATCACATAAATCAATTACTCCGACTCCTTATAACTTCCAATTAATCTCCAACTCCTTATGAATTTGAATTAGTGAATCATGTGGATCAGTAGGATATCACATGAAGTTATCATATCATGCATCTGATATAATTTAGTGTTTCTTATAAAATATAATAAAATTATATCAAATTGTTTAGAATGATCAAATATATAACATATCCAAACTTGTATGGTGAATACTTATGAAATAAGAAGATAATGCACTTTTGATATATTTAGGAGAGATAAAATTCATAAAAATTAAAATCATCAAAAATAAAAGTAAGAGATTAGTCACTTATAACGAATATAATAAAATCTGTAATAGGAATGGATGATAAATATGATCCAAAGACCTTTCTCTCTTCTCTTTCTTCTTCCCCTCCTTCAATATCTTCCTAGCCAAGCGACCAAGTGAGAAAGTCAGTGGGGTGAGGCAGGGATATATATATATATATATATATATATATATATATATATATATATATATATATATATATATATATATATATATTGTTCATGGCTTAGCACCTATTATTCATGGCTTAGCACCGTAGTGCTTACTAGATCATCATCAAAGAGCTCTACTTTAAATTTTTTATAATTTTTAAATAAATTTATTTCACATGTTTGAGTTATTACAACGGTGGGCGGAGGGATAGTAGTTAGCATGCAATAGAGGTCGAAAGGACCGTAATTGGGCGATGATGGTGGGAGGGATCATAATCAGAGAGCAACGGTGGTCTAAAGGACCATAATCGGCAGACGATGGTGGTCAGAGTGATCGTAGTTGATAGATGATGGTGGTCAGAGGGACCTTAATTGGCGGGCGATGGTGGTCTAAGGGACCTTAGTCGGCATGCAAAGGTGGTCGGAGGGATCATAGTCGGCACACGATGATGGTTTATGGGACCTTAGTTGGTGGGTAATGGTGGTCAGAGGGATCATTGTCAGTGGGCCGCGGTGGTCGCAAAAATTTAAGTCAGTAAGCGATTATAGTCGATGGGAAAAGGTGGTCGAAGAGATAATAATAGGTGGGTTATGAAGGTAAGAGGAACTATAGTCGATGAAGGTCATAGGGACTAAGGGTGTAAGTGAGTTGAGCGGCTCATGAGCTGGCTCGAGCTCAACTCGTTAACGAGCTCACGAGTCGAGCTTGTCTAGCCATGAGTTCAAGCTCATATATTAAGCGAGCTCGAGCTCAAGCCTGGCTCGGCTCGAAAGCTTGTTGAGCAGCTCAATTAAATTAAAATATTTTTAATAATTAATTAAAATTAATATTATATAATATATTTTAATAAATTTAAATTAATTATATATTAAAAGAATAAAATTTGTAAGAAAAACTAAAAATTTTAATTTAAAATAAAGAAATCGAGCTCAATAATTAAGTTGAGCTTAAGTGTATCTTGCTTCTACACTTATAACAACCAATCAGTTTCCCCTTATAACTCCTAATAAAAGTACTCCTTATAATTCTCCTTGAATCACATGAATCAATTGTCCCGACTCCTTATAACTTCTAATTAATCTCTAGCTCCTTATGAATCTCAATCAGTGAATCACGTGGATCAGTAGGGTATCACATGGAGTTATCATATCATGCATCTGATATTATTTAGTATTTCTTATAAAATATAATAAAATTATATCAAATTATTTAGAATGATCAAATATATAACATATCCAAACTTATACGGTGAATGCTTATAAAATAAGAAGATAATGCACTTTTGATAGATTTAGGAGAGATAAAATTCATAAATATTAAAATCATCACAAATATAAGTAAGAGATTAGTCACTTTAACGAATAGAATAAAATATGTAATAGGAATAGATGACAAATATGATCCAAAGATCTTTCTCTCTCCTCTTTCTTATTCCCCTCCTTCAATATCTTTCTAGCTAAGCAACCAAGTGAGAAAGTCGGTGGGGTGAGGTAGGAATATATATATACTGTTTATGGCTTAGCACCGTAGTACTTACTAGATCATCATCAAAGAGCTCTACTTTAAAATTTTCATAAATTTTAAATAAATTTATTTCACATATTTGAGTTATTATAACGGTGGCCGGAGGGACTGTAGTCAGCAGGCAACAGAGGTCGAAAGGATCGTAATTGGGCGACGGTGGTGGGAGGGATCATAATCAGCGAGCAACGATGGTCTGAAGGACCATAATTGACAGCCGATGATGGTTGGAGTGATCGTAGTTAGCAGATAATGGTGGTCGGAGGGACCTTAATTGGCGGGTGATGGTGGTCTAAGGGACCTTAGTCTGCAGGCAAAGGTGGTCAGAGGGATCATAATCAGCACACGATGGTGGTCTAGGGGACCTTAGTCAGTGGGAAATGGTGGTCAGAGGGATCGTTGTTAGTGGGCCACGGTGGTCGCAGAAATTGAAGTCAGTAGGCGATTACAGTCGATGGGCAAAGGTGGTCGAAGGGATAATAATAGGTGGGTTATGAAGGTTAGAGGAACTATAATCGGTGAAGGTCGTAGGGACTAAGGGTGCATGTGAGTTGAGCGGCTCATGAGCTGGCTCGAGCTCAACTCGTTAACAAGCTCGTGAGTCGAGCTTATTCAGCCATGAGTTCAAGCTCATATATTAAACGAGCTCGAGCTCAAGCCTAGCTCGACTCGAAAGCTTATTGAGCATCTCAATTAAATTAAAATATATTTAATAAATAATTAAAATTAGTATTATATAATATATTTTAATAAATTTAAATTAATTATATATTAAAAGAATAAAATTTTTAATTTAAAATAAAGAAATCGAGCTCAACAATTAAGTTGAGCTTGAGTGTATCTTGTTTCTACACTTATAACAACCAATTAGTTTTCTCTTATAACTCCTAATCAAAGTACACCTTATAACTCCCCTTGAATCACGTAAATCAATTGCCCCGACTCCTTATAACTTCTAATTAATCTCTAGCTCCTTATGAATCTCAATCAGTGAATTACGTGGATCAGTAGAGTATCACGTGGAGTTATCATATCATGCATCTGATATCATTTGGTGTTTCATTTAAAATGTAATAAAATTATATTAAATTATTCAGAATGATCAAATATATAACATATCCAAACTTGTACTGTGAATGCTTATGAAATCAGAAGATAATGCACTTTTGATAGATTTAGGAGAGATAAAATTCATAAAAATTAAAATCATCAAAAATATAAGTAAGAGATTAGTCACTTATATGAATAGAATAAAATTGTAATAGGAATGGATGACAAATATGATCCAAAGACCTTTCTCTCTCCTCTTTCTTCTTCCCCTCCTTCAATTTTTTTCCTAGCCTAGCAACCAAGTGAGGAAGTTGGTGGGGTGAGGAAGGGATATATATATATATATATATATAATGTTCATGGCTTAGCATCGTAGTGCTTACTAGATCAACATCAAAGAGCTCTACTTTAAAATTTTTATATTTTTTAAATAAATTTATTTCACATATTTGAGTTATTATAACGGTGGCCTGAGGGACTGTAGTCAGCGGGCAACAGAGGTCGAAAGGACCATAAATGGACGACGGTGGTGGAGGGATTATAATTATGGTGGTTTAAAGGACCATAGTTGGCAGATGATGGTGGTCGGAGTTATCGTAGTCGGCAGATGATGGTGGTCGGAGGGACCTTAATTGGCGGGCGATGGTGGTCTAAGGGACCTTAGTCTACAGGCAAAGGTGGTCGGAGGGATCTTAGTTGGCGCATGATGGTGGTTTAGGGGACCTTAGTCGATAGGCAATGGTGGACAGAGGGACCATTGTCAATGGGCCACGGTGGTCACAGAAATTGAAGTCAGTAGGCGATTATAGTCGATGGGCAAAGGTGGTCAGAGGAATAATAATAGGTGGGTTATAAAGGTCAGAGGAACTATAGTCGGTGAAGGTCGTAGGGACGAGGGTGTAAGTGAGTTGAGCGGCTCACGAGCTCACTCGAGCTCAACTCATTAATGAGCTCGCGAGTCGAGTTTATCCAGCAACTAGTTCAAACTCATATATTAAACTAGCTCAAGCTCAAGCCTGGCTCGGCTCAAAAGCTTGTTGAGCAGCTCAATAAAATTAAAATATATTAAATAATTAATTAAAATTAATTTTATATAATATATTTTAATAAATTTAAATTAATTATATATTAAAAGAATAAAAATTTTAAGAAAAACTAATATTTTTAATTTAAAACAAAGAAATCGAGCTCAACAATTGAGTTGAGCTTGAGCCTATGAATCTTTTAACGAGTCAAGCTTGAGCTTAGTAAACGAGCTCAAGTCGAGCTTGAGCTCAGGCTCAGTAATAGCTAAACAAGCTTAGATCGATTAGAAAAACACTCGACTTGATTCGTTTACACCCCTAGGAGGGACCGTAGTTGGTGGGCGATGGAGGTCGGAGGATTGTAGTCTACGGGTGACAAATGTCGGAAGATCATTATATGCAGGCGACGGAGGTCGGAGGGACTGTAGTTAGCAGGGAATGGTGGTCGAAGGGACCATAGTCGACGAGCGACCATGGTCGGAGTACTTGGCGAGCGACCATGGTCGAAGGTATTTTAGTTGGCTAGTGATGCTAGTCGGAGGGATCATATTCGATGGGTAATGGTGGTTGGAGGGACCGTAGTCGGTGAAGGTCGTAGGGACCATAGTTGGTGAGTGACGAGGGTTAGAGGGACTGTAGTCAGCGTGTGAAGGAGGTAAAGCCTCCAAAAATTCAAGACCCCCTCATGTGAGAAGAGGGGGTCTATTTATGTTGAGAGTGGTATGCCCTGTAAATATGGAGAAGATCAATGGTAGATTTAGAGTGCTATATTGGATGACCCATACTGATTCCCTCAATTATGGAGCATTTGTTTAAAATTTGAGGGTCTTAATGTTGTCAAAATTAAGTAATCATAAGCTTGTTTGATTTGCCTCATCGAGCTGCTCGATTCAACTATAAGCGTGTCATATTTGGATACCAATTGGTCATTCAATTAATTCTTAGGAGCTTTTAAATATGCTTTAAGCCCCTGATTTGAGACTATTTGGGCTCGGATTGGACCAATTTTGGCGTCATCAGGTTTGTCTCATTGAGAGGTTAAATTTAATTATAAGTTTGCTAAAATAAGAGTTTAGATGGTTCTAAATTTAATTTTGTAAGTTTTTAATTTAGATTTGCATCAAGATTTGCACCCAATCAAGATAATTTTTTTGTGACGTATCAACCAGTATAAGTGAGTTTTTGGGCTGGTTTAGCATTTGTTCTACAAACCAATTTCATCAGATAATTATAGACATGCTTAACTAATTTAAGAATATTTTTTTTATAATTTTAGAGCCTTGAATTTGAAGATATAAAATAATTTATATGAATTTCAAGCTAAAAATTGAACAAATTGCATAATTACCTATATCCTTATATTATTTAATTCTAAAATATCTTTAAGCACTTACAGATTATATTAAAATCCATTTTTCCCTTTCATTTAGCTTAACAAAGATCAAAAATCATATTAGAGAAGAAAAAGAGAGGAGAGAGGAGAGAAAATCCTAGGTTTATGGGGTCTTATAGCCAATTTTGTTGGTCCGTACAATTAAGAAATTTGTTTGTTTCAAGGTATGCCACGATTACCCAACATCTAATTTCAATGATTTTGTGTATTTTTTGTTTTAAAAATATTAATTTAGTCAAAACCTGTAAAAGTTATGATATCTCAATTTTTAGCAAACTTTCATCGTATAACTTTTTGCATATGATAAATATGATCCTCTCAAGCATGTTGACTATAATATTATTAAATTTTATGGGGTAAATAAGAAATTATGATTTTCTAAAATAAATATATATTATACAAATTTTGTAAGTTTATGTGCATTTTATGAGATACTGTATTTGGTACACATGATATCAACTTGTATTGTATTAAAAATATAGTATTTATATGTAAGTGAGGAAGACTAGTTGTTAACGATATAATTAATATAAGTTAGCTCTTAAAATATAATACTATGTGTAAGAGGATGGGTCGATGGGCTTTCTTTTAAATAAAAAATTTATGGTATAATTCTAGTTATAGCCTGTAACGATTGACCAAATTATGCTGATCGGTATAGGATGACGACTCTTAAATGATTATTAAAAGTCACCTATGAAAATAAATGATTAAAAAAATAAAAGATGAGATGAGATTGATAGATAGACAAATATGATATATAACAAATGGAAGGATGAAAATATCATATTAATGCTTGATGTCCCGCTTTGCTCTTCATAATTATACTAATGTTTTCATTTATATGATAATGCATTAAACTAATTGATAGATAGGACTAAAGTTGTATTGATAGAACTTATATTGATACTGATACAACATAATGTAGCATACTGGCATTGCTTATTGATTGATAATCATTCATATCAATTTTTTTATAATTTGATAGATCTTGTTTGACTTCACTGATAATATAAATTGATAATTGATATTGATTAGAACTAGAGCAAGCATATTCAATCTTTTGTCTTGCATTGAAGGCATTTGTAAGTTTTTGTTACTTGCTGGGCTTTATAAGCTCATTATGTGATTTTTATATGATTTAAGGTAAATGTAAGGAACATGCAGTATGAGGCTAGATAGAGATACTTTCAATTTTTTTTTATTTTATATAAGTTCTTTTGTAGCATGCGATGGCTATTGTATATATGCTTTTTAGTTTTGGAGCTTATAACAGAATAAAAATATTGACAGTAGCAATGTAATTATATATTTTCTACTATTTATTTATTTTCCTTACAATTAATTAGCTCTAAATATTAAATTGATCTAGTTGTAAATAAATGAGTATTGTTTGTTAATGAAAAGAAATAGAGAGAGATTATAAATGATTTTTTTTTACTTCATATTCCAAGGCTTGATAAAGTGCTATCAGAGTAATAGTTAGTAGAAGAATTTGATTGTAGCTAGAGTTGTAGAATGATTGTATTATTTTTTGTTAAATATGTTAATAAATCTGTTTCATTTTAAATTATGTATTTTGTTTGAGATTTATTAATTGATCAGGTAAATGGACCTAAAAGTGAAGAAGCCTGAACTAGATATTTAAGTGTTTTTAGTGACATCTGAGAATATGGTAAAAATTGCTAATATGATCGTTCAAATGGTGAGCGATAAATAAACAAAACATTATGGATAATATTTTAAGAAAATAGATGAAAGTATCAAGAAAAAGACTGGTAAGATTATCAAAGCACTTACCACTCTGTAATGTATCTGGTGTGGGAGAAGATATGTGGGATCATGCTATAGGATAACATGATAATAATTTTTTATGTTGTGTATGAGCACCAAATGGCAGAATGCCTATTATTTGATCTGGGCAAGGATATGTTTAGATTGGAAGCAGACTATCAAAATTAGTGAAAGAGGCTTCAAGAGTGCCTCAGAATATGACTGATATGATTTTGTTTAAATTTTTATTTATAACTTGAGTTTTTATTTAATGATTTTAGAATTAATTTTATTATGACTTATGTCTGATGTTGATTCTTTATTTTCAAACCAATTTGATTTAGTTTATTATAAATTTTGTTCTATTTTAATTATACTCTCTCATACTGATATAAAAATATTAAGGATGATATTTTTTGAAGATAGGGAGATTATAATAGCCAATAATTTGACCTAGTCAAATAATATTTTAGGAGTCATTATAACTCCAATTTGTAAATTATCTTCATTATAATATAGATATTATTATGCTTTAATTATAATAATTTTCTCCTAACTTTATGGGCAATATAAAAATTTGACACATATTGATACAAGTGGATTTTCTGGGATCGTTAGGTGTCTATTCTACAAACTAATTTCATCAAATCATTCTAAACATGCTTAATTAATTTATGAATATTTTTTTATAAGTTTTAGAGCACCAAATTTGAAGATATAAAAAAATTATATGAATTTAATACTAAAAATTAAATAAATTGCACAATTATCTTTGCATCATTATATTATTTTATTATAAAATATCTTTAAGCACTTCATATTATATTAAAATGCCCTTTTCCCCATTCATTAGGCTTAACAGAGATTATAAATCAGATTAGAGAAGAAAAAAAGTGGAGAGAGGAGAGAAAACCTAGGTTTAGAGGTCGTAGAACTGATTTTGCTAGTATGTTGAGTTGAGAAATTTGTTCATCTCAAGGTAGACTATCATTATCATATCTCTAATTTTAATGATTTTGTATATTCTATATTTTATCAATTTTACTTTGATCAAAACATCTAAAAGTTATGATATCTTAATTTTTAGTAAATTTCCATAGTGTAAATTTTTATTTATAATAGATATGACCCTCTTAAGCATTTTGTCTGTAATATTATTAAAATTTTCTAATAAATTAGAAGTTATGATTTTTTGAATTAAATATCTAGTATACAAATTTTGTAGATCTATCTACATTTTATGAAATATTGTATTTCGTATACTTGATATTAACGTATGTTGCACTAAAAATTATAATATTTGCATATAAGCAAAGAAAGGTTGGTTGTTAACACTATTATTAATAAGGGTTGTCTCTTAAAATATAATACCTTACGCAAGAGGGTGGGCCAACGAATTTTTCTTTTAAATAAAATATTAGTTGTGTAATCTTAAGTGTAGCTTGTAACTGATTGATTGAATTATGACGACGGGTAAAGAGTGAAAACTCTTAAATGATTATTGAATGACACATGTGAAAATAAAATGTTAAAGAAATAAATAAAAGATACGATGAAATTAATAGATGAATATATATGAAATATAACAAATAGAAGGATAAAAATACCATATTAAAGCTAGATGTACTGTCTTGTTCTTGTTTGTTTGTTTTATTGTTTTGTTGGAGAATGAGCAAATAAATTGTGATGATATTTTTAGAAAATTTTAAATAGAGACTTTTTGATTTTTAATTCTAAAATTAAACATGTTATTATGAATGATATATCATATTGGGAGGTGAAAGTAACATTATCTAATGGGTTTAGATTTAGAATTATAAATTTCATCATGACTATCGAAGTCAAATTTAAGAAGGAACTGCATATGACTCCGAATGGTTAAAATATTATTCAATCATGTGTTTAGCTACGATAATCTAAATGTATTATCATTAGTTTTATAATCAAAGTCATAATAATAAATAATATATCTCTCCATAAAAGGAAAGTTCATTTATTAATAATCACTTGAATATGATGATAATAATTGTTCTTTAATTTCAAATTTTCACAAAAAAAGGCAATTTCCTCCATCCTATTTAGGAGCTAAATGGGATGGGGTTTAATTTATATGGGGTCTTAAATCTCCTACAAAGGCAAGCTTTCATAGTTAAATATATTATAGGGAGTTTAAGCTTCCCACAAATACTCTCGATTTGGACAATAATAGAGATTTTATTTAAATTTTTAATGAGTGATATAAAAGGATGGATATTTTAATTTCAATCGGGATTAGATCAAGCTTGAGCACTTATTTTAAAAGCTGAAGGATGGAAGATAGAGAGCACTTTAAGATTATGAAAACTATTTAGAAGTGCTCCGACCTATCCCATATTGGGCTTTAAATTTTAGAGGAGAGAAGATTTAGTTTGAGTTTACCTTTTATTAAAAACTTGGGATTAAATTCCCGATGTTAGGGACTTAAGATTTTGGGTCAACCCCATAACCTAGATTTAAGTTGAGCACTAAGAAATAGTAACTCAAACCTAGCTAATGAAATGCAATTTTGGGCTTACATTGGCATGGATTAGAAAGCCCGTTAAACCACCTAGGTGCTTTAAAATCATAACTTCTGTCTTATGAAAGATGGGTAAGGTTCGTTATTTAAGTTTTTGAAAAATTAGGGCCAACATCAAGAGAATATTCCAAGTGGCCCCTTTACTTATGTATAATGAGATTATGCTCAATGCAATTAAATTTTAATTAACTTTTATTTATTTCTAACGAAATGCATGTTAATTGACTTTATAAACAAAAATGGTATGTTATGAACTTAAAAAAAGGCATACAAATAATTTTTTTCATGGAGATACATAATATCACTTGGACAGTTGCACCATAATAGGTCAGGTTGTTTGCCATAACCCCCAGGCGGGGAGGTGCCTAGCAAGGAGAGAAGATATGTATGCATACATGAAAGACTCCTAGTGTGCCTGGGCTTACTTCTTATAAATGTTTATCTTTTTATGTGAGCCTAAAGTTTTTTTATTTAATTACAAGTTGAAAAAAGTTTTGTTATCCTTAAGTGCTTTATTATATTCCAGGTTGAAAAAAAATTTACATACATGTAATAAACCTAGAAGAATAGGTAATTTCATAAATATGTATTTAAATAAAATCATAAACATTAATAAATCAAATCAATATAAAAATCCATGTGACAAATGTTACTTAATTACAACCCAATTTATAGGAAAAGTAATGGTGGTCGGACTCCACCAACAATAACCCGGATTCTAATCCTAGAGAATGATGCAAGTTTTAAAGTGAAATATTTTTATCTTCATTTCTTCAACTCCTTTCTTTCGGCTCATTAGATCTACAAGTCCGTATATTCAAATGAAAAGAATTTCTCCCCAAAGGGGTATTCTTTTCTCATTGGATCCCAAGTTATCCAAATTTAGATATCCAAATAGAAAGAACTCTCCCTTTAGAGATGCTCTTTTCATCTTTGGATCCCAAATTGGATATTAAATATTCCACTTTAATTAACTTTCATGACTCTTTTAAATTTAATTACATATAAAAATTTAAAATGACTTTATATTCCATGAATGTTATCTTAGGCAATTCATATAAAATCATCACAAATCTCAAGCATTTATATATAATAAGTTACTCATTCTTTGAGCATGGACACTCACTTGGTTGTGCTTTTAAATTTTAGGGGCTTAGCAATTTTAGTACTTGTAAAAAATTCTGTTAATCATATTTTAATTAACCCCCTTTTATAGTCCTGCATAAGCATGACCACCTACAAAAAATTTAATTAGCATCCAAATCATTGATAACCTAGGAAAATCTAGTGCCCATCACATATCATATTATGAACATTATAGTAACAACATCACATCATAAATATCACAAGTGACATCAAAGATATAACAACCAACATGTATAGAAATTCACATAAAATCCACACCATAAAGAAAAATATTCATAAAAGAATAGCGGCTTAGGCTATAATTATGATTGGTTGTCCTAACAAGCCATCTATAGTGTGTACCAGGCTGTGTGATTTGGATATATCCTAAGTTGGTTATTGTTTAAAGTTTTCTAATATTTTACTTTGATTTGTTGTAGGTTGAGAAAAGTTTTAGTTTGAGTTTAAGTTTGATATTTTAATGTTCATTTTAATATAAATTTTAAATGTTGAAGTTGATTAATTATTAGTTCTCTAATACCTTAAATTTTAATTACGTGTTTTAGTCCTTAAGTCTTAAAATATAATAACTCTATTCTCTCCAATTGGAATTTACATAAGGTATAAAGGACCTTATTTATTAATGATTTATTATTAATTATTTAAGTTGAGTAATAACTTCTTTTATTTACACTAGGGCCGTAAGGTTTATTTGGCCCTCCTTAGGGCTAACTCAATAGTCTCATAGGCTCGGGTTACCCAAAAATTATCATTGGCTTAAATTTAATTTATTTTATTAGATTAAGTTATCAAATTCATGATTATTTTATTATTAATATATTATGTTGTCACAACGGGCACGAGGACCAATGCCTTCTTAGAATACTTAGCCCATAGCCCGAGATAGTCCAGCCTAAAAATTTTATAAATAGAATATTGGTTATTCCTTTTTACTGTTATTTTTTGATTTAATTCATTAAATTGGCGAATAACTGAAATTTGGATCATTTATTGAATTTTTATATTTTATTGAATATTTTAAAGCATTTAATGATGGGTCTATTTCTTGACTCTTTTTATTTATATTATTTTCTAAAATTTTTATATTTTTCATACATATTAGATCTATATATGAGTAAAATGCCACTAATTTTACTGGATTTAAATTTTTTTATAATTATTTATGAATTTTATAAGTTTAGATCTATTTTTATGTATTCAGTTTGACCAAAAGTTGACTTTTTTATTTACAATGAATTCTAATATTTGGTATTTTTCATAAATATTAGACCCAAAATGGGTCCAATGCCTTTGAGTTTACTCAATTTAGAGTTTTTTGTAATTAGTTATGAAATTTAAAAGTTTGCACATTTAATTGAATTATTGAATTACTTAATAAGAGGGATTTTCTTATTTTTGTACCAAACTGACTCCAAACCTTTTGAAATCTTTCCCAAATATCGGAAATAACTTATAGGGGTGATTTCAAATATTTAAAAATTATTTGGTATTTTTTATTATTTTAGTCAATTAATAATTTTCCCTAATTTTTTAATAATTATTAACTCTTAGGTTTAGTGATAGGGCTTTTAATTTTCTTTAATTGGGTGTTTAATTATGAGCAATTTAATCCCTAATTTGTATTTTTTTAATTAATTTAAATTATTTATATTTTTTAAAGTTTTAGCTCCAAAATAAGGGCTGATTTTAGTTCTACTTAGTTTTAGGGTCAAATAATGTCAAATCAAAATGAAATTAAAACCTAGGGTATATAATGTCACTAAGTTTATGAGTTTAAAGTTTGATCCCTATTGGATGTGTGTAAAATTTTTTAGAATTTTTTAAAATTCTTTAGAAATAATCCTTAATTATTTTTCCTAAATGTCGCTAGTGTTCAAATGGGTTTAAAATTTATTCTGACTAACCCTTACATAACATACATACAACACACCAAAATCCAGACCCCAATGCCCATTGGAGAGTGAGCAAATCCATGTTAAACCCATAGGTCCATTTTTGACCTATGAGTTAAATTTTGCCAATTGAAGCCTTTGATCGTTTTAAACAGGGGTGATAAATTTTAGACATTTCAAAAACATGCTCAAGATTAATTTCCCAAAGTCTCGAGCTCTGATGAATTGATTTGAAACTGTATTTATAAAAATACCCTTGGAAATAAACTTAGAATAACTTTAATTCCATATTAAATCAAAGATTGAAACCATAAAGCTTTCGTAGGTCTCCTCAAAACCTTTGTAATGAGCCTAAATACACCATATTTGGACAAGTATGTGAGGATATACAATTTTTGAAGTTTTTGTTATTTATTTATGAATTTAATCAGGAATTTATAGAGTCAACATGACCTTTGTGTATGTTGCTATCTGATTGGCCAGCCAATGATTGGGTAGTTAATGATTTCACCATTTTTTCCTTAGCCATTCGATCCTGAATCGAATGGCTATGACCTAATGCGCTCCAGGACCATAGGATTTAATCAGAGCTATTGATCAAGATCAATGACTCTAATTCTGTCTTCAAATCTCGTGCATGTTCTTAGCCAGAAGGCCTTTTAGCATAATCCGATCCCACCAGCAAAATGACACCAAACTTTATATGGAGCTTTAGGGGATTGTGAACCTTCAATCCAACAGTCAAAATATATTGGTTTGAAGGTTCACTTCACACTTGACTGGACTGTCTGAGGTTAGGCACGCTCATCAAATATCAAGGAATTGTAGTTGGAGGAGCATCAAATGGATGGAGTTCACTGAAGCTCGCTCAAAGTCATCAGAGGAGGGCCACTGGAGAGCATGTGGAGCTAGGGGAAGCTTTATGCAGCTCTGGGGAGTCTTTTTAAAATGAAATGAAGCAATGAGAGCATCAAAGTGAGTATGCCATATTTGTTTTATTGAAAAATATAGTTTTAAAAAAAAATATTTAATTTTCTTTGGGAAAGTTAAATTTCTGGAATTTTGATTTTATAACCAAACACTTATTATGAATAATATATCGCCTCGAAAGGTGAACATATCGTTCCCTAATAGGTTCAGATTATAAATCTTCGAATTTATCTGATTATCATAATCAAACTCAAGGAGAAACAACACACGATCTCGAAAGATCAAAATGATGTTTAATCAATTATTTGATTATGTTAATCTGAATAAGATCATTAATTTCATAATCAGAACTATGATTGTAATTGACATATCTATCCGAAGAAAGAAGATATCAATCATATCAATAGTTTGAATATGAAAATAATGATCGCCATTTTTTATTTTGATTTCCGAAAGATAATTAATTAAAGGTTTTGAAAAGGTTTGATTTTGAAATCAGGTCTGGGTTTCTAAATCTCCTACGAGCGCAAGCCCTCGTAGTTAATTACATCATAGGAAACCAGAAAATTTCCTACGAATACTCTCGATTAAAATAGCGATACGAATTTCATTTAAGATTTTCAAAGCTTGATATCAAGGAGGTTAAGGATTGGGATTTCAAGTGGGAATGGTTCAAGGTTGAGCACTTATTTCTGGAGTCAAAGGAGAAGAGCAGGAGGTGTTTTGAGATTCTGAATTACTTCAGAAACACCTCAAACTATCCTAAGTGTTGGGCTTGAATTTGATTGAAAGAGATTTTTAATTTGAATGGTCAATTTTATTAGAAAGTGAGAATTAGATTCCCGGAAGATTGAGGTCTTAGGATTGAAGATATGCCTCAGAACCTAAGTCTAAAATGGGTACTGAGAATCAGTGACCCGGATCCTAGCTAATGCAATGCAATCTGAACTTACCCCGGCCTGGATTGGGGAGCCAGCTAAACCACCTAAACGCTTCAAAACCATGAGTCAAAGTCTTTTAAATGTAGAGTGGTTAGGGACATTGATTAAGATTGGTTTAAAGAATAGGGGTCGACATCTAGAGCAGATCCTAATTGACCCCTTGACATATGTTGAGTTAAATGCTTAATCTAGAAATGCAATTAAAGATTTAGACTCAATTTTTAATTTGTATTTAAAGCAATGCATGCTAGTTGACTCGATGAAATGCTTAAATCAAAATGAAGCAGTTTTAAAATAGGCTTAAAAATAGGTTTTATCCTAAAGATTGCACAACATCCCCTTGGACAGAACTGCACCCTAATAGGTCAGGTGGTCTGCCAAAACCCGTAGGCGGGGAGGTGCCTAACAAGGTAGAGAAAAGTTTAATATGATGCATGAAAAACTCCCGGCGAGTCCGTGCTTACTTCTTAAGAGCGTTAGAGTTTCTATCTGAGCTTAAAAATTTTAATTTTGTTTAAGTAGAAAAAGTTTATGACCGTACCCTCACGAGCCTCCGATCGGGTTCCAGGCTAAATCAAAATCGACATGCAAGAACGCCAAATAAACTATTAAAAGCATACGTGTCCTTAATCGCAATCAACACATAAATCAAATCAATTAAATAATAAAATTAATTAAATAAATGCTCAAACTGAAAGTCCATAGGCAAGTGCCCTTAATTATACAACCCAGGGTCTGCAGGAAAGTAAAGTGGCCGGGTACCACTGACTACATCCCGGATTCTACTCCTAAGACTCAAGTGACTTTGAGATTTGAGATTCTTCTCGTTCTTCACTTCTTCGTCTCCTTAGAACTCCTTGGATCGTCGGGTCTGGATATCCAAATGAAAAGAAACTCCCCCCCGAATAGGGGTGTTATCTTTTCTCTTTGGATATTTAAACTTCACCCTAATTTGGATCTCCAAATGGATAGGAACTCTCCCCTAAGGGATGTTCCTTCCTCTTTGGATTCTAAATTGGATGTTTAAACATCTCAATCTCAAATCACTTTAAATTTACAACTCAATTTACATTCAAATTACATCAATTAAAAAATTAAAAATCTAGACTCAACAACCTGCAGGGTTATCCTAATAATCAGCAGTTTATATTTGACATCCCAAGCAGTTATATATTTGAAATTAAAATACTCAATCACAGCCACACTTGGCCATGCTCTTTTTGGATTTAAAGGGGGACTTAAGCAATTTTCTGGAGCACCTGTGCAATTTAATAATTATAATTTTGCCCCCTTTAATTTATGCCCTGTATGAGCATGGCCACCTGCATAAGATTGAATTAGTATAAATCGTCCCTAGCCTAGGGGTAGATCTAATCGTACAATCAATCACGTTACAGAGTGCAGTAAATAAGTAAACAAACACATCAATTCTACTACTATCAAACAGCATGCAGTAAAAGCTCGAAAACCCGGCACACAGCAGAAAAGTAAACACCGGCCTAGCCTAAGACTAGAGTTGGTTGTCCTAGCAAACCATCTAAAGTGTGTGAGGTAGGCTGTGTGGCTTTGATATGTCCTAAATAGGCAATTGATTGAAGTTGTTTAAAGTTCTGGTTGGTTGAAAGGCTTAAGGGGGATTTGATTTGAATTTAAATATTAATGACTTGAAATTAATTTTAAACTTGATTTTAATTGTTTGTTGGATATCACCTTTGTTTCACACCGAGGCCGTAAAGTTTATTTCACCTTCCTTGGGGCTAATTTAATAGCCTCGTAGGCCTGGGTTACCTAGTGGTACCCGATGTAATTAAGTGATTTAATTTTAATTAAGGTTTGAAAGTTGATTAAATTTTAATTAGAATTGATTGATTGCTGGTTTTAATGTTAAATTAATGTTTTCTAGAATTTTTAATGATTTATTCAATTTTGGAATTTTTTTGGATTATTTTAATGATTTAATTCAAGAGGCAAAAATTGACTTTTTTTATTTAAAGGGTTTTCTGGAAAGTTAATATTTTATTAAAATACTAGACCTTAATACGATGAGTTAGACAGTAAGTACACTGAAATTGGATTTTTCTACATTTTATTATGAAGGTTTGAAGTTTTGACTTGAATTTGAACTAAGTTTGACCAAAAGTTGACTTTTTCAAATTTGATTGATTTCTGAAAACTTAACATTTTTAACAAATATTAGAGCTTAAGATGAGTTGTATGCCTTTGAGTTTGCTCAATTTGGAGTTCATTTGAATTAGTTATGAATTTTCGAAGTTTTGACTATTTAATGAATTATTGAAGTTGTTTAATTAGAGACCCTTTTTGTGATTTGGATCTAAATGACCTCCAAACTCCTTGGAATCAACTCCAAAGGTCAGTAATGACCTAAGGAGTGATTTCCAAGTGTTTGGAAATTTTCTGGAATTTTTAATTATTTTTAATTAATTAAATTAATTAAATATTAAATTTCAATTAAACTTAAATTAAGCTTAATTTTAAAGTCCAGTCAAGGGGCTTTTATTTTTTATTGATTAAGAGTTTAATTTTGGTCAGTTTGAGATATTATGTGTAATTTTTAGATTTAAACTTAATTTATTACATTTTTTTGGAAGGTTTAAGGGCTTAATTAAGATTTAAGTTTGATTAGGTTAATTAATGGACTTAATGATTTCAAAATTTAGTAAAAATTTTTCTTGAGGCTGTATGTTTCACTAAGTTTGAATGTTCAAAGTTTCAAGTCAATTGGAAAAGTATCCTAATTATTGAAATTTTTCTAAGTTCTCTAAATAAGTCCTTAATTGTTGTCCTTAATGATACTAAGTTAATTGGGTTCAAATTAAAGTCTCTAACCCTTTGAACAAACATATGTGAGTTGCATACATAAACACAATCAAATCCTAAATCTAGGAGAGCCCTAAAGCTAGGTGGTGTGTGTATGTCCTAAACATGCAAAGATTAATGTTAATTAAATATGCTTAATTAGACTAATGAATGATTAGATCATAATCATTTATTAGCACTCCCACATGATTTCTACTCAAATATGTTGATCTATATTTAAAATTTCATAGTAGATCTCTCAACCTATAATATTTAAATATTTATATATATATTTCAAAATAATTTTAAAATATATTTAATCTATACATGGAATTATATATAGACATATGTTTTAAATTAAGAATACTTAAGATATGATTAGGGTGATTTTAATATCTAATTGAGAGATCTACTGATCTACTAAGATCTTTTGAAAATAAATTTTTAATTTTCAAAATAATTGGCTTAATATTTAATTAGATATTAATTAAATATTAAGATAATTAAGTAATTAAAATAAGTTAAAATTAATCAAGTTTTGATCTCTGAATTTGATTCCAAATTAAAGTGTTTAATTTTTTGAAAATTTTGATATATTATACTTAATTTTCTGATTTAAAATGAATTTATTATGAATTTTTTTAAGTTTAAATACATTAAAAGGAGTTTTTAATCATTTTAGAAATAATTAATTATTAAAATAATTTTAATTTAAATTAATCTGAATCTTAAATATTTTCTGAAGTGTTAAAATTATATAAAATTTTTACTTTAAAATGTTTTTAAAATTACTTAAGTTATTTAATATTAATTAAGTATTAAACAATAATGAATATTTACCTAATTAACATTAAATATTAGTCAATAATTAAATATTTAATTAGTTAAGATTAGAATATAATTAATGATCAAATATTCAATTGATTAATATTAAGATATAATTTAAATTAATTTAAGTTAAAAATTATAATAATTTAAAGTAGTTATAGTGATTTAGATAATTTAAGCTATTTAATTAAAATCAATTAATTAAAATTCAATTTTATAATATTTAAACTTAATGTTATCATTAAAGTGAATTAAAAAAAAATTAACATTTAATAGTTAATATTTGATAATTAGTATTTAATAATCAATATTTAATTAAAATACTAAATGATATTTGAGTATTTTTAAATTATCTTTAATTTTAAAAGGCTTCAAATTTAATATTATAATTTAAATGATATTTAAAATTTTATTAATTAAAAAGAATGTTTAAAATCATAAAAAAAAAATCAATAATTAATTAAAAAAAGTTAAACATTAATCTCCAATATTTTAATATTTAATACTTAATATCTTTAAAATATGTTTAATATTTTAAAATATTAAATTTAAAATTAAAAAATTAAATTTAAAATAATTATATAAAAAAATAATACTTTAAGTTAATATTTATTTTAAAATAATATATTTAATTTTCTAAAAATATTAATATATTATGTATATATATATAATTAAGATAATGATTGAATAGTTAAATAATTAAATAATTCAAATTACTGAAAATATTTTAAATATTTAAAATAATTCCAATTTTAGAATATTAAAATATATATTTAATTTAATCAAAGGTATTTAAAAAAAGTTCTTTAATTAATTAATTAAAATTTTTTTTATTTTATATAATTTTTTAAAAAAAAGAAATTTTTTTTTCTGGGATTTAAAAGGTTTTAAAATGAATTTTTAATCCTTTATTTAGTCCTGTCAGCGGCTCAGGACAAGTGGCATCATTTGGTTGGTCCAGAGGGTCCGCGGCAATGATTGCCTGATGATTAAACCGCAAACGCGGTTTACTTATCCGAGTCAGCTCGGATGCTCCACCGTTTGATCTTCCGTTGTAAAGACCTGACGGCTTTGATCAAGCCATATGATCCTTTTGTGCAGCGGATCTAAACAAACGGTTGGACGGACCGCGGAGGGACAAGATCGTAGCCGTTGATCACGAAATCAACGGCTGCGATATTGTACAGTTCAACTGGACTATAGAGCGAGCCCTAATTAGAAAAAACGTCTCGTTCTCCAAATTGGCTTGATATAATTTGACAAAAATTTAAATGCAGATTGCCATAGTGAACAGAAATGATGGGGAATGTATTTTATAGCTTAATAATTATTAATCAAAAAGTTAATTAAAGCTAAGTGTATTAAGCTAGGGTTTGAGTTTTCTTGAAATTTTACCGATAGAACTTGGATTTCTTTGATTCTCTGAGCTTGTTGATTGTCCACGCATAAATTTGTAGAAGACCCCCTGAGTTTTTGACGTCTAGATCAAGAGCTAAATTCCTTAGATGGATTTAGCCCTCTCCTCGCCAAGAAGCTCGTCGGAGATGGCTTTGACCGGCTGGATTTAAGTGGGAAGGTGTATGGGAGTTCTCTGGGAGCTTGAAAGAATAGAGATTCTGTTTGGAAGAAGCTTGAGAGGTGAGAGAGTCGGATTTGAAGAATGAGAGCTCTATAGGGTGTTTTGCCCTATTTAAAACCTTAGGATTCAAAGGGACGGCTAGGATTGATTGAGTGAGCTTTTGGATGATTGCCACCTGGCCTGGAGGTTGTTGGAAGCAGGTGGATCAAAGGACAAGAGTACAAATGAGGTGGAAAGGGGTTTTTATCACTTTGTGAACATGTGGAATGGCTAAGAGCCGTTGGATCTTCATCCAAGGGTTGAATAATGGCTTAGGGAGGTTCTAGAAGAAGCTCACACAGCTGGAGCTAATTTGGCATGGAGTAGGAGGTCATTTGAGCTTATTTGACCAAAATTGACCTCTCCAAAGCCTCTTTTTGACTGTTTGACCAGTCAAAGTTCAGGTGGCATGCTGAGGTGGCAGCTAGGGAGGGTATTTGAGTGTTAATTAAATGAGTCTAAAGGGGTTTAGGGCTTGGAGTGTTTTAAATTAATTAAAACTTGCATATGATTAAAGATTTGACCAAATCTTCTAGTTGACTTGGTCAACTAGAGCATGATTTGACTCATAGCTTAATCAAATATACTTGGAATGTATATTGGAATAATATTAAAGGCATGATTGAAAGTTCGAAAGGGATGTTAAGCCCTAGTGAACTAGTCCCGAGGCTAACCAAGAGGGGGGGGGTGAATTGGTTATTTAAAAATTTCACGATAACTATAAAAATTTTTTCGATACTTAGCAGCGGAAACAAGTAAACAATAACGAAAAGATCAACCAACGATATTCACCCAAGCAGTTTATATTGAAAAGTAAAATGCAAAACTGAATCAGAAAAGTAAACCAGATTTTATAGTGGTTCGGTCAACTTGACCTACGTCCACTCCCCGGAGCCTCCCCTCCGGGTATTGCACTAAACGAAAGTGACTCTCCTTTTGCTCCCACAGTAAGGCAGAGAAGCCTGTACAAAACACCTCCTTTTAACCACACGGTGAGGCAGAGAACCCGACCTCCTTTCGCTTCCTCCTGAAGCAGGCAGAGAACCTTCGAACTCCTTTCGCTTCCTCCTGAAGCAGGCAGAGAACCTACGAACTCCTTTCGCTTCCTCCTGAAGCGGGCAGAGAACCCGGATCTTCTTGCGAACGATCCTCCCACGAAGAACACCGACTAGACGACAGACGACGAGCGGAGAAGACGACTCTGATCCGTGCTTGGAGCAACCTTAGTGAATCCCTCACTAACTCCCCCTCACAAGATCTCTTCTCTCTCTCCCAACTCTCTCTCTCTAGGATTTCTCAGGGAAGGAAGGCAGCAAAAGATTTTTCCAAAAATTGGAAAAAGTTCTTTTAAAGGAGGGCTTAGAATTTGCCCTAAATCTCAACTTGTCGGCCAAGATCGTCCAGGACGATCGGTATATCGTCCTGTACGATCAGTTCAAATTCAGCTGTTTCAGCCTGGACGATCTGGCTCTTCTGGACGATCAGTAGAAAAAGTTGTTCATATCGTCCCGTACGATCCTGCGATCGTCCGGGACGATTAGTTCAAATTGAAGGAAATCGTCCAGAAGACAGTTCGGGTCGTCCAGAGAAATCTGTGCTGGACGACCAAAAAATGACTTGATCGTCCCGGACGATAGGGTAATCGTCCGGTACGATTAGTTCAAAAAGGCCCCAAATTGTCCTGTACATAGTTCTGGACGTACAGCTGAAATGCACAAGACGATCACGATCGTCCGGGACGATCCTGCGATCGTCCTGGACGATGTGATCGTATCAATTAAACATTAATTGCTTTCCTTAACTACCAGACTAATTTAGGCATGATTGTACTGGATCGTCCGGGACGATACACGTATCGTCCGGGACGATCAGACCAAGTATCTAAAAATAAGAACTTGCATAACTTGATCTGGCGGTTGAGAATTTCTGATTTGGGCATATCGTCCCGTACGATCCGTAGATCGTCCAGGACGATCGGCTCAATCAGACCCTCTTAACTTAGTCACCCTAATTAGGGTTTCTGTTTTAACTGGATCGTCCAGGACGATGTGGATATCGTCCAGGACGATCTGAACAAAATTGTAACATAAACTCTAATTCACTCAATCTCTCCCCCTGAGTGTGTGTGTGTGCAAGGTTACTTAGCTAGGGAATCAGTTACATTACAATTGACTCAATAAAAGGAAAAATCATACATTTGACACACTTGGACCCGATCTTGAGTTGGCTTGAGTGGCTCGCGGTCTTTTGTGCCTGAAACAGATTAGCCAAGCAAAACACACTGGAAACATGTTTGTCATCATCAAAACAAGATTTGCAACAATCTCCCCCTTTTTGATGATGGCAAACATTTGTAAAGTAGTCTGAAAATAAAGGTAAACTAGGAGATCAAACAAAACAAATATTTTTTTTTAATTTTCATTTAACAGCTCAAACAATACAGAAAATATGAAACAGAAAACAGAAACAGACACGACACGACTACAACTGACTCCCCCTTTTGACATCACAAAAAGGAGGAGGGAAAAACATAACACGGAAATAAAACATACACAGAACAACAACACGACAGAAAACTAAAACTGAGGCGGATCCTGATCAGAAGAAGGAGGTGGCGGTGGAGGGTAGAAGTAATGGTGAATGGCCTGAAAGTGAGCTCCAAACCAGGCCATGTCCTGGTCGTGCTGCTGCTGCTGCTGCGCAGCATAGTCCGCGAAGCGTTGGAGGTCCTCGTTGTGCTGCTGCTCCTGGGCAACCACGTAGGAGTCAAAACGGGCCTCCCACTGGTCGAAGCGCTGCACCAGGTGGTCAAGGGGAGAGGCAATGCGAAGGGGTGCAGGTGCCTCTGGTGCAGCAGGAACTGGAGCAGCCTCTTCCTCTTCTTCCTCAACATCCGGGGCAGGCTCCGGATGTAGGCGGGTGCTGTGTAGGACGTGGAATGAGTTGTTTGTGAAGAAGGAAGGAGGGACATCAGGAGGGACAGTATACTGAAGGTCATATTTTGTCTCTAAGGCATAGTGAATAAGATGACCTAAAGCTAGATTTGGGCGACGCCTGTGGCCCGGATCTCTAATGGTGGTGAGATGTTCTATGTATCGGATGATCAAATCAGAGGCATTAAATTCTCGACGGGCCATGATGTAGTAGGTGGTCAAGGACAAGAGCGGGGTAATGTGAATCCGATCCCCCGCCTTTGGAATGACGGAGGAACGAAGGACGTGCTGAATGGTCCGGGCGTCCTTGAGAAGGGAAGTGCAAGCATTGTCGTGATAAGGTGCGTTGGTATGTCGAAGAAAGTGATTGGCGACACTCCAATCATAGTCAGGATCGGTGATGATCGTGTGGATCTTGTCGCTAGTGACAGACAAGTTGAGGATATTGTGAAAATCGTTGGTCGTGAGTTCCACGGGACGTTGATTTACGTAGGAGCGAAGAGTGGAGTAGTCCGCGGAAATGCGTAAGTTGGCAAAGAAGATGCGAAGGAGTTCCAGATTGAAGGGAAAGGCTAAGGTCAGAATGAAGGTGAGGGAGGTGTGTGCGAACAAATCTAAGATGGGATACGTGAGAGTGCGAGGATTGACAATCTTGGAGTGCGTGATACCAACATTACGATAGCATTCGAAAGCCGCCTGATCGGCGGCATTCGGGAAGCGAGGATCTACATGTCCCCGGGACGAACTGGCCCCCTTTTGATGAGATCTTTTGCCACCAGCCATTAGGAAACCAAAGAGGAGGAAAGGAGAAGGAAAGTGGAGGAAAAACGGTGTGAAAAACATGAAGAAAACCGCTGTTTAAATAGAAAACGGGCTGATCGTCCCGTACGATCGCGGGATCATCCGGGATGATGTGGTCATTTATGACGTTCTGGACGATTGGTCAAAAAGGCGGTCCGATCGTCCAGGACGATCAGAGATCGTCCAGGACGATTAGACACAGGCGATCGTCCCGAGGAGTCAGGCTGGACGACCGTTGACGAAAAGTATCGTCCAGGACGATTAGGTGGATCGTCCAGGACGATATGCAATAAATATGTCGGACGGGCCGAATTCCAATCGTCCAGCGGCTGACACGTGGATCGTCCAAGACGATGAGGTGGATCGTCCAGGACGATGGGCAATAATTGGTGCAATGTCAGCCGTTTGATCGTATCAGGAAGATATGGATCATATCGTCCAGGACGATGTAAGGATCGTCCAGGACGATCACCAATAATTGGGGTAGTTTCAGCAGCAGGAGCAGTGAGAATGATTTTGAATGAATCGTCCAGGACGATTTTTTGGATCGTCCAGGACGAAGAGGATCGTCCAGGACGATAGGTGTATCGTCCAGGACGATGTGAAGAAAAGCAGAAAAGAATGGAGGATAAAGATGATCGATCAGGATCCAAAAAACACAACCATGACGAATAAAACTTACGTCAAAAACACATAGAAGTATATTTTTTTTTATTTAAAATTTTTGATTAAACTGCTCTTAGAAAATCAGAATTTTTCCTTGACTTTAGATTCGAAAACCAATGACAGGACGATTGACAGCGCTGAAATCCAGAAAAGGTTGGAAATAATCAACGTTCGTAGCGCTGACCTCGGGCACCTTATCGATGCAAACCCCTTTCAAAACAAAAATCCGATTCAGAATAAAAGACATTAGATTTGAAAAGAAATCCTTTCAAGCCTCGTTCCAGAAAAATATCTGATATAATAGTGTTACAAAGTAAAAAATCAGAAATCAGGATTTTCAAGACTCAAGCTTTTGAAAATATTAAGTGGCGCACAGATTTTTCTAAGACATTTAATAATCTGAAAGGAAAGAAAGCTTGTGTTGGGCTCATTTTGTGCCTCTTTTGCAAATTGGTTGGCGCTTTGCGCATCTTTTGATTTTTGATACACTTTGTGTATCCAATTTGACAATTTCGCATCTTTTCAGTTTTGGGCTCATTTTATGCCTCTTTTTCAAATTATCTGGCGCACTGCGCATCTTTTATAAGCTTTCTCCTTTTCATAATCATTAAAGAGTCTCAGCTGTGAGATTATCTTCTAGACATAGGAGATGACTCTCCGCAGTAAGGAAGAACGATTCACAAAACAAAACCCATACAACATATGATAAATGCAATCACTTGGTTTAGAAAATCAAACTAATGACTCAAGACTTTGAAAAATACTATTGATATGAGGCAGATTACTGTAGGAAGATAAAATAATCTCTATTTCAAAAACTAACATTTTAATTTTGAAAAGGATTTTTATTCAAAAGAAACTACACACCAGTAAAGGAGTTAGAGGAAGAGAAATAATTATCAATGTTTCTTCCCTTTAACAGATTCAGCGAAGTCAATCACTGCTTATCAGCTTCCAAACCAAAATAAGGTAAAAACTCTCAGTCAAATATTCAGATCACCAGAAGTAGTGAGCGGTGATCAGATCTTGAAAAGCATAAAAAACAGGTAGAAAATCATAGCAAAGTAAATACTCAAATCAAACTAACAAAAAGGGTAACACAGAAATCAACAGAAGAAATAAAATCAATTGAAAGCAAATAATCAAACCAAAACTAACTAACAGAAATCAGAAATCACAATACAAAAACTAACTAACAGAAATCAGAAAACAGAATACAAAAAACTAACTAGCAGAAATCAGAATACCAATCATAACAATCATAAATCAGCAGTCATCAGAATCAAGCATTTATATCAATCACTCCTAATCTGGTTCTCAAAATGCTGAATGAGTCAAAGGCCAGTGGTTTAGTGAATATGTCAGCCAGCTGATTTTCAGTTGCTACGTGGTGTAGCTCAATGTCCCCTTTTGTAACATGATCCCTAATGAAGTGATGCCTAATGTCAATGTGTTTGGTCCTAGAATGTTGGATTGGATTCTTAGATATACAGATGGCACTAGTATTATCACACAGAACAGAAATTGTGCCAACAGGTACTCCTAAATCCAAGACTTGCTGCTTCAACCAAAGAACTTGGGCCACACAACTCCCTAAGGCAATGTACTCAGCTTCAGCAGTGGAAAGTGCAACTGAGTTCTATTTTCTACTGGACCAGGAGACTAACGACTGTCCTATAAATTGACAAGTCCCAGAAGTACTCTTCCTATCCACCCTACACCCCGCAAAGTCAGAATCAGAATATCCAATGATCTCAAAAGAGGTGCTGTGCCTAGGGTACCAAATTCCTAGGTTTGGGGTTCCTAAAAGATATCTAAGAATTCTCTTAACAGCAGTCAGGTGGGACTCTTTAGGATCAGCCTGAAACCTAGCACAAAGACAGACACTAAACATGATATCAGGTCGGCTAGCAGTCAGGTAAAGCAGTGACCCTATTATCCCTCTATACTTCTTCTGATCAACAGATTTTCCATTTGAATCCTTATCTAACTGAACTGAGGAGGGCATGGGAGTATTGATTGGCTTGGCTTTGTCCATTTCATATTTCTTCAAAATGTCCTTAGTGTATTTTGATTGATTGAGAAAGATTCCATCATCCGTTTGCCTTATGCTAAACCCCAAAAAGTAGGACAATTCTCCCATCATACTCATCTCAAACTCTTTACTCATTATTTTAGAAAACTCTTCACATAAGTATTTATCAGAAGATCCAAAAATTATATCATCAACATAGATCTGGACAATGAGTAAGTCATCTCCTAATCTCCTCAGAAAAAGGGTGGTGTCTACGCTCCCCTTAACAAACTCTCTTTCTAACAGGAATATGCTAAGCCTCTCATACCAAGCTCTGGGTGCCTGTTTCAATCCATATAAGGCCTTTTTTAATTTATAGACATGACTTGGATATTGGGAACTCTCAAAACCTGGGGGTTGTTCTACAAAAACATCTTCTTTAATTACCCCATTTAAAAAGGCACTCTTGACATCCATTTGAAACAGCTTAAATCCCTTATAACAGGCAAAGGCTAGTAGCACTCTAATGGCTTCCAATCTAGCTACAGGGGCAAAAGTTTCCTCAAAATCTATCCCTTCTATCTGATTATACCCCTTAGCCACCAATCTTGCCTTATTTCTCACCACCACACCAGAATCATTCATCTTATTCTTAAAGACCCACTTGGTTCCCACAATACTTTGATTTTTAGGTCTTTCTACTAACTCCCAAACATCATTTCTTACAAATTGATTCAATTCTTCCTGCATAGCTAAAATCCAAAATTCATCCGACAGGGCTTGATTGATGTTGGTGGGTTCAGTCATTGAGATAAAGGCAGAATGGTTTACTTCCTTCCTAAGTCCATGCCTAGTCCTAACACCTTCAGAAGGGTCTCCTAAGATCAGTTCTTTAGGATGACTCGAAGAATATCTCCAATCTCTAGGCAATGGGGTTTGAGGTTCTACCCTTTCCTCCAAATTTGTATTTCCAACTCCTTGGGTAACCTCAACAATCTCTTCATCTTCTACTTCAGATCAAGACTCCTTAGGATCAGATTCATCAAACACTACATGGGTTGTTTCTTCCACCACCAAAGTCCTCCTATTGAACACCCTAAAGGATTTCCCCACACTTGAATATCCTAAGAACACTCCTTCATCAGATTTGGGGTCAAATTTTCCTAAGGGTGACTTCCCGTTGTTCAGAATGAAAACCTTACAGCCAAAAACATGGAGGTGGGACAGATTTGGTGTTCTACCCTTAATGATCTCATAAGGTGTCTTGTTCAGTTTGACTCTCACATTCACCCTATTCAGCACATAACAGGCAGTGTTCACCGCTTCAGCCCAAAAGTATTTTGGAAGTGAATACTCGGCAAGCATGGCTCTAGCGGCTTCCACTAAGGTCCTGTTCTTCCTTTCAGCTACCCCGTTCTGCTGAGGGGTCCTAGGAGCTGAAAAATTGTGACTAATCCCATGATCCTCATAAAAACTTCCAAATCTTTCATTTTCAAACTCCCCTCCGTGATCACTATGGATGGTAATAATCTCACATCCTAACTTCTTCTAAATCCAAGTAGAGAAAGATCTAAACTCATCATATGACTCAGATTTATGTGACAAAAACTTAACCCAAGTGAACCTTGAATAATCATCAACAATCACAAAACCATAGACTCTCCCCCCTAAGCTGGCAGTGCTAATGGGTCCAAAGAGGTCCATGTGAAGAACTTCTAAAGGTCTAGAGGTGCTAATGTCCTTAACAGAGTGAAAAGAGGACTGGACTTGCTTCCCCAACTGACAGGCATCACACAGGTGATCCTTAGTGAACTTAAGCTTGGGCACACCTCTAACTAAGTCCTTTTGGGTGACTCTCCTAAGGGTTTTCATACTGGCATGACACAATCTCCTATGCCATAACCAAGACTCATCAGCAGCAGTTTTTAAGCCAATTGAATTATCAGATTTAATGCTACTTACATCCAGCTTGTAGACGTTGTTGATCCTTTGCCCCTGCAAAACAACTTCATCATTTAAGCTTAAAATGCAGCCAGTGGGCAGGAATTTGATGCTGTATCCCTTGTCGCAGAGTTGACTGATGCTCAGCAGGTTGTGTTTCAGTCCATCTACAAGCAAAATGTTATCAATCATAAAATTCTTTGAATCACCAATTATACCTGTGCCTACCACCTTCCTGGTGGTGTTATCTCCAAGTGTAACCTTGCCTCCAGCTCTGGCCTCCAGCGAAATGAACTGATTTGCATCTCCAGTCATATGTCTAGAACATCCGCTGTCCAGGTACCACATGCTCTCACGAGGTCTTGTGTGAGAGCACACCTACAAAATCATCAAATGTCAGTCTTAGGAACCCAAACAGGTTTGGGTTCCTTCTTATGAAAAGAAGAATGCGATGCATGCGTGCTGTGCTGTGAAACAGGCAGTTTGGGTCTCCACACCCAATGTGTACTACGGTGAACAGTACAAGTGTGTGATATGTGTCCTAACATGCCACATGAAAAACATCTAACACCAGGAAAAGGATTAACTAAACGTCGTGAGTGATAATGCCTCTTCCTAGTAGTGTATGAAACATGCTTTGATGAACTTGCAACAGAATTTTTAAAAGGTGGCGGTGCATAAAACTGTTCAAAGGTAGGCGGTGTTTTGTTCTTTTCAAAAGCACTGATCTTTACTTTCAAAAACTCATTTTCTTTCTTTAAACTTGCAATTTCAAATTTTAAGGTTCCCTTGCTACTTTCTACTTCACATGCCATTGTATCTAACTCTTTAAAAGCTTTTTCTAAATCAACATGCGTGGTTTTCAAAGAATCATGCTCAGAAACTAAATCAGAATATTTTTTGTTCAATTCATCAAACTCATCAAGCAGAGACATGTGATTGGAATCAAGTGTGGAATAATCTTTAACTACAGAATCATGCTCTTTTTGTAAAGTCAAATAATCTAATTTCAAACTAGCATGGGTTTTCTTAAGCTTCCTATACGATGTATGAATCTTTTCAGAAACTTCAAATAACTGATCGTAAGTAAGCTCACATACCTCTTCCTGGTCCGACTGACCAGGGTGATTATCCGCCATCAGACACAAGTTTGTTTCCTCCTCTTCAGCTTCAGTCTCAGAAGAGTCGGATGCAGAGTCTGCCCAGAACACCTTCTGAATCCGCTTCTTGTCCTTCCTGAACTTTGGTTTCTCCTCACTCTTCTCCTTGCTTGGGTGAGCTTTAAGTGTTGGACAATCAGCCTTAATGTGTCCAGGCTTCCTGCATTCAAAACAAACCGATTCAGATGAACCCTTAAAGTTTTTATTGAACTTACCCTTGTTCCACTTCTGATAGTTCTTATGTTTCTTCCTTAGAAAGCTTTTGAATTGCCTTGTGATTAAGGCAACTTCGTCGCTATCAGACCCGGAAGTGCTAGCATCTGAATCTTTGGCCTTTAGTGCCACGGTCTTCTCTTTCTTGCGTTCACCTGCATCAAGTTGCCTTTGGTTCACCCCTTGCTCGTAAGCAATGAGTGATCCAAGTAAGCTGTCAATAGAGTAAGTATTTAAATCTTTGGATTCAGTAATAGCAGTAATCTTAGCATCATAAGAAGCAGGCAAACATCTAAGAATCTTATTCACTCTTTCGTAGTTGGTAAGTTCTCTACCTAAAGCATGCAAAGAGGTAACAATCTGAGTGAACCTTGTGTACATTTCTGAAATAGTCTCACTAGATTTCATGCGAAAAAGTTCGTAATCATGTAACAAGATGTTTAACCTAGATTGTTTGACTTCAGTTGTACCTTCGTATGTTATACATAACCTATCCCAGATTTCCTTTCCCATGGTACAAGTAGAAACACGCATATAGTCTTCAGATTTCAAAGCACAAAAGAAACAGTTCAAACATTTTGCATTCAACTGTGCTAAATCACGATCATCAAACGTCCAATCAGCAAACGGTAATTCAGTTTTCACATTGTTAATCATTCGAAAAGGTGGTTCGTATCCGTCCTTAACTAACATCCACATGCGATAATCAATAGATTGCAGAAAAGTAGACATGCGTGTTTTCCAAAAATCAAAAGGAATATTGTCAAACAACGGTGGTCTGGTAATGGAATAACCTTCAGCAGTATTACGATTGTTACAGTTAGCCATTAGATCAAATTCAAAAGTTTTTAAACAGAAATTTTGAATCCCGCTCTGATACCACTTGAAAGTTCGAAAGGGATGTTAAGCCCTAGTGAACTAGTCCCGAGGCTAACCAAGAGGGGGGGTGAATTGGTTATTTAAAAATTTCACGATAACTATAAAAATCTTTTCGATACTTAGCAGCGGAAACAAGTAAACAATAACGAAAAGATCAACCAACGATATTCACCCAAGCAGTTTATATTGAAAAGTAAAATACAAAACTGAATCAGAAAAGCAAACCAGATTTTATAGTGGTTCGGTCAACTTGACCTACGTCCACTCCCCGGAGCCTCCCCTCCGGGTATTGCACTAAACGAAAGTGACTCTCCTTTTGCTCCCACAGCAAGGCGGAGAAGCCTGTACAAAACACCTCCTTTTCACCACACGGTGAGGCAGAGAACCCGACCTCCTTTCGCTTCCTCCTGAAGTAGGCAGAGAACCTTCGAACTCCTTTCGCTTCCTCCTGAAGCAGGCAGAGAACCTACGAACTCCTTTCGCTTCCTCCTGAAGCGGGCAGAGAACCCGGATCTTCTTGCGAATGATCCTCCCACGAAGAACACCGACTAGACGACAGACGACGAGCGGAGAAGACGACTCTGATCCGTGCTTGGAGCAACCTTAGTGAATCCCTCACTAACTCCCCCTCACAAGATCTCTTCTCTCTCTCCCAACTCTCTCTCTCTCTAGGATTTCTCAGGGAAGGAAGGCAGCAAAAGATTTTTCCAAAAATTAGAAAAAGTTCTTTTAAAGGAGGGCTTAGAATTTGCGCTAAATCTCAACTTGTCGGCCAAGATCGTCCAGGACGATCGGTATATCGTCCTGTACGATCAGTTCAAATTCAGCTGTTTCAGCCTGGACGATCTGGCTCTTCTGGACGATCAGTAGAAAAAGTTGTTCATATCGTCCCGTACGATCCTGCGATCGTCCGGGACGATTAGTTCAAATTGAAGGAAATCGTCCAGAAGACAGTTCGGGTCGTCCAGAGAAATCTGTGCTGGACGACCAAAAAATGACTTGATCGTCCCGGACGATAGGGTAATCGTCCGGTACGATTAGTTCAAAAAGGCCCCAAATCGTCCTGTACATAGTTCTGGACGTACAGCTGAAATGCACAAGACGATCACGATCGTCCGGGACGATCCTGCGATCGTCCTGGACGATGTGATCGTATCAATTAAACATTAATTGCTTTCCTTAACTACCAGACTAATTTAGGCATGATTGTACTGGATCGTCCGGGACGATACACGTATCGTCCGGGACGATCAGACCAAGTATCTAAAAATAAGAACTTGCCTAACTTGATCTGGCGGCTGAGAATTTCTGATTTGGGCATATCGTCCCGTACGATCCGTAGATCGTCCAGGACGATCGGCTCAATCAGACCCTCTTAACTTAGTCGCCCTAATTAGGGTTTCTGTTTTAACTGGATCGTCCAGGATGATGTGGATATCGTCCAGGACGATCTGAACAAAATTGCAACAGAAACTCTAATTCACTCAATCTCTCCCCCTAAGTGTGTGTGTGCAAGGTTACTTAGCTAGGGAATCAGTTACATTACAATTGACTCAATAAAAGGAAAAATCATACATTTGACACACTTGGACCCGATCTTGAGTTGGCTTGAGTGGCTCGCGGTCTTTTGTGCCTGAAACAGATTAGCCAAGCAAAACACACTGGAAACATGTTTGTCATCATCAAAACCAGATTTGCAACAATGATACCATTGATTTAGTCGTATGGTTTGATTTAATCTAAATAGGTCAAATTGAGTTAACCTTAGATCTTAGTTGACATGGTCAACTATTGACTAGATCAAAGGTCTGGTCAAGTTTAAATCATTAAGTGAAGTTGTTATAGGAGTTTGGAAGGATTTGAAATTGATGTAGAGATTGATTAGGTTTAAATGGCTTAAAGGTTTAAATTGGTCAACCTGAGTTGACTTGGTCAACCAGGTTGACCCAGGGCCAGGGTCTGGACTGAATCAATTTCAAATGGTAAATGGAGTCTGGTAGATATGTTTTGAGGGTTTGAATAGGTTATTTGGGTCGAATCACCTATTTGAACCCTTAATGGGCTTAATGGGTCAACTGGGTTGACTTCGTCAACCAAGTTGACCCAGGGTCAGGGTTTGAACTGGAATGGTTTGAAATGATGAATGGGGTCTAGTGGAGGTGGTTTCAGGGTTTAAATGGGTCATCTAGATCAAATAATCTGTTTAGGCCCTTAATGGGCCTAATGGGTCAACTAGGTTGACTTGGTCAACCAGGTTGACCCAGGGTTAGGGAATGGGTCTGACTAGTTCAGAATAACATTCTGAGTCTACTGGTGGTGGTCTCAAAGTCTAGGGAGGTCATTTGGTCAAAATAACCTATTTGGGCCCTTAATGGGCCTTTTAGGTCAACCCTGGTTGACTTGGTCAACCAGGTGGGTCCAGGGTCTGGAAATGGGTTCAACATATTTGAAATGATATTTGGAGACCAATGGAGGTGGTCCCAAGGTCAGAGGAGGTCATTTGGTCAAAATGACCTGTTTTGACCCTAAAGGGGCCTTCTAGGTCAACTAGGTTGACTTGGTCAACCAGGTTGACCAGGGGCTGGTTCTGGGTTCAATGGATTTGGTTTGACATTTGAAATTTGCTGGAAGTGACTGCATTTGATTTGGAGCTCATTTGACCAAAGTGACTATTCACACCCCATAGGGGTATTTTAGTCATTTTGGCCCCTGGTCAACTAGGGGTCAAATTGAGTCCAACAAAATGCAATTTACTGCTCAATGAGTCATAATCAAGGGTCTGGAGGTGATTGGAGGCTTTGGAGAAAGCTCCAGGGTCAAAATCCACTGGGTGGTAGGTCCAGTGGCACAGACTGTAAATATTTGAAGGTTTTACAGTCTTTGGATTTCAATTCAGTTTCTGGGGTTAGAGATCTCAGAATGAGCTCAAATTTGGAGGGTTATCTCTAGAGACATGTCACATCAGTGTGGAACTGACAGATCTTGAATCAGAGGTCATTTGATATGGTTTTGAAATATTCAAAGATTTGCTGGAAAAGGTTTTCAGGACTTAGACCTTTGGCCTTGGATTTGAATCTGGAAATTTGGTTTTGAATTGGATTTTGAGCTTGAATAATAGGATTTGAATTAAGTTTAGATTGAATTGAAACTTTGATTGATCTAGAAGAATCCTAGGGTTTAGAATAGGTCCTGGAGTTCAGATCAGCTTAAAGGAATCCTAAGGTCTAGAACAGATCCTAGGGACTGGAGTCTGGAAAGGTCCTGGAATCTAGAAGTCCTAGGGAAATCCTAGGATCTGGGGTCTGGAAGAATCCTATAATTTAAAAGAATCCTAAAATCTAGGAATCCTAAGATTCAAGATCTAGAAGGATCTTAGGATCTAGAGTAGATCCTAAAGTTTGATTTCTAGGAAAATCTTAGGGTTTGGAAGTCCTAGGGCCTGGGATCTAGAGTAGTCTTAGGATCTAGAAGAATCCTAAGCTCTAGATAGATCTAGGAGAATCCTAGGGTCTAAGAGGATCATATGATCTAAAGTCAGGTAGAATCCTAGGGTCTAGAATAGATCCTAGGGTCTAGAATAGATCCTAGGTTCTGAAGTCTAGGAGAATCCTAGAATCTAGATTTGTCTTAAATTGTATTGATCTGGGGTCAGGATTGATTTGAATTTGGATTGATCTTAAAGTTTGGATTGATCTAAGATCAGATTGATCCTAGGGTTAAGATTGATCCTAAGGATTGGAAAAATCCTAAGGTCTGGATTGGTCCTACTGAGCTCATACAAAAATGAGGTCAACAATATTAAGCCCTCTTCAATAGAGTTTGGATGTCGAGATTACTTAGGTAGAGCCCTGGATGACCTCTAGCTGGAGGGAACAACTCAGGGAATATTCTATGAGCTTAATATATGGTTCGAGGCCTAAAAAGGCCTAGAGTTTAGCTTATGTGAGGGTTCAGTTTCAACTGCTCCGGCCATTATTGGCCACCACCTAGGACGGGGTGATGTGGAAAGGTGTTTGGAAGGTCTGTGAACCTAATTTATGAGCCAATTGGGTCCGGTGAAGACCAATTGTGCAATGGTCTCATGGAACTTAATTTTGGGAGGTATGAGCTGGGTTAAATTCTGTCCCAAGTTAATCCAAGGGCTAGGTAGACCAGGGAAGGTGCATCTAACCTAGGGCCATCTAATGCAAGTGTCAAATTAGCTTGGTTGAGCCTAGGTTGGAAGTTGGTCCATAGCAAGGTAGTTTTGGGTTCTTTGGGCTAGCCTAACTCCTAGTTCATGTGATCCCATGGCTTGGGCCACTTAGGATAGATGCAAGGAGTTAAGAGGGACCCAATGCAAGCATTGGTTTGATCCAATTTGATTTAGATTGGGTTTCGGCTCAAGAAGAGCCTCTTTTAGGCCCAAGGGTTAGCTCTTCTATAGATGGTTCTTATGGTCCAAATGGACCTCCTGATGGGTTCAATTTGGTTTGGTAATGCTTAGAGCATTAGGTTTGGGTTGGGTTTAAGTGTAGGGTTGGTTTGGTCAACCATGATTGACTTGGTCCACCATGTTTGACCAGGGGTTGGGGTTAGGTCCAACAAATTTAAAATGATATTTTGGGCTCAATAGAAGTGGTCTTATACAATGAGGAGGTCTTCTTGCATGAAATACATGTATGAATCTTTGAAGGGCTATTTGGTCAACTATGGTTGATTTGGTTAACCAAGCTTGGCAGGGGCTTGGGTTTAGTTTTAATACATCCCCAATGATGTTAGGAATGTATTAGAAGAGCCTCGAAAGGTTGGTTTGAATGAGCCAAGTTGAGGTTTATGAGAAGATTTTGATTTTAGGGGTTTTGGGGTTTTGGGTTCAAGTGGCCCCATGATCAACCATGGTTAAACAAGGTCCACCAAAAGTTTAGTTTTAGATTTAAAATATCATAACAGTGATCATGAACATATTCAAGAGTTTGGGGAGGTTCCCAAGGTCAATTCCCATAAAATGTATGGTCTAGTGGCATTGGCTGTAAATATTTGAAGGTTTTATAGCCTTTGAAATTCAATAAAGTTTTGGTGTTAGAGAGCTTGGATTTCTCTTAAATTTGGAGAGTTGACCATAGAGACATGTCTAATCAATATACAATTGACTAATTATGATTCCAATGTCATTTAGTTTTATTTTGAGGTGATTGAAAAATAACTCAAAATAGGTTACAGTATAAGGAATTTTGGCTTTGATATTTGGTTTGAGACTTTGGATTTGGCTTTAGTTTTTAATTTGGTTGATTGAATTTGGTTTACTCATATTATTGGCAATTATTTAGGTGATTGTCAATGATAAGGTAGGCGGGGTCAAGTGGTAGCCATTAGGTGACTGCTAATTGAAGGGGCTTGGATTTGATTTGGATTGGATTTGACTTTGATTTGATTTGAGTTTGAATTTAATTTGAATTTTTCTTAGTCAACCTGATATAAAATAAGGTCAGTAAATTAACTCCTAATATGTGTCGTAGAATGAAATTATACTACACATATTGGAGTTGACCGATTTAATGGATCTCAAGAGAGATCAGATTTGGGTTTTTGATTCCAAGGAGAGGAAGCTTGGAGACTCATACCTAACCTTAGGTCTAATGGATGCCGATTGGGGTCTTACACCTATTAGACAGATTTCTTTTGGATTTGAATTACCTCTAAATCTAAGGAAAGGAAGCATAGGGTTTCACACCTAACCTTAAGATGCTGAAGAGTGGCTAAGCTATAGAGGGTCCCAATAGGCTTAAATCCAACACTAGCTAACCAATATCTTAGGAAATAGGAAGCTCAGGGACTCACACCTACTCCTAAAAGATCAAAATTTCTCTAATTTGCTTTACCTATAAGTCTAGAGAAAGGAAGCACAAAGTCTCACACTTGACCTCAAGACACTAAAGGTAACTAAGTCATGAAGGGGCCCAACAGGCTTAATACAATATAAACTTAATCAAGATCCTAGGAGATAAGAAGCTTAGGGACTAACACCTATTCTTAAAGGACCAAAAAGTTTAGATTTGGTTTTGATGCTAAGATGGTACCATGGAGGGCTCACTCCATTATTGGTGAGTTTAGTCTTAAGGAAAAGAAGTACGGGGACTCACACATAACCTTAAGTATTAAAGGATTTTTATTTTGATACTAGAGTGGTGCCTCAGAGGGTTTTCTCCACCACTAAAAAAATTTAATCCTAGGGAAAGGAAGTAGGGGGACTAGAGGTGCAACCAAGTCAAGCCAACTCGCGAGCTGGCTCAGGCTCAACTTGGTAATAGGCTCGACGAGTCGAGCTTATCAAGCTTGCACATCAAGCTCGAACATGATTTTGAGCTCAACAACTTATTGAGCTCAAGTTTGAATAGCCCTCCGCTCAACTCATGAGCTCGTTGAGTAGCTCGCAGAATGCATTGCCGGTGGGAAAATGAAATCATGGATGCAAGAAATGAAATGCAAGGATTGTGCCAGTGGAAAAAATGAAATAACGGGCACGATCAAACGCTGACGATGAATGCAGGAAAATGAAATCACAGACAATGATGATAATGTGGACTATGACAATGATGTGAACATTGGTGACAATGTGGATGTCGAAGACAACACGAATGGTGATGACGGACGCTGGCAATGACCCAAATGCTGATGATGGACACGAGAAAATGAAATTGTGGATGATGGTGATGATGTGGATGCTGGCGATGGACACGGATGAGCAGCTCGAAATACTGCTCGATGAGCAACTCGACGAGCTCATTTTCCCTTATCGAGTCAAGCACAAGCTAGGTATTTGGCAGTCGAGCTCGACTCAAACACCCCTGACTCGAGCTTTACTATGCTCGTTTACACCCGTAGTGGGGACTTACACCTATCTTTACAGAACTAGAAAATTTTGATTTTAAGTAATTTGATTTAATATGATTTGAAACTGAAGATTTTTCATTAATTTTATATTTATATTACATTAATCATAATATTTCTTAAGGAAATGCCCATTGATTATAATCATTGGGTGGTTTCCTTTACAATCAACTAACTAGTAGGAGCCTCTTTTGTATACCATCTATATGGTAAAAGGTCCCTCCCATATTGGTTTAAACTTTCTACCTATCTTACTATGGGCTAAGATAGGGCTCCGAAGAACCAAGGCCAAGTCTCCTACTTAGAAAGTTCTTGGGCAAAATAATTTATCATGAGCTTGAACCATTTGAATTTTTCTTAGTCAACCTCATATAAAAATGAGGTCAATAGTTCTTCATAATTATAATTTCTTTTACATAATAATGCATTGAACTGGTTTATAGATTGAACTGAAGTTGTACTAATAGTGCCTGTATTGATATTGATATAACATAGCATAACATACTAACATGGCCTATTGATAAAGAGTCCTTATCAATTTTCTTATAGTTTAATGGATCTCTTTTAATTTAATTGATAATATAAATTGATGTTTGATATTGATTAAAACTAGAGAAAGCATATTGAATCTTTTGCCTTGAATTGAAGGCAATGACAAGTTTTAGTTATTTAGTGAGCTTTATAAGCTAATTATATAGTTTTTATATGATTTTTAGTAAATGTAAGAGAATTTAGTATGAGGCTATACAGAGATGCTTGTTTAGTTTTTATTTTATTTTATCAATTTTATATAAGTTCTTTTATTGCCTTTGGTGGCTATTGCATATATATTTTTATATTTTGAAGCATATAGCATAATTTAAGTGTTACAGGCTATAATATTCGTGGTGGTAAAGTAAGAGAGTCTTTCATACTAGTGTTACACGGATACCCAACACATAAATAGAGAATTTAAAAAACACCAAGATTTTTATGTGTAAAACCTTAAAAAAGGGGGAAAAATATGGGGCCACAACCAGTTGAAATAATTCCACTATTGTTTGAATAGATTAAAAAGATTGACTCATCCCTAAACTTGAGCATGGTCAATTTACAGTTGTCTAGGAAGTGGGTTGCACTTCGTATTAGTTTATAATGATGATGTGATGCTCCAGAATCTAATTAAAAAAAATTATTTTCTTATCTTTTAATAAATAATATCAGAGTTGTCTAACATCATATATCAGTAATAAATAGTGGAAATAAATTCTATAATTTAAAATATCAATGTACATATCTGTATTTTTTCTCAAACATTATATACAATACTCTTGATCTATACAATCATATTAGCACTACTCTATCTTGAGTACAAAAGAATAGCTAAAATAAAAATATAACCAAAGAAATTCAAATCTAATCAATCTCACACATCTGATCCTCTACCTTAACCAAAAATATTCAACCATATATAATTAGCTAAAAAAAGCCTAGCAGGTCACCCAAACCTACAACTGAACTCAATATAAGGTGTCAACAGTCAAATAATAATAATAGTATGCATATGATCATATGGCATTATAATAGAGAAATCAATAAATTAGTACATGTATCAAATCACTAAAGCAATCATCATGTCATTACTACAATTAGTAGATAAATCATATAAAATATCAGATCAAAATATTAGTAAAGACTATCAAAATTATGCCAATGCTGTATAATCATATAAAAATAATTGTATCCATATATCAAATGCTCAGAAATATCATATCAGTATCAATTTAGTGCCAGTATCTAACACACATACTCAGTATATATCACGTGATCAACATATCAATAACAAAAGAATAATATTGACATTAACATCATGGGTGGAAGTAATAATAAAGACGTACAGTGGTAATGATTTAGCAGCCTGCATTTTAATAATCATATTAAACAAGTAAATGTCCTGGCTACAGCAGAGTCTTTCTAGTATTAGTGTAAATATTAGTAACCTATTAGCTCATAAATAGAGTCATCACTCTTTGCCCATTGGTATAGTAATAACTTTTTATAACTCCCAATCAATATCACATGATTCAGTCAAGGATAACACCAAATCATAATATTTAAAAGAAAGCCCGTCGGTTCCTGCGCAAGTCAATCAGTCTCCAGCCAACATTATTGAATAACATTCTTTACTTATTTTTTTCCACACATATATTATTATCACAACACTATAATAGCAATAAACTAACAAGCTATTGCTCAACCATATATCCATATTCATTTTCAATGCATTACAGTAAAAAAGCATAATTGAGCTTAATTCAAAAAGTGTCAAAATACCTTGACATAGGCAATACAAAATCCTATTGAGCAAAAATTCACATTTTTAGAAATTAACCAAATTATTAGTGATTGCATATAATAACATTCTAAATCTTTTATTGAACTAAAATACTAATTTTTGATATCAAAATAAACTTTTAAATTGGTAAAAATTATAGTTTTTTCAAATTTATCCGGTTAAAAATCTCAAATAAATACTCAAAATTTTTATAATCTCGATTTCTACAACATTAAAAAAGTTATGCGGTAAATGTTTTACCAATACAAAATTATCCTCATTTTTTGGTAATAAAAATACAAATTTGATCAAAAAATATAAAAAATATAAAATTATTGAAATCAGAAATAGTGTAAAGGTTCCTTACAGCAAGACAAGCAAATCTTTCAACAGGCTCAATTGATGAAAATCACTCTACGACCTCCAAGTCTAGATTTTTTTCTCTTTCTGCTCTCTTTAACTCTTATTTTAGTTTTCAAGCCTCTGTTTAGCCAAATGAAGAAGATGAAAAAAATGATTAAATAAAGTTCTTAATGCTTTAAGATATGTATAGTAAAATAATAACATAATATTTATATAATTATATAACTTAATCAATTTTTAATATAAAATTTATATAAATTCTTTAGGATTTTAAAAATTATAAAAAATATCTATAAATAGCATATTTTATTTAAAAAAAATTTGATAAAATTGATTTGCAAAATGGACACCTGACGGTCCCAAATTCCCTACTTGTACCGATAGGTGTCAATTTTTTAAAGATTTTTACCAGTGCCTAAAATTTACAAAAAAAAAATTAGTGTAAGTAAATTACTATAATATTTATATTACAATGAAGATGATTTATTATTAGGATTTATAATTAATGAAAAAAATAATTTATTTGACTAGATTAAAATACAGGCTATTATAGGTGACAAGCAGAAGTCCGATGACGGTCGATGGCCGAGTGGAAGTCCGGTGATGGTCTGTGTCTGGTACTACGGGAAAGTTAGCAATTTTTGGTAGACTTTGTGATGAAATTTTTTTTTTCAAACTTGCGACATAACTTTTTTGTGATAGAATTGCAGTGGAAAATCCACCATAAATGTGCTATATATATTTTTGCCTCAAATCCATCATAAATTCGCTGTAAATTTGACCCAAAAATCATATCTAAACTGCTAACTGGCTATTTCTTTCATTCACTCGTTATGTTTTGGACCGTGTATATGACATTTTTTAGCTCCTTCGATGAAGTTCCCTTGGCATCTCCTTCGACAACGTTCTTTCTTCTAGCATCCGAAGTCACACTTCCTCATCTTTCTTCATCTTCGCAGCCGCCATCTTCCCTCTCACTATGAGTTGCTTACCTTGTTAAATAACTTTACTTCCTATTACCTCCTACAACAATGTTCCTTCCTGTCACATCTGAAGTTCATCACCATTCTTCTTTTCCATTCCTTCAACACTTCCTAGCCACCGTCTCACCTCTTGTTGGATCTAATCAAAACTTGCTCGTTGAGAAGGTATCCATATTTCTTCCTTAAATATCATGAGTCTATTGTTCATTGTGATGGTGTAATAGATGGTGATATTATCAGTAGAATTCATGTTGGATGGTTGAAATAGAGGAATGCATCGGGCTTATTGTGTGATAGATAAGTTCCCCTCAAACTTAAGAGAAAATTCTAAAAAATGGTGGTGAGACATGCAATGCTTTTTGGCGTAGAATGTTTGTCGTTAAAAGAGAAGCATAATATTAAGTTAAGTGTTGTATAGATGAGGATGCTTAGGTGGATGAGTCGCTTTACTCCTAGAGTATATTGTTCATGATGACGGTGTAATGGATGGAGATATTATTAACAGAATTCATATTGGATGGTTGAAATGGAGGAATGCATCGGGTATATTGTATAATAGATAAGTTCCCCTCAAACTTAAGGTAAAATTCTAAAATATAGTGGTGAGACCTGTAATGCTCTATGGTGTAGAATGTTGGCCATTAAAAGAGAAGTATAATATTAAGTTAAGTGCTTCAGAGATGAGGATGCATAGGTGGATGAGTGGCTTTACTCTTAGAGTCTATTATTCATGGTGATGGTGTAATGGATAGAGATATTATTAGCAGAATTCATGTTGGATGGTTGAAATGGAGGAATGCATTAGACATATTATGTGATAGATAAGTTCCCTCAAAATTAAGCAAAAATTCTAAAAAATGGTGGTGAGACCTGTAATGCTTTATGGTGTAGAATGTTGGCCATTAAAAGAGAAGCATAATATTAAGTTAAGTGTTGTAGAGATGAGGATGCTTAGGTGGATGAGTGACTTTACTCTTAGAGATAGGAGACCAAATGAGCATATATATAAAAAGACTGGAGTAGCTCTAGTGGAAGATAAGATTAGAGAGAGTCTTCTTAGATGGTTTAGTCTTATAAAACAACGACCTTTCGATGACTCAGTTGGGAAACTAGATGTATTAGTGTATTGCACTAATTCACACATAGTCTTCTATTGCCTAATATATAATGAGTGTGTGATAGAGATGCACAACCATCCATGCAAACTCTTAAAATCATCACTATTGCACATATTGTTTAATTCTTTTTCAAATGATACAAATCTCATTATTTGGTTGTAGAAATTTATAGTACAAGTGTGTTATGTATATTAAAAAATATAGAAGTTTGATGTATAACCGAATGTTACCTGGATGCAAGATATTAACAGATGAATTTATGAACGGAGTGAATTATTTCATTCAGGCGGGTTGTCAATTACCTTCATTTATATCAGAGGTTAAGTTTTGTTGTCCATGTTCCAAACACAAAAATCAAGCCCACCTCACACCAGATGAGATTACTATTGATCTATATCGCAGAGGATTCATACTAGAATATTAGTATTAGACTTTACATGGTGAGTACGAGCCTCATTTTAACTCTCAGTGTAATCAATATATAAGTTTCAACACAGTTGAGAAAGATAGAGTTAGGACATTTGAGGATTTGATTTATGATGCCATCGGGCCACAATTTCAATAATATAAAGAAGAATCCCAAAATAAAGAGGAACAAAACTTTTATTATTTATTGCATGCTGCTCAACAACCAATTTGAAATGGGTGCACAATTCACTCAGAGTTATCTGTAGCAATGAAGATGTTAAGCATAAATACATAATACAATGTACCTAGAGAATGCTTTAATTAATTCATTGGCCAACTTAAGGAGATCAACCCGACATATAATATAATTCTAACAGATTTATATAAGATTAAAAAAATAGTTTCCAAACTTGATTTGACAACTATAAAAATAGATTATTATGTTAACAGATGTATATTATACTACAGAGATAATTTATTAGAGATTACATGTCATCATTGTACATGCTGAGGTTTAAACTAAATTTTAGGAAAAAAGAAAGCAGATAGATATACCAGTCAGTCGATTGTTCTACTTACTCATCATTCCCAAATTACAATATTTATATGCATCTACGAGCTCTGTTATACATATGAGATGGAATAAGGAACACAACTCATAAGAAGGTGTTCTAACATATTCATCAGAAATAGAAACCTGGAAAGCTCAATAACAGATAGCATGAGCTATTTTTTTATTTATGCTACAAGTTTCCAATAAAATTACGGTGAAATTTTTATTGCAAAAGTTTATACTATGATTTCGTATTGTTGTTTGGACTGAAATATCCATCACAAATGGCGATGGATTTGTGGCAAAATTTGTCATTATGTATGAAGGATATTTTACTGCAAATTACAGCTGAATTTCCATCATACATCCACTGCAAATCTGTTGCAAAATATTTATGATGGATCTGTTCCGTCATAAATACTTTTACGATGCGGGTTTTAACAGCAAAATCAATTTCATCACAAATCCTTCATAAGTCAGGATTTATGATAATTTTCTCTTATTTTATGATAAATTATTCTGCCAAAAAACCTGAATTTTCTTTAGTGCAGGTAAAAGTCCGGTGGTAGTCGATGGTCAGGCAGAACTCCGATTATGATCAGTATATAGGTGGAAGTCCGTCAATAGTCGGTGGCGGACAGAAGTCTAACGAGGTCGGTGTCTGGGTGGAAGTTTAATGATGGTAGGTGGCAAGGAAGAAGTCTGGCGATGGTCGGTGGCCGAGCAATGGTCGAGGAGAAGTTTAGTGGCAAGAAAGCTCCTAAATTTCTCTTCCTCTCTTATCTTCTTTCTCTTGCTTCCTCCCCCTTCAATAAAGAATGAGGGGTCTATTTATAGTATTTTGGGAGTAGCATGTCTAATAAATAGGGAGAATATCAAGGGTATGTTTGGAGTGTTTCGATGAACGACTGATATGAATTCCCTCAAATATAGACCATTTATCGAGCATTTGAGTGTTTTAATGGTGTCAAAATTTAGTGATCTTGGGCTCGCTTGATTCATCTTGTTGAGTCACTCAATTTAATTAAAATCACGTTACCTTTGAATATCATTTAGTCATCGAAGTTATGCTTTAAACGTTCTAAATGTGCTTGGGGTCCTCAATTTAGACCCATTTATGCTCGAAATAGATCAAATTTGGTGTCGTTGGGTACATTTTCTTGAGATGTTAAATTATCTGAGGCTCCCTAAAAACCTTTAAATTGGACTGTCAGGGCAAAAAATTTGGCATATATATATATATATATATATATATATATATATATATATATATATATATATATATATATATATATATATATATATATATCTTAAAAATATTGAAACAATTTTTAAAAAAATTCTGAAAGCTCCCCCCCCCCCCCTCTTTTAAACTTGTAAATACCCTCTAGAGGTAGGGAAAAATTGCACCTCTTTCTCTTATCTTCTCTTCTTTAATTATTCTTATAATAGAGACATTCCACTATCTTGAATATACGACATCTCCTATCAAGTTTCAGTTCCCTTTTTTGTGTAGAAGAAGAGTTTTCATGTCATGTGTCTCCTTGCATTCCTTCTCATTTTAGAGGCTCTCCACTGTCTTTGATAGATGTCATCCTCTATCAAATTTTAGTGCCCCTCTTTTGTATAGAAGTTTAAATGGATGATCATTCCTCCCTTAAAATTTCCATGATCAAAGAAGATCAATGATCCACTATTCAAAATGTCGGCCTAAAGAAAACCCATATGATGGTCAAGGCTGACAATGTGGTCTCCATAATTACTAGTGATTCTTTTATCATATTTCAGAAGAAGTTTCATTTCCCTAAAGATCTCAAGATGAAGGTGCCTAAAAAAATTAATCGGCCTATTTTCCTCCTCCAGGATATCCGAGTGTTTAGGAGATCAATTTATAAGCGGGGCTATGATTTTCGCCTCATTCAGAGTTAATTGATATTTTAGTGATATGTGGAATGAGTCAATCATAATTTTTATATAGATCCATATCAATTGCAATGGGATTGATTTGTTGATCTCATTTCTATATGAGATCATAAGGATTTATCTAGTCTCTTATGTGTTAATCTGATGGTTGACAATCATCCAGCTATCAATTATCCAGAACTTAATCTATAATTTAAACATCAGCATGCACTTATTTGTAGTCATCCAATCTTTAATCAAACTTTAATAAACTTCAATCATGTAGTTGATATCAATCTAATATCACTTGAAGTTACAACCCTACACTGTAGCCAGGTGACTCAGTACACTGCCCTGCTCAGTACACTGACACCTAGTGAAATGGACTTGACTGGTCAATCCACACCAAGCCTTGAAACCTTCTCCAATACATTCTAAACACTCTTAGGAATGCATTGGACTCAAATTCAAGCCTTGTTCATGCATGGTTGACCAAGTCAACTCATGTTGACCAAATTTCCCCTTAAGGACTTAATTGGACATTTCAATCCAAATGACTTTGCCTTGACTTGAGACCACCACCATTGACTTGAGACCACCACCATTGGTCTCTAATCATCAAACCAAACTTATTGGGCCCAACTCTAACCCTAATTTGACCTGGTTGACTAGATCAATCATGAACCATAGCCCTTTAGATCTAGTGCACTACTCAGCTCAATGTGCTGACACCTATGACTTCAATTATGTCCAAATCATTTCACTAGGAGCTCTATGCATCAAATCAATCATTACTGGCTCCTCAGCCAGTGATTGACCCAGAATGGCCCAATTGAATCAGCGTAAGTTAACATTCAATTATGCTTCAAATTAACCTTGATCCTTGTCAGAACCTTTTGATAATCTCTCCTAATGAAATGGACTTGACTAGTCACATTGACCCAATCAGTAGTTGACTTTGTCAATTGAGCCCAAGTCTGGTCAAACTTGACCAATATGGGTCAAACCACCTTATACAATTAAATTAATTCCTTCAAGCCCTCAAATTCATTCCAATGCTAGAAATGAAAACCTTTGAACCATTGACAAGTCAAATCATAATGGCCTTAACTAAAGTCAACTCAAATACTTGGTCAAACTTCCTTGTTTCTGATCAAACCCCAAGGGCATTGCTCCAAACTCCTTCTAAGGTAGCTCTCCAGCAAATGAAATGCTCCATGTCCACCTCATCAATCAACTTGACCAGTTGACTGGTCAAATAGTCAACATAAGCTTTTAAATGGGTTTAAATTGTCAACACTCCTCTTAAACCCATTTCCCTCCAAACCAGCTATCTTAATCCACTCACATGGGTTTTATTGCCATTCTAAACACCCTCTGAACAAACCACAATAGTTGTCTTAGCCAAAAAGAGCAAGTGTAGTCCCCCCTTTATGTGGAGTCACCTAATGGGAGTATAGCTTGGCTATCCTTTCCCTCTACACCCTAATCATCTAGGACACTTGTTATCAATCAAAGGAGGGGCTATACTGTATTAGGGCCATCCAATTTAAACTGTAGGGCCAAAGCATGCAAAAATGTCTCAAAACCTTCATTTTAAGCATACTTAGCCCCTAGAGCCTCTCCAACCATTCTCTCATTTCATTTTGACTCTCCAAGAGCTCCTCATAATTTCCCCATACCAAATCTATCGGTCAAAGGCATCCAGTAGTGAACTTTCGGCCACTACACCCTCAAGGCCCATCCAACTCAAATAGCTTGTGATCTAGATCATTTCAACCATCAATTTCTTCTAGGGGATTGTATGTGGACAGTCCATAAGCTCAACAAGCCATCAAACATCCAAAATGATTTATTAAATTATGGCATATTTCAAACTCTAGCTCAAATTACTTGGGTTTAAATAGCTTTTCGAAAAGCTCATTTTAAACTGAACAAACACTTCCCCATTCTTGCTCTTCACTTCCTTAAGCTCTATTTAAAATTTCATTGGATTTGGTTGGATATTTTAAGAGAATGAAGTGTTACTCATTTTTAGGGTTTAAACTATATAGCCATGCATATGTACATTTTCTGAGCCGTTAATCACGTGATCAACGACTCATATCTCGTCATTCTATTGTTCATCTGGACAGTGCGGTTCACTTAGCCGTTTAGATTCCCATCCGAAGGCATCTTGACCGTTGAATCAAAATAACGGATGATTGAATGGCGTGCAAGGCTACTGACGCGGGTAAGTGAAATCGTGTCCACTGCCGCCACCATTCCGCATTAATACCAATGATTGCCGCCGTGCAATTATTGGTATTTAATGCCCTCCACCACTGGGATTTCGATCCAGTGAACTAAAAGGGCCCACGTGGCCCCCACTATCGCTACCATTTTTAAAACTAATTAAATTTATTTTTAAAATCATTTTAATCACAAAATTTTTAAAAAAGCATAGTAAATTGACCTCTTGGCCAAAACTTATGTGCAACCACTCAAATTTCTCATAATTTCATGCGCTTTAATTTTAAAATATTTCCAACTCGTGATGATGGGCATTTTGGGAGTAATATCATCAAGTTTATTTATTAATTTTCTTTATTAATCCCTTAATACTCATCAAATTGGGTTGAGATTTGGTAGCATTAATCCTCATGTCATTTACTATCTACAGTGAATTTCTCAAAATTTTTTGACTTATATTTTAATGTTAATTAATTTTATATTAGTACAAGTCATAATTAATCATAATTAACTTTGCATTTTGAAAAATTCATTAGGATTTGATCTTGGCATCTTTCCATTCAATCAAACCCTCTATTGAAATCATTAAACATAGCATGACCATCAATGAAGTGAAGTTAATTAAATTTTAATGCAAGTATTTAGGGCAATTGTATGTGACCCCTTACTTTATTATGCATAATCATCGCTTAGGCACTTTTGGCTTGTATTTAATTATTTGAGTTTTATTAATCAATGTTATGGTATATGTCCTCTATACCATAACATTTCAAAGTTAATGATGTGGGAAAGTTTTCTTTGGATGAATGTTTAAATATTTGGGTTATAGGTTAACCCAAATGCTTGAAAACTCACCCTTTCTAATGCACCTAGATTTATGTCACATTATTGGCATTGATAGGCATGGTGTGATTAATTATGTGTATGTTAAGGGTTGAAGAACATTGATTTCAAACATATATGACTTAGTGTCACTTAAGGATAAAAATTAAGGACAACATCTAGAAATTTAGAAAAAATTATAAAAAAATAAATATACACCCAATAGGGGTCAAACTTTAGAACATTAAACCTATTGATATAACTACATTAGCTTTAAATTTCACTAAAATTAGAGCTCATTAGGTAAGAAAATTAATTAAGTTAAAATTCAACCCCTTAATGAAGCCTAAAACTTTAAAAAATTATAATTAAATCAAATTAAATCCAAAAAATATAAGTAATATATCAAAATTTTCATAATTCAAACCCTTATCTAGGAAAATCAAAAGCCCAATCATTAGATTTCAGATTTGAGCTTAATTTAATAATAAAGGAAAATTAATAATTAATTAAAATTAATAATTAAATATTATTAAAATTCCAAATAAATTCTAAACTCTTGAAAACACTCCTACAGGTCATCCTTGATCTTTAGGAGTGATTTCAGGAAGTTTGTAGTGAGTTTGGTGCAAAATTAACAAAACCTCCTCGATTAAGTGATTAATTAATTCAATTAAATATCAAAACTTTAAAAATTCATAACTAATTTTAGAAAATTCTTAATTAAGAAAATTTAAAGGCATTGGACTCCTTTAAGGGTCTAATATTTATTAAAAATATTAAACATCTAGAATTTACTCAAAATCAAAAAGTAAACTCTAGTTTAAAAATACATCAAAACTTTGAAAAATTATAACTTAATCTAGAAAATTTCAAATCTAACAAACTTAGTTTCCTTTTACTCACCTTAGGGTCTGGTATTTCAAAAAATATTAAAACTCTAGAACTTAACTAAAATTAAAAGTTAAATTTGGACCACTTAATTTAATGATTTAAATATTTCATAAAATTCCAAAAAATTAATAATGGATCAATGAAAACATCAATCTTAATTATTAAAGTTTTATAACCAACCCCTAAATATATTAGAAATACTCTAGCGATGAAGTTTTTAGGATGGACTACCTTGAGCTGTGGGGCTACGTATCCTAAGGAGGTTTGGTTCCTCGAGCCCACTGTGACAATGTCACGAACTAATTCAATGGAGTTCAAAACTTTAAAATTAATTAATTATTAATTACTTAACTAAATTTAAATCTTTAATTCACCTACATCAATCTAGTTTTTAGGATGAACTATCTTGAGTTGTTGGGCAATGTGTTCTAAAGAGGCCTAGTTCTTTGTGCCCACTGTAATAATGCCACGAACTAGTTGATCGCAAAGCAAATTAATTAACTTAATATTTTAAATTAGCAACCAACCAATTAATTTAAAAATCATCAATCTCTTATTTTTAACTAATTAAATTGACTAAATAATATTTGTTACTGCTGGATAATCTGGACCTACGAGGCTAACTTAGCCCCAAAAAAGGTTAAATAAACTTCACGGCCCTAGTTTAAACAAAGATGATAATCACTCAACACATAAATTTTTTTTTTTTAAACTAACATTAAAATATTAACACTTAAACTCAAATTAAAAATCCTCTTTAACTTACAACAAATATTGAAACACTAGACAACTTTAATAATTTTCCAATATAAGATACATCCAAGCCACACAACATGGCGTACACACTTTAGATGGTTTGTTAGGATAATTAATCCTAATTTTAGGCTAAGCTGATGGTTTTCTTTTTTGCTACTTATGTGCTGAATTTTTTGTGGATTTCATTACATTCTAGTTGTAATGAATTGATTGATGTGATGTTTATTAATATGTTAATTTTACTATGCTCTTTGTGAATTGATGTGATGGGAGATAGATTACTCCTAGGTTATGAATGATCTGGATGCTCATAAAATTTTTTATAGGTGGTTATGCTCATATAGGACTGAAATCAAGGGGGCTAAATTAAGATTTAACTAACACATTTTTTGTAGATGTTAAATATGTTAAGTCCCCCTTAAAACTAAAAGAGCATGGCCAAGTATGATGCCAATATAATTTGAGCAATTAAATTATATAATTATCTGGGATGGTGTTGAGAATTTTAATTATAACTGCTTAGAATAACCATGTAGGTTATTTAGAGTCTTTTAAAAATTTGATATATAATTTAATTTAATTGAGTTATGAAAGTCAATTTTAAGATGAGATATTAACCATCTAACTTGAAGTCTAAAGAAAAAGGAAACATCCCTTAGGGGAAAGTCCCTTTCATTTGGGCATTCAAATTAAGATGATTTGAAGATCCAAAGATGAAAGAAACACCCCTTCGGGGAGGAGTTATTTTCCATTTGGATACTTGGACTCGATGAATCCAAGGAGCTCGCAGAAGGGAGGAAGATGAAGTGAACACACAAGAATATCCCATTCTTAAAATTACTTGCGTCGTTTCTAGGACTAGAATCTGAGTTGTTGTCAGGGGTACCTGACTACTTTTTTATTTTTGTAGACCCTGGGTTATTGTTAAGTGGAACTTGCCACATGGACTTTTATACTTGTTTGATTTATTTTAATTACATGATTTGATTGATTTATTTAATTTTACACAGTAGGAGTCTCTTAATTTTTTTAGGGTTGTCACTCTTACATGCCATTTTTTATTTTGCTTTGAAGCGTTTAGGCTCTTTAAGGACAAATTATTTCTACTCATAATTAAACAAAAATTTTAGGCCAACATAGAAAGATAATCGCTTTTAAGAAGTAAGCTCGGGTTCGTTGAGGGTCTCATGCATGTATATTTATACCTTCTCCTCCTATCTAGGCACCTCCTCGCTTAAGGGTTATGACAGACCACCTGGCCTATTAGGGTATAATTTTGTCTAGGAAATATTGTGCAATCTCTAGGAAAAAACTTGTTTTCTAAGCCTTTTTAAAACTACTTCATATTGCTTTTGCATATAAGGTCAACTAGCATATATTGAATTAGAAACTAATTAAATTAATAAAACTTTAATTGCATTCAAGCATAATCATCCTACATAAGTAAAGGGGTCACTTAGGAAATCTCTAGACATCGGTTCAAATTCTTTAAAACTTAAAAAAAATGTCCCTACCCATCTTTCATAAAAGACAAAACTCATGATTTTAAAGAGCTAGATGGTTAGCTGGCTCCCTAATCCAGGCCACTATTGCTTAGTGCCCAAATTAGACTTAGGATCCGAGGCCCAACACATAGGATAGATAGGGGAGCCTCTGAATTATTTTAGAATACTAAGACACCTCCTACCATTCCTCCATTGGACTCTAGAAATAAGTGTTCAAAATTTGATCCAATCTCAATTGGAATTCTAACCTCACTCCTTTAATATCACTCCTTCAAAATCTCAAAAATAAAATTTCTACCATTATTTTAATCGAGAGTATTCATAGGAAGCTCAAGTTTCCTATGATGCAATTAACTATGAGGGCTTACCCTCATAGGATATTTAAGACCCCATACAAATTTTAAAATTTAATTAATTCTCTTTAAGAAAAAAAAAAACTAACGATGATTGTTATCAGCATATTCAAGTAGTTAATAAGAATTAGTATTTTCTTCCTTTGGGAAAATATATCATTTGTTGTTATGACATCAGATATGAAATTAATGATAATACATCTAGATTATCGTAGCTAAATATTTGATCGAACATCATTTTGACCCTTTGGGGTCATATGTAGTTCATTCTTGAATTTAGCTGCGATATTCAGGATAAAATTTATAATTCTAAATCTAAACCCATTAGAAAATTTTATCTCTGTCTTGTTAGGTATTATATCATTTCCAATGGTATGTTAAATTTCAAAATTAAATTCAAAAGTTAATTTTAAGTTTCCTAAAGAAATTAAAATTTCAATTTCTTTACATCTTTCCAAAGCAAAGCATTCAAAGTCAACGCTCTACTATATTAGTCGGAGGATGATTAGAGCGGAAATACATTATTCTCCAATTGAGAAGTATTGCCTAGCGTTGATTTTCACATTCCATAAACTCCGCCACTATATAATCTCCCATAAAATTATGTTGATATCAAAGATCGATCTGTTAATGATAAGAATAACGTTGACAGGTCACCTAGCCAGGTGGGTAATACTACTACAGTTTGATATCATGTACATATCATAAAAGGCAATGAAGGGACAAGCCTTAAAAGATTTTCTCACCGCGCATCCTATTCTTGCAGACTCTCCGCTCAATAATGATTTTCCCAATGGAAAAATCATGCAAGTCAAGGAAAAGAAAAAAATTACAAGTTTGAGAGATCTATTTTGACAGAGCATCATCAATTAAACCTGCCCACCAAATCTGGCAAAAGCTCAGTATGGTATCGATCTCATCTTCATAGTGTTTGAAGGGAGCATAATGAGAATCTCATTCAGTTTAACTAAACCTCAAACCAACAATGAAGTTGAATACGAGGCTCTGATAGCAGGTTTGGAATTTCCATTTCAGTCAGGATTCATGATCTTTAAATCTACATTGACTCTCAGCTTGTCATAAATCAAGTTTTGGAGATCTATAAGATTTGTAATCTTTAGTTGTCCTATTATCGTCGGTGAGCTCGTGAGCTTTTAAAACAAGTTTCAAATGTTAAAATAGCTCAAGTTCCTTGAGGTCAAATGGCAAAGCAGATTGTCTGGCCAAACTAATAAAGAAAATGGCGAATCCATATGACGAAGAGACTATATTGATTGGAGTATACACCCGTAGGGTCTTAGAGCTAGCAATCTTGTAATTCCCATAGGTAGAGAGAATATCAAATTCAAGCAAGCATGATGCAACTTCGGTTGATCCTCAATCTCCCTAACAAATTACTCCTGAAAATCAATTAGATGAACACCAAGCAGCTAAAAGAATATGAATATCTAGCAAGTGTTCAGAGTCATGGTGGTATTACTTGGATGTCGAAGAATAAAATGATTGGAGGCAACATTTCATCAATTATTTTAAAGAGAGTAAACTTTCATCAATTACTTGCAATACATATTTGTTAACAATATGCTATATCGGAGAGCTTTCGATCAAATGTGGTTAAGATGTCTAGGAACCAAGGAAGCTAATAGGCTGATCAGAAAAGTCCATGAAGGACTTTGTGGTGCACACCAGGCAGGTCCTAAAATGGTTTCTAAAATTAATAGAATTGGTTATTTTTGGTCAACAATGGTGAACGATGGTATTGACTATGCCAAGAGATGTTAGGAGTGTTAGATTCACTGTGATGTTATACATCAACTGCCAAATTTATTGCACCCTATAATAGAGTCTAGCCATTAGAATTTTTGGTCACTAACATAATCAGGCTGATAGATCTGTCGTCATCAGACAGCCACCATTTCATACTGGAAGCAACTGACTACTTTGCTGAGTGGGCAGAAGCGGCTCCATTTAAAGAAGTCACTTTTGAGCACGTGATTAACTTCTTCACCTATAATATTATCTACATATTTAGTGTACCACGTCGTGTGATCTCAGACAATGGCACAACATTCAAAAGTGCTAAAATATACTATTTCGATCGACACAAAATTGATTGATGATAATTATCAATATATAACCTAAGAACAAATGACATGGTGGAGGCTTTCAATAAAATACTGGTGAAGTTGTTAAAGAAGATTCTCACCAAAAATAAAAGAGAGTGGTATACTAAGATGTCAAAGGCACTGTGGGTGTATCATACTACTTATAAGACACCAACCAAAGCTACTCCTTGCATACTAGTATTTGGGGTTGAAGTGGTGCTGCTGTTGGGGATTGAGCTACCGTCACTTCGGGTAGCTATCCAGCATGATCTCACTCAAGAGTAAAATACTCGATTGAGAATGTAGGAGCTCGATGTGCTTGATGAGATTAGATTATAGGCTCAAAGGAACATGGAAATCTACCTAACAATGATGGCGAAATCATTTGATAGGATGATGCGCCACCGAGCATTTCAAGAAGGAGAATTGGTCACAGTGCTAAGAAGGTCAATCATCCCATATCAAAAAATCGGTCGCAAATTTATATCCAACTGGGAGGGTCCTTTCATCATCGAAGGTGGATCAGGGAGGAGCTTACCAACTTATCGATCTGCACGATCAGATGCCCATGCCACTAATCAATGGCCGATACCTAAAGAAGTACCTCGCATAAATTTGCCCAAGAAAATGTTATGTTTAATGTACTATATATTTCATACATGTTAATAAGCGTACACATTTTATATTTTAAAATTCTCTTATGTTAAAAAAAATGTATTTAAAAAATCTCATAAAAATCTCCCTACAAGATAGGGTGCATTTTAAATATTTATTTAGGTTAACATCGTGTTACGCTCCGAGATCCCCAAATAAATATTAAAAATCTAAAAATGCAAAATTTAACCTATCTAAAATCTCCCGGTAAGATAGGGGTATTTTAAATATTTATTTGGGCCAACATCGTGCTTTGCACAGAGATTCCTAAATAAATATTTAAACACCATCGAATATATTATTTGAGTCAACATCGTGCTACGCGCGTAGATCCCCAAATTAATATTTAAAAAAATCATTGAATATATTATTTAGAGATGACATCATACTTCATGCTGAGATCCCTAAGTAAAAACATTAAACATATTATTTGGGTCGACATCATGCTTCGTGCTAAGATCCCCAAGTAAATATTTAAAATCATCGAATACGAATATTCTCTCAAGTAAAGGAATATTGTGACTTCTCTTTCAAAGTATATGCAGGTGATTCTCTAAAAAGTTTGGGACACCGCCCTTTCCACATATCTAGCCTTTAAAGGTCAGGAAAGAAAATTTTTTATACCTACACGCTTCAACAAGTCGAGCTAGAGTGACACAAGTCCTTCGACAGCTTGAAGCTTAAGGTTCGAATGGGTATAAGAGGTCGAACTCAACAAGCTCAGATGTGATCGAGTCGCTGGCAGCTCCTTCTACTCAACAAGCCATAAGAAAAATTGTAGTAGAGGAACCCCCATTTTATTAACCTATTAGTATGGATTGTTAGAAGCATAAAGAGTTATTTGACTCGATAAGTAAAAGTGGTCGTAGTCTGGGAAATTTTGCTAAGTGATCAGAGAGTCAAAATTACAGTGGAAAGATGTGTATCCTCCAAATAAAAGAATATAACAACTGCCCTTTTCAAAATATGCTCAGGTGGTTCTTTAAAAAGTTTGAGATATCGCCTTCTATAATATGTTGAGACTTTGAAAATCATGAAAGGAGACTTTTAAGACTGCATATTTTAGCAAATCAAGCCAAAGTGGCACACATCTATTAACTGCTTGAAGCTTAATATTCGAACTGGTGTAAGAGTTTGGACTCAACAAGCCCAGATGTGGCCAAGTCCCTGGCAACTTTGTCTACCCAACAAGTCATAAGAAAAAGGACATAGTAGAGGAACCCCCTTTTCATCAACCCGTCAGTAGGGACTGTAAGAAGCACGAAGGCTAATCAAACTTGATAAGTTCAAGTTGTTGTAGTCTATAAAATTGTCTTAATTGATCAGAGAGTTAAAGTTACAGTGAAAAGTATGAGTCTCGATCAACAGCTATCGAATGCGTGTAAGCTTTGAGAACTCACATCATGAAGAATGACTTCAAATTTGTAAACTTTAATAAATTTAGCTTGAGGAGCATATTTCTTCATAGATTAAGTTTAAAGCCTGAACGGGTATATGAGGTTGGACTCAACAAGCCTAGATGAGACCAAGTCGCTGGTAGCTCCATCTACTCAACATGTCATAAGAGAGGCCATAATAGAGGAACCCCTATTTCCACAATCAAATAAGAAGAGCTGTTAAATCCTAGCTCACCTAATCTGATGAACTAAAGTAATTCAGATTGAAGTCTTTGTTAACAGGTTAAGGGTCAAGGAATTACCTACAATTGGTATTACCCACTAAATTCAAAACCTGCAAACCCTTCAACAAATTCGTAAAGCACAAGTGAGGATCAAAGGAATCCTTTTTCAACAAGTCCACCAAAGCACAAAGCAAAGGATTTAAAAAATCATCCCAAAGTTGACATAAAGTCTAAGGCAGAATTAAGAGGATTCTATCATCAACAAGTCTGTTATGCACAAAGCTCTAGACTGATGACTTTCACAGCCGACCTAATATAAACCTAAAGGATTTAGGTCAGTGGCATATGCTTCGTCAAGTCCGCCGAACAAGGAAGCATAGGGCAGAAGGGATATTCAAATCTCGACATGTCAGATAAGACAATTCAGGTATTTGACAAGTAAAAAAAAGGGACACTTCACGTAAATCTCCTTCATCACATCTGTCAAAGCACAAACTCACATTTATCAAAAGTATCCAACATCACAAGTCTATTCAACACAAAATATAAGACTAACGACACCATCTATTGACTAAATAAACTATCATCAATTGAGCGAAAAGATGTTCAAATTTAACACTTGTCTCCTTTGCATTAACATCCATATATACAAATGAGGACTAGCCAAGAAAGACATTTAGCGTGACATCCAAACAAGATTTTGGAGATCTACAAAATAAAAACCCTCGCCGTGACATCTAGAATAAATATTTAGAGATCCACATAGTCAATCAGCATATAATAAATGTGGTTCGCTCTAGACGTGTACCATATTTATTTGGGGGCATTTATTGACCCCTACATATCAAATCACGCATAAAAGGGGTAAAATCGGCGAATTAAGTAATGTGCGTATCGACTCAATGTGTCACTTGAAGGGCCAAATAATATTCGATTGCCAAAAGGAATATGCCGTTGTAATCAAGATGTCGAATTAGCCTAAGAGGGGACCCTTCGAAGTCAAATCAGAGGAAATCAATTCAAAGGGATGATCAACACCAAAAATTGACGTGCGACGTCGCCCAAACGACGTTCGATCGCAAAAAATATCATCGTTGCATCTGAAACATCATCGATACCCAAAAATCACTATCAACTTATTCAATTGGAATCATCCAGTGAAATCAGCATGAATCCTGAGGCGATAGTGCACGAACCGAGAAAATTGATGTGCGATATCACCCAAATAATGTTCGATCACAAAATGGACTTTGTCGTTACATTTGAAACATTGATAATACCCAAAATCAATTATATATTTATCCAAAGAAAATCGTGCAGTAAAATCGGCATGCATTTCGAGACAAAATGCTTGTATTTCAAGAAAACACATATGAACTAAGGCATCGACGTGAGTTTTGAAATGTGCAAATTTTCATAATAATAACAATAATAATAATAATAATAATAATATTATTATTATTATTATTATAAAACAAGGAGAAAAATGTTAAATCAACATTAAACTCTGACCTTATTCTATCAAAATCCTGCTTTGAATCCTATCAAAAATCCCTCAAATCCCGCCGGCCTCGTGTCTCTTCCCAGATATCCAACGGCTTTCCTCATCAAATGCTCGTCTCGTCATCAAAATGCAAGCAAAATGAAACACTTCATTTGATTTTTTCTCAAACACGAAGCCTGCGGCCAAACTCCTCCAAAACCGCCCGTCATCTCCAAATCCCATTTTCCATAAATATAAGAGCTTCACCTGTTCGAACTCTTCCAACTACAGCTCATCCTCAAGTCACTCCAAGCCGAAAACCTCCCTATATGCCTAATCCCGCTTTTGATCATGCCCATTCCATTTTTAACACTGCTCGTCGTAATCATGGAGACGCCCTCTTCTCATCCACTGCTATCATCCCCGTGGTCATCGGCACATGGGCCGCAACAAGCAGCTCTCCACAGCTGCTACCCTTCTTGATGATTTTCACACTCATCATTGCCCTGTCGACGTGTACACTTACACTTCCGTAATCACTTCCTATGCCTGGAATGAGAGCTATTGTTACACTATTTTAGTATTCCAGCAAATGGAGGAGGAGGGTATTAAGCCAACGCTTCTTACCTATAACATTATGTTGAATGTCTATAGTAAGCCCTTAATGCTCTGGCACAAAATTGTCTCCCTTGTCTAATTTATGAAGAGGGATGGGATTGCTCCTGATCGGTACAACAATCCCTCATCAGTTGCTGCTGCAGAGAATCTCTGCATGAAGAAGCTATTAAGCTATTTAAGGAGATGAAATCGTTGGATTTAGGGTCGAATAAAGCCACTTACAATGTGCTACTGGATGTTTATGGAAAGTCTAGGAAGTATGAGGAGGCTATGGAGGTGCTTGGGGAGATGTAAGACAATGGTATTCCTCCAAGTTTAGTCACATACAACTCTTTGATCTCAACCAACGCTAAAGATGGGATTTTGGAAGAAGCAATGGAGCTGAAGGTGCAAATGGAAGCAAAGGGGATAGAGCCTGATGTAGTCACTTACATTACTCTGATATCAGGTTTTGAGAAGGATGGTAAGGATGAGCTTGCCATGAGATTTTTTGAGGAGATGGAGATCAAAGGCCGCAAGCCGAATCTTTGTACCTATAATGCTATGATTAAGATGCATGGTCGTGGGAAGTTTGTGTATATGATGAGTATTTTTGGGATGCTCAAATCAAATGATTTTACACCAGATGTTGTCACTTGGAATTCTCTATTGCCAATTTTTGGTCAGAATGGGATGGACATAGAAGTGTCTGGTGTTTTCAAAGAGATGAGAAAAGCTGGGTCTGTGCCAAAAAGGGAGACTTATAATACTTAAAGCTGATGTGGTATTAGAGCAACAGGACACACCTCACATAACTTAATTACCCTGTTGCCATTCATGTAACGCCTACCTTTGTAAATTCTATATATAGGGACCTATGCCATGTACTTGAGAAGACAGTGAATATATTCTTCTTTCTACTTTCTTGTTTTCTCCTTCTTGCATCTCTGGTTTTCCTCATGGTATCAGAGCAGCGTCTCTGATCCTGCTCATCCATGGCTTCATCGTCACTCTCCCAGCTCAGCGAACAAACAGAGACGACAACAATCACGTCGCCTGTGATCTCTTCTTCCCTCAAGTTTGTTCTCTCTAATCTCAAGCATATCGTTCAAAACCCCCTCTCTCCCGACAACTACCATCTCTGGCGGTTGCAGATCTTCAAAATATGCCGAGCAAATGGTTTTGATTCTTTTCTTGACCCCAAAACCTCCATACCTGAGCAATCCCTCATTCTTCCTGACGGATCAACCGCACCGAATCCCGCCTATCCGCAATGGCTGCTCACCGATCAGAATCTTGCGGCAGCCATCTGCTCCACCATCTCAGCCTCGATTCTTCCCTACGTTCTTCATCTTGATTCCACCTCGTCAATCTGGCAAACCCTTGAAGTTCGGTTTCAGTCCACCAGCCGATCCAAGGTAATGCAACTCAAAAATGAGCTATACCATGTCTCTCTCAAGAACGCTACCATGGTTCAGTATCTCAATGACGTCAAAACGCTTGTCGATCAAATTGCGGCTGCTGGCTACAAAGTAGATCCTGAAGATACTATCCTTCATATCCTCAACGGTCTTCCTCCAGCATACCAATCCTTTAAGACATCCATTCGCACCATGGTCAATCCGCTCAGCCTAGATCAAATTTACTCCCTCCTCTTGAGTGAGGAAATTCACATTGCGTCTGACAATGCTCGGGCTGCCTCGTCCACCGATCTTCACACAGCTCTCGTTCTTGGACGCGGACGTGGTCGCAGGCCCAAACCTCGGAACTATCCTCCTACCAATTCGTCCAAAGAGACTCTACCCACCTGCCAGATATGCTAAAAGAAAGGCCACATTGCGACTGATTGCTGGCACCGACTTAATACCCAATACGTCCCACGATCTTCCAAGAATCAACCCAAAGCGTTCGCTGCCGATTCTACAGGACAATCCATAGATTGGTACCTTCATTCGGGAGCATCGTCTCACATGACTAAGTCGCTGGATAACCTCTCCTTATCAACACCCTACAACGGCAACGGCGGTATCACTATAGGCGACGGGAGTTCGGTTAGCATCGAAAATTCCGGCAGGGGATTGCTACCGACTCCCTCTCGTAAGCTTAACTTATCTCAGATACTTCATTCCCCTATTCTCAAATACAATTTACTTTCTATTTCGCAACTAACTAGAGATAACAACATCTCTATCACGTTTGACTCACACGGTTTTTTGTTTAAGGATATGCAGACTCAACAAGTCATCCTCCGGGGACCATGCCGTGACGGGCTCTACCCAATTTCGCCATCTACGAAACCCACCATTCACTGCGGCTTCCACACTTCGCTCAAGCAGCTCACTCCGTGGCATCACCGATTGGGGCATCCTAACGCTAGAACTCTTACCACTATAGCTTCTTGTAACTCTCATTTACATATTAATGTCCATAAAGTTTCTTGTCCTGTCTGTAACATGTCCAAGAGTCATAAATTGAAATTTGATAATTCTTCCAGTAGACAAACCTCTCCTCTGGCTTTAATTCATTCTGATGTTTGGGGCCCTGCCCCCGTTGTCTCGAATTCTGGCTATCTCTATTACGTTATCTTTATTGACGACTTCTCTAGATTCACCTGGCTCTTTCCCATGCGACTCAAATATGAAGTGCTTACTATTTTTATGAATTTCAAAACTAAAATAGAGAATCTCACATCTCACACGATCAAATCCATACGTACTGACGGCGGCGGAGAGTATTCCAGCAACGACTTCACTCAATTCCTCTTGAAGCATGGTATCACGCACCAAAAATCTTGCCCATATACGCTCGAACAAAATGGAGTCGCCGAACGAAAACATCGTCACCTAATCGAAACCACTAGAACTCTTCTTCATACCGCCACTGTTCCCTACACCTTCTGGCCTGAGGCTGTTCTCACTTCTACGTATCTCATAAATCGCATGCCATCTGTTAACACGAGCAATAAATCTCCGTTAGAACTTCTGTTCAATACAAAACCGGACTATGCTCCTCTCAGAACCTTTGGCTGCATGTGTTTTCCTCACATTCCCTCTCAGTTCCGGAACAAACTTCAACCCACTACCTCACCATCTGTCTTTCTTGGCTATTCTCACACTCACAAAGGCTATCAATGTTTGAATCTTCAGACAAACAAAATTATCATATCTCGCCACGTCACATTCGATGAAACTACGTTTCCGTTTGCTCAAATCTCTCAGTCTGCACCTCAACAACCTCATGCCCCCTCCGAGCTATTTCTCACTCCTATTTCAACTTTACAACCTTCCATTCCTCAGCTCAAACCCACCCTCACTGCTCCCACGAGGCCTCATCTGCAACGCCACCCCAGCTCCACGACCGCTCCCATCTCTTCTAGCACACAGCACACTATACTCATTCCCTCTCATACGTCCCCACCTCCACGGTCTACTCATCCTATGCAGACCCGTCACAAAACCGGATCCCTAAAGCCAAGGCAACGGCTCAATCTACTTCATCAACAGTCTGAAGCTCTCACCTTCTCCGACCCTACATCCTATCAAGAAGCTAATAAACATCCAGAATGGAGAAAAGCTATGGCCTCCGAATTCTTTGCGCTTCAACAACAAGGAACGTGGAGTCTCGTTCCCCCGCCAACTTCTCAATCCATCCTAGGTTGCAAATGGACATACCGCACAAAATTTCATGCCAACGGATCAATAGCGAAGCACAAGGCTCGTCTAGTTGCTCTCGGCAACAACCAGGAATATGGTTTGGACTACACGGAAACATTCAGTCCAGTTGCTAAGCTTCCCACGATTCGTATCTTGTTAACCATTGCTCTCTACCACAACTGGCCAGTTCAACAACTTGACGTTGCAAACGCCTTCCTTCACGGAACCATCAACGAAATGGTATATATGAGACAACCGAAAGGCTTTGAGGACGCCACCAATCCTAACCATGTTTGTCGTCTTCACAAAGCAATTTATGGCCTTAAACAGGCACCTCGGCAATGGTACAACACATTCATGACATACTTGGAATCTATTGGCTTCACCCACAGTGCTTCCGATCCATCTCTGATGATTCTTCGTCACAAAGACACACAAATCTTTCTCCTAATTTACGTAGACGACATCCTTATCACCGGAAATGATTCTATTGCCATTGCTACGGTACTTCAACAGCTAGGCTCTAAGTTCTCTATGAAACAGCTCGGGGAAGTTCATTCCTTTCTTGGCATTAAAATAGACTCCTCCACCAACTCATATTTTCTTTCCCAACCGCATTATACCAAGCACATTCTTACTTTGGCAAAGCTTGACAACTGCAAGGCTCTGTCAAACCCATCGTGCACAAAGCTCCCGCCGGAATTCCCTTCAGATTCAGTCCTGTCTGATCCGCCTACTTACAGGAAAATTACGGGATCATTACAATATTTAACGCTAACAAGACCCGACATTGCCTATAGCGTCAACCTCCTCTCTCAACACATGCATCAACCCATGCCGCAACATACCTACATGCTCAAGCGTCTTCTTCGATATCTACAAGGTACGATTGATTTTGGCATTCCTATTACGAAATCTAATCTTTGTCTTACTGCTTTTTCAGATGCTGATTGGGCGGGCGATCCCATTTCCAGAAAATCCACTTCAGGATACTGCTCATTCCTCGGCACTACTCTCATCTCTTGGACAGTCAAGAAGCAAACAACGGCCGCCCGATCATCTACAGAATCTGAATATAGGGCGCTCGCAGCTCTCACAGCAGATATACTATGGCTTCGACGAGTTCTAACAGATTTCGGCATCAACCCAATTCATCCGACCGATCTACACTGACAATACTTCCGCCATCGCTCTTGCCAACAATCCGGTATTCCATGCCCGTACGAAGCACATCGAGATAGACCATCGCTTTATTCGCGATCACATCCAACATAACACAATTCGTCTTCTTCCTATCAGCACTATCGATCAAGTGGCGGATATTCTCACCAAACCTCTATCTACACCAAGGTTTCACAAACTCCGTCTCAAACTGACTGTCCAACCAGGCCCATCAGTTTGCAGGGGCATATTAGAGCAACAGGACACACCTCACATAACTTAATTACCCTGTTGCCATTCATGTAACGCCTACCTTTGTAAATTCTATATATAGGGACCTATGACATGTACTTGAGAAGACAGTGAATATATTCTTCTTTCTACTTTCTTGTTTTCTCCTTCTTGCATCTCTGGTTTTCCTCATGTGGGTTGTTCAAATAGGCTATGAAGATTTATGAGAATATGCTTACTGTTGGAGTTGGGCAAGATCTATCCACTTATAATGCTTTGATGGATGCATTGGCTCATGAAAAAATTGGCAGCAAGCGGAGAAGATACTTGTTGAGATGAAGGATCTCAATTGTAAACCAAATGAGATTACTTATTATTCTTTGCTGCATGCATATTTTAATGCGAAGGAGTTTGATAGGATGAAATCCCTTGAAGAAGATATATATGAGACAGAGAGGGCTTTCTTGGAGTTGAGGAAGAGAGGGTTCTATCTTAATATAACTACTTTGAATGCAAAGGTATCAATCTATGGTAGAAGGCAGATGCTTTCAAAGGTGGTTGGGGGACCTTGGGAGGGATGATATTATTCTCAAGGTGATAAAAAAAGAAAAAAAAAAGTCCACCTCGATCTTCATGCCATCAATACAATTACCACCGTCAACCCCTTCGCCTAGGTATAATTCTCTTTAAACTCAAATCCTGCATTCGACGTTCAGGGCAAGCTCGGGGACCCTCTATGCATGCTTTTCTTAGCATGGTGGGAGGGAATCCAGTGCGACGCTTACACAGAGGCGAGCGAGCCTCATGCACGCTTTTCTTAGCATGATGGGGTAAAATTTAAGTACCTGTACGCGCCTCAGTGCCGGTAGGAAAACAACTGTGCGTCTTCAAACAGGTACCCTTGAAGACCCATGCACGTCTTTCTTGGCGTGGTGGGACTATAGAATACGACCGCGGTGTTACCCAAAACCAATCGTGCATATTTGTCTTGACGTGGCGGGCTGGCTATGACTCCTGGAATTTCTCCTAAAAAAGGGAGATGCTGGGAGGTTGTCGAAACTCAAAGTGACAGGGGACGCAATTTGAATAGAAAATGAACAGCAGGGGATTTGAACAAAATGCAGAAGACTTGAACTCAAAAGGACCACAGGAGACTAGATTTTGAAATTGATAAATATGCAATCAAAATGAAAAGGCCAAAACCAAATGACAACTTTGACCAAATAAATGAATACTAGCAAACAAGCACGAAATTCATAAACCTTCGCTACACATGAATAACGAGTAGTTTAAAACACAACCTTCTTGCAAGCAAAGATCAAATTGAAGACTCGCGGTGGATAAGAATCATTTATCCCACTCAGAAGCAACAAGTAATATGAAGATCAATGAGTAATAAGAAAAATCATGATGGATAAATTGCCAAACACCTGCTTGTAAACTAATGTCAACAATCCACAATCAATCTGAACGGAGCATATAACATAAGTGCATGCAATTCACCTTAATCATTGATGGCATGTTCATGAAAGATATATGAAGAAAATGAAATGAATACCAAGATTTCCCTCCAATTAACAACAACCAGCTCATAGATAAATACAATAGTTATCTACGAATACTGAAAGTTAGCATACAATGAATGTGGTAAGCTGTCGATAAACATATGTGGGGGTTATCAGTAATGCGTATAACTCACCTAGAAATTAGCATTAGCTTGCAGACGAACACATGTAGAAGACTTGTAATGAGCAGAATGAAATGCCTAAGGGCATGGATATGACCTCATGAAGTCTATGGCAACCTGCTTATGGTCAGGTACAAGCAGCTTGTAGTTGACAGGCTCTCAGTGCATACAAGTGACAAACTATAAGACTAAAATGACTTAAATACTCGATTAAATCAACCTGTAAATAAGGATAAATGACGTTCATATTTCTCATATAACAAATGTCAAGGTATCCCTACAATCTATAACAGCTCAGTGGCAAGAAAATACAATAATTTCCTACAAGTGAAAAGGGGCAGTGCATAATGAATACAATGATTTTGACGTACGCATGGTGCATGCAATGTGTCATCTATAATTCAAAGCAACATGTTATAATGAATGAAGATACTTGCAAGTGACGATAAAAGACTGGAAGCACATATAATAGCATTGCTCATAACCAATGCTAGATGCTGCAATGAACATGATTCGCCTACAGTTAATATTAGCTCACGAGCAAATGCCTCAGGACACTGCAAGTGGTAAAGGGTAGTGTATAATGCACACACAGTGTATTGTGCACAGAAAAGTATGACAAATCCATAAAATATATACGAGTTCCTGCGAGTCACTGTAGAGGACTCCTCATTTATATGGTGGTCCACCTGTGAATGATGAAGCTTATTGCAAGTGCATATAATGATGCATATGATGATTGCAAGCATCCACAAGATGATGTAGGAGACCCCTCATTCGTACAACAGTCCATTCACATGTAACGATGAATAACATGCAGTGGATGCTAAATCATCCCTAAGTTAGTTACCACTCAATATCAGTCAAATACACCAGCCCTCTATAAGCCAGAGCAGATGATACATAGCGAAGTGCAAATATCTATGATGTTGTAGGAGACCCGCTATACACACAAAATGTCATCCACGAGCAAAATGCCAAAGGATTACAACAAATGTAAGTTCTTATAGGTCATTGTAGGAAATTCGTCATACATATAATACACTATCTACAAGCAAATACGAAAGAATTGTAGTGAATGCAATCATCTACTAGCAACAACAAGAGGTTCTTTAGTGCACGACAGCTTACCTGCATAAAGCGGAAAATGAAACTCAACTTGTAACGTAGCACCACTCCACAAGATCCGCAATATTCATACAAGCGGATAAAAGATGTGTATAAGCTCTCAAATGAAATACTGCGCACACCAAAACAAGGGTTGCCCGCACAGCTAATTGGTACCATATGATTCCAAAATGCCCCCACACAAACATATCATACACCCGCATGGGCCTTGACGAGAGTGTTATGGATACATTCATGATGTCAGAGGATGCCGCGCGAGTCAAATGATAAATCCAAATTTGAGCCCGATCTTTCTATACGAGTAGATATGAGTCGACATGATTCGAACCATTAAATAAATGGTAGCGGTGTCGACCGAGATATTTATTTTAATGTGTTCATATTAGGCCTTCAAGGCCCATAACTATGAAAGTTTATTAACAAAGGCATAAAGATGGCAACAAACCCGATCCTCTATCAGCAATTAGACGAAGTCGACAAGGTTCAACATATAATTATAAAAATGCCCCCTAAATACCCGTATGGGTTCCGACGAGTGTGTTATGGATACACATATGCCGTTTGAGGATGCTGCACGGGTCAAATGATAAATCCAAGTTCGAGCATGATCCTTCTATATGAGTAGATATGAGTTGACGTGGTTCAAACCATTAAACAATTGTACGGTCTAGTTGTCGATCAAGATATTTATTTTAATGCGTTCATATTAGGCCTTCAAGGCCTATAACTAGAAAATTTTATCAATAAAGGCATAAAGCCTACAAAGAACCTGATCCTCTGTCGCCAAGTAGACAGAGTCGACAATGTTCAATCTATAAATAAAATTACCCATAAGTCATCCCGATGATAGCCGCGTTGATAGAAAATCTCAACCAGAGGGGATCATAAGCATTCAAAATACCTCCAAATTCCCAAATGCCCATGAAATCAAAAACTCTGAAAATATCAAAATTCAAAATATTTAAAATCTAAATTCAACCACCAAACAGTTAAAGTAAAATCTATCCACCTTCCGTAATAATTTGTCGAGGTGGACAAATTTAAATATTACTTCAGCTCAAAAAGAGCTAATGTCTAGTCGAAAATATCACTAAGATTCATTCTCAAATAGTCTCTTGCTAGTAAGGACGTGGCACGTATCTTTTAATAGGTGGTTTCGCCAACAAATGGCACCGCAGGTAAACAGTTATGACCAGGGCCCTCTGAATCGGGTAGTTTGCCGCCAAATGACACCACTAAATTACGGTCATTGCCAGAGCTTGTAAGTTCCCTAATGACACTAAATCTTTGAGATATGAATTAATTGGATATAATCGATAGGGCACAAAGCCCTCTGTTAGCGAAGGTGATTCAGATTTGTCCCCTTAGACAAATATTCATTCCAGGTCTACAAGGTTCCCTTGGACACAGCAACCCATGGCTGCCGACAAGGATCCTTCAGTCAGGTTGGGTCGACTACCTCTGACTAAGTAGACTAGGGACCATGATGACCGAGGATGATGAACCATAGGATCTTGATCGGGTTCATCATCATTTCCCCCACCATCCGCTTTAAATGTAAGATGGTGAAATTTCAAATTTTAGATATCAAATTTTTAAATACATAAACCCATGCTGCTACTATATGCCAGATACATGCTGCGTATCTGATTGACGACTAGCCTTAATCAAAAGTTATCGCTCGTCATCGGGAGGGGTAATTAACTATAGGGGCTTGTGCCTATAGGAAACCATAACTCAGATCTAAAGTCCTCACAAAATGAGGGCAAAATCTCTGGATAGTGCATTATTTCAAATCCAATCTACCTTCTGAAAATTTACCCTGGAACCTAATTAGTTAAAACTCTTCTGAAAGCCAGGGAGACCGGGGCACGAATTTTTGGAGCCCACATTAACAGGATCTTCAAGGCATTGGAATTTTCTATTATAGGCAATGGCAGCTATCATAGAGCCAAGCGGGCTTTTAAGAAGTTTTAATGAGTCCTCTTGATCGCCATCTTCAATGTGAATCTCACTGATTCTAGCAACCAGATCTGGACCAATAACAGTTCTGAATCATTTGAATATCCCAATTGCCATCCCCAGTAATTAGATCCGCAACCTTTAGGTTCTCCAATCTCTCAACATTACAATCAATCATCCCGCTACAATCTTCTTGCAATTTACATTGCATTCACTTTACTTCATACTAAAAAAAAAAAAAGTAAAGTCATACACTTTGCATTCATCCAAATAACTTCAATGTATTCCTTTTACACTGCATTCCTTTTTCAGGCATCCAAACAAGTTTGAGGTTATTTGATTAATAAGTTTTTATTCATAAAAATATCTTATTATTTTAACATATTTTTAGTAATATTATGAGAATGGAATAAATTCTATAACAATTCCGTGAGTTTTGCAGATATAACTGGAGGAGATGAAATTAATGGAGCAATTGAGAGTACAAAAGGATCTAGGAGCTAAGAATGAAGTTTTAAGATATGATAAACAAACTCCACAACATTATGCCAATATCGCCCAGCACTATGTCGTTTTACACCTAGGTGCTTGACAGCACTAAGGAGCTACCCTGCTTCACTCCGGGAGTTCATTTTTAAAATTTTTTACAGAGCAGGTAGTGTCCAAGGCTCTAAGCACTGGAGTAGAGCACCACAGCGCTACACCCCAAATAGAATTTATTGCAAGGCATTGCAGAAGCGCCTAGGCACTTAGCCAGAGCATCATTACGCTATAAACCAAACTTGTTTCAGCCTAAGCAATGTACAAAAATTTATTGACTTAACTGAAAATTCATAGATTGACATACAAAATCAACATCCCTATCAATTTAAACTTTGAATACGAGGATCATGCCTATATACATATTTCTTAGCCCAGTAAAGATAGTTAATAAGTCCCGTAAACCCCATTACAGCGAGCAACCAGTAGAAACTATCAAGATGACTCTTATTCAAATTATTGCCATCAAGCCATCCCATCCCTTCTTCACCATTTCTAGTAGCTTTATTAACAACTTCAATAACAAATGTGGCAAGCAGTGAGGCCAATCCAAGCACACAATAGAATATAGCCGTTCCCATTGATTTCATTCCTGTTGATGCCTCTTCGACGAAGAACTCAAGTAATCCAACAAAAGAAGTAACGTCTGTAATGCCTATGAAAAAGAATTGAGCTCCTAACCAGAACACAGAAATGGGCACTTCTGTGCTAGAATCTATGAGACCGTTTAGTTCTGCAACTCTCTTTCTCTTCCTCTCGACTAATGCAGCAACACACATTGCCATAGATATTGATATAAAACCAACAGAAATTCTTTGTAGTTGAGTTATACCGGTTCTATAACCTGTAAATTTTCTTGCAAATGGAACGAATAAGGAGTCATAAAGTACCAAGAATATTAGCTGAAAAGTCTGTGGAATGATCATTAAAGAAGCTGGAGAAAAATGTATTTTTCCAAGCTTGGTGTTCATGGTGTTGCCTTGTTGTACTGTGAATGCAAGTAGAAGGGGAACACATAAATAGCATGAAAGGGAGCTCAGGAAGATCGGAAGCATTCGAATTACAATCTTTGTTTCTTCAACTTGGCTCACTGTGGATAATGACCATGCTCCTGTACTGCCATGAGATATAGCTGCTTTGTCGAGGAATCTAGAAAGAATAAGTTGGTAGGATGTTAAAATTATAGTCATCATGTTGTTTTATATCATGGTTTTGTCAATAGTTGAGTAACTTTTGTTCTTTTATTAGGACTCTTTATTTGCTTAAAGTTGGAAATAATGTTTTGAAAAATACACTTTCCTCCTACAAGCAACCAAACGAACATAGGGATTGTTTCTTTTACATGGAAGACATTTTTTATGAAATCATAATTCCCTTTTCTCTCATTTTGGGCACTTTGGAGAGATTTCGAAGGCGTAATTTAAAAGTCTCTTTTAGCTCAACAATAAACTGTCATGCCAACTTACTCGAGACCACTTGTGTGAGAGAGAACCTCCATGCCGAAAGTCTCTTCCTTGATATCCAGTTGGTGCAAATCATCAGTATTTTCAGGAAGACTGAGCTTTCGCTTTTTGAATGCAGCCACTATAACCTTAAGAAAGTATATTATTCCAAACCAAATATATTTTAAATAAATAACACATCCATGACTATAAAAAAACAGAAAAATACAATTGTAGATTTTTGTCTCACCTGTAGTATTCGAGTAAGAGGACTTCCTCTTGGTCTCTGAATTCTATAAAAGGAGAAGCCACTGGCCACTGAAACCAGTCCAAAGAGAATAACAAGGGCACAAACACCAAATCCATAATCCCATCCCTTGTTATTCTCAATCCAGACAATGAAAATTAATCCTATTAAACCTCCCAAAGATATGTCAAAAGTATACCAATTAAAAAAACTGGACTTTTGTTGAGACTCTATGGGGTCATTCTCATCAAATTGATCTCCTCCAAAAGATGCCATGCAGGAACGAAGACAGCCTTCTCCTAAAGCCGCGGTGTATAAGGATAAATAAAGAATGGAAGCATTAAGATTAGACATCTTTTTACAACTGTTCCATTCGTTGACAGTATCACATTTTGGGGGTTGAAGTGAAGGTAAGTGTGCTTGCAACGCAAGTGATGCAAATCCCTGCAAAATGTTTTGAGTTAGGTCAAATACAGTTCATTTAGAGAAATGCAATTTCAGCAAAAAAGTTGATGCAACCATGTATATTTAAGCTTTAATTGGGACGACTTTCTTATTGCTTCTTAAAACAATTTTTTAGTACAAAAATTTAAATATTTGTACTAAAAAGCTACTTTAAGAAGCGGTAAGAAAGCCGTACCAAACGAAGCCTTAATCAAAATAATATAAGAAATTTGGGACCTCATGTTATACTATTTTAGTATTTTGATAAATAGCGTTTCAGCAACATTGAAATTCATTACTGCTTTATGGAGGCAATAATGCAGAATTTGACTCGTCTTTCAGTCTTTATTAAATGTTTTTAAGAGTCCTGTATACCAATAGATTTTTTTGTGAAAAAAATCCTGATTGTCTTTTTTATCGTGGTTAAAACTAGGTAATTAACTAGAAGAAGAAAAAACCTACTTATAAAATATAAAATAATCATTGTTAGAATCTTGCAATCCTAATAATCATCATAAAGATGTCAGAGTGACACAGAAAAATAACTAAAATTTGCATATTATCTAATTATTATTTAGACCATAGAATCAAATTCTGAACCAAGTTACATCTACCTTCTAACATACTTCTCATTCTCCAAATTTTAATCCTAAACTTTAATCTTCCACAAATACAAGTTCTTTAATGCTTTGGAATGCCTAGAATATACTAGCTAGAACAACAAGAACAGCAGCAACATGTAAATCACCATAACAACATACAAAGCAAGCCTCCTCACTTGAACAAGATATATATAGATTTGAGATAAGAGAAGGTTACCAAGAATTCAATAGGACAAAATATTAGCATAGATTTAAATCTAGAGATATAAGAGTCAGACAGGAATCCTCCCAGCAAAGCAAATGCACATGTAGCCCCAACGAAGTTAGTGACCATAGTTGAAGAGCTTGCAATTTCAGCATGCATCCGGTCATGAAGATAGGTCACCAAATTCAGCATATTCGGTACAAAAACCAGGTTGGTAACCATCACCAGAACTACAAAAATATATAGAAGAATCTAAGCTTACTAAATTAGGATTTAAGAGACAAAAAGAGATAGAGGAACATAGTTATTTACTTACAATGGATGAAGTAAGTTGCTTTGGCTCCCCCATGCTTTGTTTTGTTAATAGGCTTGCCTTTCCAATCTGTGAAGGCTTGGTTTTCCATTCTACTTTACTATCAAGTTCAAGTTTCCAGTAGATGGCCTGAGGCATGAGAGCTCCAATCTCTCAATAATACAGAGAAAGTTTCTTCCAAAGTAGGTAGACTTCCAAGTCACGATAAAGAAACAGTAGCTCAATTTTTTATTTTTATTTTTTTAAAAAGAAACTGTAGCTCAATTATTAGTATGGCCAACAGTTAAGTGTGTCATAAAAGATTCCCATCAATTATATTACTGATTCCTTGGAAATGCACTTAAGGTGTATTTCTTAAATCCTACTAGCTTCAAGATGTCGACTTCATTAAATTTGTATCCCATTCCATGTTGTCTAAGTCTTGGCTCAAACATTTTTTTGATGTATTTACAGCTAATATAAAAGTCTCTATTAACATGCTGATAACTTTCTTAATATAATTATGAAAAAAGTTCATATATTGACAGCCTCTATAAATATGATAATGATGACTGCCAATTCATCAATTTTTTTTAAATTTTCATTTAAACAGTGCAGAAAAACGCCAAAGAAATGGCAATGCCATCTGATCTTTCCCAACCTTATCCAGTACCATCATGGATCTCATTAATTTATTTTTTTTTTCTTTCTCATGAAGTCATTTTTTGTTAATATATCACATTTATGTAGGAATGACATCAACCAAGAGAGATAGAGAGCTTACTAATACATTTTCCTTTCAATCATGCAAAACTCTGAGAAGATATAATATAGAAATGGTCACATGGTTTATAAGAGATAAACTCTGCTGTAGATTCTGATTGAAAATTTTGATCTAATTCTGCTAAAGCAGACCTGCTTTGATCTTGAAATACATGCTTATGCTTCAGTTCTGGAACTAATTTATTTTGTGAATGCTGCAGCATGCATGGATCTCCCAGGTGTAAATTGTCTTGTCAGTATTCACCATTTGATGTATTGATAGATGGATATTTAAGACAAAGTGATGATGTAATGATTGAAAATATTGAAGAATTTCAGCAGAAATTTGAAAACCAATAAAATCATTAAGCAAATCGAATTAATTTTCACAAATCAAATTCCAAATATATTTTTTTCTTCTCATTTTCAAGAGCACTAAACACAAAGCTACAAATCACCAGGAACTGCAAGCAGCACAAGTCCTACTAATCTTTTTATTGATATCTCTATAAAAAATTCATATTGAAGTTTATAAATTTGCATCTAATTTGAATTAGCACTTTACCTAAGTGGATCAATAATATCCCTTAGATCTAAGACTGACTTGTGTTGTGGTTATGACAAATTAACAATCATTATCAGTGAAGATTTACTTAATGATAATAATTAGTTTATCATAATCAGAAATAAGCTTGCAAGGGGTAGAGGACTATACACGGTCTCCTGCTTCCGAGGGCATGGTCAATTGGTTCCCTTAGCACTAATCTTCAACAAGTATATCAATGACTTTGCCATGCCCTCATTTAATCAAAAAATAATCCAAAAAGCTCCAAATCTTCTCCATCCAACTTTCCAATTTTGACAGCCTATAATGATGCATAATTACTAACTACTTCTATAGTGTCCTCATTAATAACAATTACTCTATCATTATAAACTTTCTCCATCTCATTAAACTTTCCCCAACTTCAACTAAATTTTTTGCAACCCAGCAAAATTTTTTTCTTCCAATAATTTAAGTTTCCTAGCAATTCTACATGAAATCCCATTCAAAACCCCAGTTGCATATATCAAATCTGTACTTTTTTTAGAAAAGATGAGGGCATTCATCGAATTTCATTGAAAGAAAGACAAATTATAATGTGAGGGAAAAGATGAAGATGTCCAAAAAAAAGGCCAATCTCCATCAAGATAAAATTTAAGCATTTGTATGCAATAAACCTAGTGGAGGGATTGTGCTATGATAAAGTTCCAAGAGAAGTGCTATGGAGAGTTCTTGAAAAGAAAGGAGTTAATAATGCTTATATTCAAATCATTAAAGATATGTATGCATGGGCTATTACTTGTGTTCAAACACAAGGTGGTTTGACCAAGTATTTTCCTATTTCGGTTGGATTACATCAAGGATCAACCTTAAGCCCATGTCTTTTTTCTTTAGTCTTGGATGTTCTCACTAGACATTTGCAAGATGATGTACCTTGGTGTATGCTTTTTGCTGATGATATTCTTCTTGTTGATAAGACTAGAGAGGGAGTTGAAGGTAAACTTGCATTATGGAGGTCAACCTTAGAGTCTAAAGGTTTTCGCTTGAGTAGATCTAAAACAAAATTTATGGAGTATTATTTTAGTAGTAATAGACCTAGTGGAGAGATTGTCACTTTGGGCGATGAAGTCATCAATAAGAGTACACGTTTTAGATATCTTGGATCTATTGTTCAAAGTAATGGTGAAATAGATGGGGATATTATTAGTAGAATTCAAGTTGGATGGTTGAAGTGGAGGAATGCATTGGGCTTGTTGTGTGATAGAAAAGTCCCCCTCAAACTTAAGGGAAAATCCTATAAGACGGTGGTGAGACCTGCAATGCTTATGGTGCAGAATGTTGGCCATTAAAAGAGAAGCATAATACTAAGTTAAGTGTAGCAGCGATGAGGATGCTCAGGTGGAGGAGTGGATTTACCCTTAGAGACAGGATACGAAATGAGCATATACGTGAAAAGCTTGGAGTAGCTCCAGTGGAAGATAAGATTAGGGAGAGTCGCCTTAGATGGTTTGGTCACATAAAACAACGGCCTTCCGATGACCCGGTTAGGAAAGTAGAGGTATTAGATTTGACCTATATTAAGAAAGGTAGAGGTAGACCTAAAAAGACTTGGTTAGAAAATATTAGAATTGATATTTCTTTATTAGATTTAAACGTGAATTTGACTTTTAACAGGATACAATGGAGAAAAAGGATTCATGTACCCGATCCCACGTAGTGGGACAAAGGCTTGATGTTGTTGTTGTTATATGCAATAAACCTAAAACAAAAACTATCCCACCAAAATAACGGAGATAGGCAAGGACATTTAAAATATAATAAAGTGACTCAAGTTTCGAGAGAAGGTGCAATAATAAAAAAATTAACAACATTAGCATGAGAGCTACTAGAACCATGCATAAAAATAAATGGATATATGTGAAACAATTTCAATCTCCCTACAGATTTTCTTCTTATTTCACAAGCAATAATGATTGTAGTCCATTTGTTTGTTTTAGGTTGTTTGAGAAAAATTAGGGACAGAGCCCAATTTCATTAACTATAAGATGTAATTACAAAAATAGAAAGACAACAACAACTCCAAATAATGGACGTTACGACAAGCTGCAACAAAAGGAGCAATGCACTAAAGAAATGACAAAGAACAATTGAAAATAAAGAAACATGTGCAAAAAAAACAAGGCTCAGAATGAATCAAACTACATCCAGTAGAGAGGAACTGTCAATGAAGAAAAGAAGCCCTTGGTTGCAAAATTAAGAAAATAATTATATATATATTGATATAAGATTTTTCTTAAATGTAAGATGATGAGAGTTTTGCTCAGTTAGGTTTATGATTTTACCACCACCTATAAATAATACTCCGACTTGTATTAATCTCAAAGTAAATCTAAATATTTTAAAGCCAATTTTATATGACACATATTATTTCTTTTTAAATTTATCAATTAAGTTGTTAGATGGATTATTAGAATTCATAAATCATGTCAATAATAGATAAATTCATTGAATTAAAACCAACATAGCATAAGCAACTTCCTCCAATCTCTTTGTTCAGAAGATTTCTCCCCTCCACCAAGAGGAAAAGAAATAGTGAATCTACAGATCTTATGAAATAACAATAACAGAAATTTGATTCATTTATAGTGATTTTAGATTAATAAAATGTTTATTGTTTTGTTCAATGTTTCAGATAACAATGTTAACTAAATAATTCAATCTTTTTATTTTTTGTTATTTTGATCAATGCTGTTTAGCTTAATGAGTATTTTGAAGTGGTCTTTTTTTCATTGAGAGTTGAAATTTGAAGAGAAACAAAAATTGAGTGAAAAAAAAAAATTGATTGTGAATACAAAATGAAAAAAAAAAACACAAAAGAATGAGATGAACACTTTCAATGGAAAATTAGTGTTTAAATAATAATAACTTTATAATGTTATGATATGGTTAAAGCAAATTATTGATTTCTAGCGGCCGATTGATCTGGGATGAAAGGTTCAAGATCGATGTTAATGATAGAATTTATCATGCTTGGTGGATGAATTAGCATAAATTTTAATTCAATTCAACCTAAGGATATACATTTGCAAGTTTGATTCTTATTTTGCACGAATCTTAACGCAGTCAAATAACTTCAAAAATGAAGGGTTGAGATCATATCAAATCTCGTTGTCTTGTGGTTTTTGTATTTCCATGTACCAAAAAACTCAACCATTCTTTCAATCATTTACTTTTTTTATGCTTGTGAACGACTGAAACTTTAGATTGAGCAATGTTTATTTGTATATCCTAAAAAAGTTTTAATAAGTTGACATAAGTTCTATATAAAATTAATATATATATATTATATATATATATATATATAGTATAATATATATATAAATATATATATATATATAATATATATTCTATTCTCTCTACCCCCTCATCCCTCTCTATCCCCTTCAAGAACAAGCACATCAAAATTTGTTTAGCTATTAAGTAAGTAGAATATTGATTTTATTTCAATCATAAGAGCTCGCCCAAATTAAGATCGA